>CM036538.1:11131747-11346747 GCA_020745685.1 Tautogolabrus adspersus | reverse complement strand
CAATTGGTGGAGAAAATGGGACTGACTACCCAGGGCCCCAATGGAGAAAGGGGCCTTTATTGGGCCTGGAATAAATATCTAGTTTCTGTTTGGATTGCTTTAACTGTTGGACTAGAGGTAGAATCGGCTGAATAAATGAACATGATTCTAACTCGTACCTAACTAAAAATAAACACTTGTAAAACCATTGTTTTATGCTTTAAAAAAATTCAGATGCCAAAGAGAAGCATACGTCCTACGTTGTTTAATTTGTTGTTATTGTTTTTTTATTTAAACTACAATAGAGTTTCTAATGATGTAACACAAAGTCATGGTTATTTTATATATTATTTATTTATAAATAATATATATATTTGAAGTAGTTAGTAGTTTTGTCCTATATGTCGTCCTCCAAGAACCGTGATGGCAGATAAATGTTTCTCGCTTGCTCAAGTTGACAAGAAAATCTTGCTTCCTCAATCTGATGTAGTTCCTGTTGAATGAGAGTGCTTGGCAGGGACAGAAGACAGGAAGGGCTCCCTCGAGTGTAAATCAACTGTATATCGGTTTGCAGGATATCAGTTGGCAAAGCCAGGAGCAGGTTTATTGGGGATGGGAGGGGCAGACAGAGTGACTGATCAAAAGACGTGGAGAGTTTTATCAGCTGAGGTTTTATATACTGGTTAAGCATGAGGTCATCCACAAAGACAAAGAGTTT
Source organism: Tautogolabrus adspersus (assembly GCA_020745685.1). Taxonomy (NCBI): domain Eukaryota; kingdom Metazoa; phylum Chordata; class Actinopteri; order Labriformes; family Labridae; genus Tautogolabrus; species Tautogolabrus adspersus. Next base: position 11,346,050 of record CM036538.1, on the reverse strand, counting down.
ACCAGGAAGAGAAAATAATGGAAAAAGTCAAGTCAGCACCCCAGAAAAGTTTTTTTTAATGGTGTTTGTGTGAGTTATATACTGGACACTGGCCTTATAGGATACATTTCCATTATTAGGGTATGTATCACTCATTATAACTACCAACAGTGATAACTCTCCTAAAAAAAAAAAACTTAATTGTGATAAATGCCTCACTGCAAACTTGTGTTTGGTTGCTTAAGCTTAATCGGTTTGCATATGTTTGTTTGTTTTGTTTCAGAGGGGGGTTGATAAAATGTTTTGTCCTTGAGTGGTTGTTCCATGCTCCCCACATTTTGTGGTAAGGGTAGTTTGATGAGTAACTTCATAGTCTCACTTTGTACAATCTCAGTCAGTTTCAACTGTAAAACTCAGTCAGTCACCTTTGCTCTACGTCATTGGTATACCCTTTTCAGAGCTATTTATACCTCTCCATTCTTTCTTATAGTCACACAGTTTACATGGGTGGGGGCTGATGACTAAGCACCACGTGGATCCCTGAGCTTTGTGTAGGAGAGGAGGAGTGCGAATGTGGAGGTGCTGTGGGCAGGGCCAGTATGGAAATTCATGGCTGTTTGGATCTGCCCACAAAATGTATCCTCTCTAAACTGTAGTGGAGAACAGACCAGGCCAGCTGTGCATCTGGGCATACACATTGCATTGATTTTGCTTGTTTGATTGTTCCCCTGCCAAATTCTTATTTATCTGAGAACACTTATTTGAAGACATTTACATTTACATTTAGAATTACAGTGGAGCCTAACAATCAGGTCTGACTATTTGGTTCTTTCTTACACTGATATTTTTTCCTTAACGATGAAAGGTTTTGGGAAAGGTGTTTAAAGAAAAATGATTCCTTTATATACACACGACAAAGTAAGCCTATTTCCAATCAGGTAGCCTACCCAATGCTGTCAGTCCAGTTCTGCCATGTAGGAAAAAATACATTAAATTTACAGAGAAAACGTCCCTTCTCTAGTTCAACGACATTATGAATCAAGCCTCACTTATTTGTGTGCTCCTGTTTGTGTGTTCCTGGGAATTCACCTGGTTGACGTCACACATTCACTCCTCTGCCCCGCGCGCTGCCATATAGCCGCAGCAGTGTCGCGCACACAAGGAACAGAGGGAGCTTGAATTAACAGCAGCCGACTTCAACACTTCCTTATACAAGCTTGAAGATTTTTTTGAAGTCGAAACTCCGGGAAACCCCGGTTCAAACACCATACCGGGTGCAAACTCTCGACCACACGAGAGACTGTCTCAGCGGAAGAGGTAAGGCACAGTTTGTATGAGGTTGTTAAACTTGTTCGAGGTTGGAAAAAAACTTGGTCTCGGTGTTGTTTGACAGTTGTGACAACAGAAGTTGCTTGCTGTATCGCGTGCAGGGTAACCTACTATGTCAATTGTCTCCAGTATTGGGCTTTTGCCTGGCTTTATGTGGTGTTTTTTAATCTTGCAGAAAAGCAGAGCTCGACTGCTAACATCTGTTGACATTAGTGGTTGTATCCTAATATGCCAGTCTGGTGTTGGGAGTCTTTGTTACTGTCGCGGAATGTCTCCCTCTCTCCCAGTGTTACAGTTGTTACGTAAGTAACTTCTAGCCATGTTTTATGGCTTGCAGTGTCGGTTAATGTATGCTACAGAAACTTAACCTCACTCCAGTCCAATGAGACTGCAGGAACAGCATTAAAACGGCACCGGCAGGGTAGGCTTGTTTGTGTGCTTCAGAAATTCCTCGAGCCCAGGGTCGTCTCCTATGGCAAGTGGTAACAGAGGAGTCTGTTTCAGGGATGGAGCTGGCTAACTCAGTAGGGAAATAAATTGGGTTAAAGGGTGGCGTTCATGACAATGCCGACTACAACCATAGTAAACAGAAGCTGATAAATATGAATAAGGCTTAAAAGCGCTTTATCCCATTTAAAGGCAGCTGTCTTGTGGACTAAAAGGGAACAGGCTTTCATTTGAAAGACTTTAATTTCATGCCTCAAATGATCTTTCCTGGTTTGGTTAACAACCCTTTGACCCATGAATGCGTTTCATGTGAACAGCCTGTCAGGTAGCATGTGTAGGGCTACAAGTTTGATCAGCTGTGCTCAAATGTAGCCTTTAAAATAGCCTATGGTAATCTAATATGTTTGACTTCTCCAGTGAAATAGGCTACCTTAATCATAGGCTACCATTAAGCCTGTCAGAAATGGGACTGATGCTGTAAGTTGTATAACGAATACACCACTCAATGTACCATTTTGATACCATCTTTATTAGCCCTCTTAAATAATAAAGTTGTGTCTTCACAACAGCAGCCAACACTGAGTTCAGCCTGTTTTATGGCTGACACTAGGAACAACTTGAGGACAAGGAAAAAGCTTTAGCTGAAAGTCAGAAATCAATGTTTTTAAAATCCCACAATGGTTGTATTCTTTATTTTAAATCGAATGAAGCAGTTCCATTCAAAAACAAAATCAGGGGTTTTCTGAAGCTTGTAGGCAAACACATGGCAGCAGGAGAGGCTCCAAACCAACTTTTAGATACTCAGCTTGTGTGCAGGGTTTGCAGTATACAGCCAACTGCTGTCAGATAAATCTAATGGTGTTTTTGATGGCTCATGTATCAAAGGTAAAATCAGTATCAGTCTAAGTATTGGAGTAGGTATCAGGGAGGAATGTATTGTATCATAACATCGCTTCCTTTAAAAGCTCCCCTTAATGATTGTAGAGATTGAACTTAATTATTGATTCACACAGATTGTAGGTGAGTGACAGTTGGGCGTTGCATCTAATTCATATCCTAATGATTCACTGAGGATGATTCAAAGTAACTTTACTTGCATTAAAGCAAAAAGGGGTGGAACTCTTGTACAAGCCCATCAGGCTTCGTTCCCTCCTTGCACCATTTTTGGTAATGTGTGCTAAATAAATAAACTAAACTAAAGCCCAGGTTTCATTCTTTGGTTTCTGGTATGGTCCCTCAGAGAGCTGCCAGTATCACAGTCATGACAAGCACTATATGCCTGAGCATGGTGTTGGTTTGTTTGTTCATTAAGATCTCCATTAGCTTCTGTGTTAAACATTAGCTACTCTTCCTGGGGTCTCCATATCTTCACTGACAGGATTTCATTAGTAGTTGCTGGTGATCAATAGAACTTGGCACATTGTGGTCTAACCTGTATTGGATCAGGTTTACATTGTTACACTGAGACTTAAGTCTACAAACTTTGAATGTCAAAGGTCTGTCTCTCTTTGTTTCTCAGGTTAAGCAGCTAGAATTGCCATCAAATAACCAGCTTACCACCCACCCTTCATCACCTTTTGTAACTGTACTGTGAAGAAGTAGGTCAGATGGAAATAAAAACGTTCAATTCAATAAGTAAGATGTGTCAGTAGGATGACTAAATAAGTGTGGATATTAGCCTGCATTCTTGTGGCTGTTACCCTGCATTCTTGTGTCAGCTCCCATGTTACACCTCACACATGATTTTGAAATGTTCCCTCAATCGCTTGCAAAAGTCTTGTGTCACACACTATAACACAATTCTGCGTTTGAAGCAAGACTTTGTGTCCCACTGTCTTATGTCAGAGCAGCTTGGTGAGCGCAGGTAACTCTATCTGCCTGCATCTGCCTGCAGTTACTGGTGTGTCAATATTGGTTTGTGGCTTCATGAGCTGCTTGGAGGACACAGTTGGGACACCTGCTCAACTCAGTGAGGAGTAGTTGCCAATGCAGTACTGATCCCTCCATAGGACAACACACACAGAAACACATCGCTGACTCATAGACTTTAGTCATGGTCGGATTGGACTGATGTTAGACTTTAGTTGAGTGTCTGAATAATTGATGATTGATTTTGAGATAGGAGTTGGATAAGCTTCAGTGGTCAAATGCAAAGTCAGAAATCCTGTATCAACCAAACTGGTTCCATTTATTGCTCAGTGTATTCAAACTCTCATGTAATAAATGTAGATATGAGTATTTTTTCAAGTTTATTTATTTTACTCGGATATGTGTTTGCAGTAATCTAACAAAATACATTTTGTTTGTCAGCTTTAACCTTAATTAGGGAAAAGATGATTAGGTTGACAAATCTTCAACACAAGATGATTAATTATTTATTTTTTTCATTACTTTATACGTTGTTTTTGGAACCTGCTAATACTCGACTGAGACATTTTTTTAAAGGAGAGTTTTTGAATCATATTTGTCTAAGTAATACTGGACAAATTGCAAACAGCAGTTTTGAGTAGGACCTGCTGTAACGTACCAACATGAGCAGGCGCACAGACGACACACACAGTCGTTTTGTTACCTTCTCTGTCTCTGTCCCACACACTGACACAAACATCATGCTGCCCCTCTTGGTGCTCTTTGCTGGGATGTTTTTTTGTCTGCCTTTAACATGACTTTGTGAACTGTGAATGGGGCAGAAATGGACACCGCTCTTAATGCAAGTAGAGAGAAAAACTCTGTCTACCTTACTCACACACATTCACTCTCTAACACACTCAGTCTCACACACAGTGGCAGGATTCATTCCATGCGGGTTTGGCAGGTTTGACACCGGGCCAATCAGCTCACTGATACTTAGAAGGAGGGAGAGAAACCAGTTAAAGTGATCACATAAAGGTTCCACTTAAATTAGTGCCCATGTATGCAGGTAGTATAACCACATAGTTATTAACAGTGAGTATGAATTGATTAGGCTATGTCTTGTGTTTATTCAAAGCTCAAAGTGTTTCAGTGTCTAGGGTGATAAAAGTATCACAACAGCCATTCTTCATCTGACCCTGACCTTGAACCAGCAACCTCAGATCCCATTCCTCCTCCAATCGTAGTCACTATTCTTTCCTGTCCTACTTCGACCCGATCGCTGTGTGTGTTCGAGTGTGTGTGCATTAACATGGTAGAGAAAGAGCGACAGAAAAACACACGAAGAGGTGAAATACATGCTGTCATGCCTATTTGCCTAAAGGTGTTGTGTCTCCCCTGACAACTTCTGTAATAAACTGTGTGTGTGTGTGTGTGTGTGTGTGTGTGTGTGTGTGTGTGTGTGTGTGTGTGTGTGTGTGTGTGTGTGTGTGTGTGTGTGTGTGTGTGTGTGTGTGTGTGTGTGTGTGTGTGTGTGTGTGTGTGTGTGTGTGCGTGCGTGCGTGCGTGCGTGCGTGCGTGCGTGCGTGCGTGCGTGCGTGCGTGCGTGCGTGCGTGCGTGCGTGCGTGCGTGCGTGCGTGCGTGCGTGCGTGCGTGCGTGCGTGCGTGCGTGCGTGCGTGCGTGCGTGCGTGCGTGCGTGCGTGCGTGCGTGCGTGCGTGCGTGCGTGCGTGCGTGCGTGCGTGCGTGCGTGCGTGCGTGCGTGCGTGCGTGCGTGCGTGCGTGCGTGCGTGCGTGCGTGCGTGCGTGCGTGCGTGCGTGCGTGCGTGCGTGCGTGCGTGTGTGTGTGTGTGGTTGGGGAGGGGTTGCTAGAAATTAACCTTGGTGTATGAAAGAAAGGCTTTGATTCTTTCGAGCCAATCTCACTGAAAATCATTAAAGGCTGCTTTGTTCAAGGTTATTATGTGTGCCTGCTGCACAAGTACACTCTGTTAATGCTGTAATACATACCACCTTGCCTCAGTGAAAAACTCTCGGCTTAAGGACAGTTTTTTGAGAATTAACTTGTAAGTCTTTTCCTGAAAAGGGCTTTGATTGACGGGGGGGGGGGTATATATTAGTTTTTGTGTATGTGTGGTTTTATATTTGTCTTAACAAGAAATATATCTGGTTGACTTTCATAAAGTTCTATTCTTATAACTTTTTCATATTTAAATTGCATTTTCTGTAACTGGTTGACAAATTCTTGCAGTCATGGATAATTGTACATAAATTGCAATGACATTAAAGATACAGTGAAGTTGTATCACATGTATTACATGTTAACTACAGTCATGCAAAATGAAGTGACTGGAGCTTTAAAGCAACATCACGTATGCCAAAACTTTAAACCGTCTTATCAAAGCACTAATGACCAGATTGTGAAAAAATCTCCCTCCATAGTCTTTCACCATGTATTTTGTATGCATGTCAGGATGCAAAAGAATAAGGAGAACTGGGAAAATGTTTAAACGGTAAAAATTAGAGGTACAGTTTGCACTCTCTCTATAAACAAACACGAGCACTTATCTGCCAGAAAGCACGCTTTTAGACCATCCATCGTTTTATTTATACTATCGAGGGATTGTTTGTCTTTGAGCTTTCATAAAGAGCAGTCTCATGATTCAGTGGATGCTTACACACAACACTACAAAGGTTATTAGTTTAGTGTCACCTGCCTGAGTCTGACCATGTTTGTTCAGGTTCATTATGAAAGAGGTCGTGATTGGTCAGGTCCACGACTGGCTGAGCTCTTTCACAGCAGACCGTTGTGGGTCTGATGTGGTACTTTTATACATTTTCACTAAGACCTCCAATCTCCCTCTCTTTGTGTTATTTTCTCCTAAAGTAACTGGAAAAGAAACACTGAGTGGGAGGACATGGGAACCAAAGCTTATTTAACTGAAAAATGTTTTTAGGCCAGGAGTTCATTTTCTACATTTTGCTCCTTTTATATAACTTAATACAATTAATGAATGAATATATTACAGTGAGTGTACACTGCGGGAATATGCCCATCACTTCCTGGTTTTACATAACAGCAGCATCTAAGCATCAAGTGAGCCAGAAAACAACATGAACTCTCACACCCAACTGGCAGCTCTATTTTCATAATGTTATGTAAGTTTGAAAATCCTATGTAACTGTTAAACAAAGCTCAAGTTTTCCCAGCAGGTTCATCTGTCACCTGCATTTAACTTGTAATCCTCCAGCTTTTTTTCTAAACATCTTGTTGATCCAGTTTTCTCTTAAGAGGTCCTCTTCTGACACAACTCGTCTCACGGCCCCATTCAACCCTTTGGTAGTGAACAGGTCAAGTTTAAAGAGTACACCCTCAATGAATACTGAATGTGTTCTGAGTCTTGAAGATATTTCAATGTTTTCTTATCTATTCGGATTAAGCTGTTCTTTTTATTTGGCCAACATTATGCCTTGTACACGTGTCAGTAACTATGGCTCTGGTTTCTAATGTCTCTGTGACAGGGAAATGTACCAGAAACTGAAACTGAAGCAGCCAAATAAAATCCAGCTGTCGTTACAATCGTTTTATTTCCTTCTGCCACATGTTTACACTTGAGCATTTCAAGCTACAGTTAAATTGGCTCTTTTTGCTGTAGACATTTGGCATGTGACAGGAAGTGACATGGTCCAGGTGTAATTTATAACCTTCCCAGCAATGACTGCATCCCATTTAAGTGAGACAGTTTCAATGCAAGCTCACTGGAATTGCTTATGGGGAGAGGTGATGACACTTCTGATGTTTGTTACATGTGTTTGTGTCCTGCTGTGACAAGTGATAATGTCTGCTATGAAAATAATACTGTTGCAGGTGTTGACTTAATCCTTGTAGGTACATAGTATGATAATGTTGTGCAAATGAAACTGTCAGTGGGGCTCCCAGTTATGATTTTAGGGTGTTTACATTCACATCCCATACAAAGTAGGAATGATACCGCTTTTTATACTCTGGCTTCCACAGATTGGTCAATGGACATGTGACAATAAAATTAGCTGAAGTCATCATGTTAGATTTTTTTTTTTCCTGTAGCACCATAAACTGTTTGAGTTGTTAAAAAAATGGTGTTGCTGGATTGTCTTTAAATTGAGGGACTGTCAAATGGTCTGAGATCGGCATTGTTCACCAAATATGGGTGCAAACAAATGTGATGTAGGCTCCTGTTGATGTCAGCACACTTTCTTTATTGTTATGAAACAAAATAGTGGCCGTGTCTAAGTAAGCATTAACCATTCCTCTATGATGTCTTTTCCACAATTCCCACTGTAGAATAAAACATTAAATCTGAAGTTTTGATACTTCATTGCTTTCTGATATACCATGTCTTTTGTTTAAACGCAACAATTTCAGTTATCTAAGTGTTAATAGGATCGAAAAGTACAGAAACATGAGAAGATTTCAGAGTGTCAAATAAATGGAGCCCTGCCAAAAATGCACATAGGAGTACTTGTGATATTTTAGCGTGCAGCGGTCTGCATTTTTGGGGAATTGGAAACAAGAAGTTACCCAATATTGGGTGTCTATCTTTTTTGTTGCTGTGCTAGAATTAATAAAGCATTGAACTAGGCCCTGAATACGTTTCAGTTCTTCAGCTATGAGAAAAAATGTCACATCCAGCGATATACAAACTAGGAATGTCTTTCAACACAGAAATAGGTCAAAATAACACAACACTATTCTTGTTCATGATGTAAAGGAAACTCTGTTGAGGCTGATCTCAGTGTGATTGCACCTCTCTTTGTTCAGACCTGCAAATAAAGGTTGACAAACAGAAGGTCCCCAAACCTGCTCAACCTGCTTGATGTCTGCTTCCACTAAATGACATCTTCACTTAGTCAGAGCATACCAAACCTTTGACTGGTATGTGGTGCAGCGCTGGGCATGACTTTGATGGTTGTCTATCTGTGGCAGACAGTCACGAATGACGCATCTCTATCTTTGTTTATTGTGCAGGAATGTGTGCAGTGGAATATTTTTGTCATTATAAATTAAAAATTATTTTTCTTTGTTGTATAATAATCAGATTATTTTTATGTCAATGCAGGTGGCATTCAATGACACCTGTGTACTTACATCTTGTTGTTGTCATGCCGACCACAGAGTGTGCCTAGGCCTGGGTGATATGACAACAAATGTTATCACAAGGAAAAAAATGAATGTCGGTCGATATCAATAAATATCACGATAAATGTCAAATAGATATTTCTTTCTTCAATTAGTTTAAAGTCAGATTTTTGCTCCTGAGTAAAAGTTGAAGAAACCAGATGGTTAATTGTGATTTGATGACAAACTCTGCTTGAACAGAGGAACATTTCAGTATCATGAGCTCAGTGCACGGTGCTGGAAAACTCTGATATGACAGTTGGCTTGCTGAGGGTCCACAAACACTCGTTTGGGACGTTTGGTCATTTCTAGCTTTTCTTAAGCTTTTTAATTTTTATTCTTATTTTTTGTTGTTGTTGTGCACTTAAAGGTGGAGCCAAATAATTTCGTTGTACAATTGTATAATGACAATAAAGGCATTCTATTCTATTCTTTCTGTTCTAACGAGGGACATTGTTTCAAAGGTTTGTGGTGTTGCCCGTTTTAGCCTCACATGTCTTCTGGTGTAATTATAGGTTTAAATCTAAAAAATAATTAATTCATTTGTGTGCTTCAAAGTTAACACGTAACAAGTCACAGGCAGATAATCCAGCTTGTAATGTACTACTTGGCAGTCCCTACCATCTAAAAGAAAAGCATATCTTCAATAGCAATGTAAGAATAACTAAACGCTCCTAAAGCCACATGCTCATGCACAAGTCAAACACATTATACCAGCCATCTAATGATTGGCCAATCTGTTCCATCATTAAGTCTGATTTCTCCTCTGGCCTACCCTCTAGTGTGTGTAGTCTTTTTCTTTCCCTCTCATTTGCTCCTTTCCTCTACCCGCCCCTTCCCCTATTGCATGTGCTCATTTTTTCCACTCCCTCTGGGGGAAACAAGGCTCTCTTTTCTATGTACCACTTCTTGTATATGTACATAAACAAAGTGTGTGTGTACAGTAGAGAGAAAATTGTAAAGGGACTCTTTAAAGGGATGTCTTTGTGAGCATTTCCCGTCTGGTAAACTCCATGGCTTTGATTTACAGTGTTTGTGTTTGCGTGGGCCATCCCATGAAAGCTCTTAGTTTTTTTTCACCCTCCTGACCTCACCCAGACACGTTCACTTGTTTAGCATTTAGATCCCCGACGGGCTTACAGGGTCAGTGAAAACCTTCAGCAGCAACAACACACAAAGTGTCATTTTTGGTCTAGAGAGTCACTGCAAAGGGGGAAAGCTGAAAATGTTATACAAGTTGTAAGATGTTATAAGTTATAAGATCACAGTCATATCTAAATACCTACAGGCTTTTTTATTAATCCTTATTAATCCATTTGTTTTCAACTAGGCTAGCATTATCTAAGTTACAGTCAGTCAGACACCCAATGTAGGTCAAAGCATTTTTTAAATGCCACTATTAAGTAATCTAAGATTTTTGGAGCAGTCCTGGGTCAAGAAAAGGCATGCAAGTGAAGGCCTGAGTAATGTAAGTGTTAGTCATTCACTTCCCCTCCAGACGTTTCTTGCTTGTCTGAATATCCATCCAGTGAAGTCCCCATCACAAGCCTGTCTCTACATCGCCAGGCTGTCTCTTGCACACTACAGAGCCTGAGTGATTCAATTAAACAACACTTATCAATTTCAAACATTCACACAGAACTGTTCAGTGGAAGTACAGCTATCCTCGTACTAATAAGCAATTCCATAAAGTAATCAGAAAAACACAGCATGAATTAGAGAAAAGGTTTTTGCTTCAACTAAAACTAAACATTTCTCCTCATGTATGATGAATTATTGAAGCAGAAAATGTGATGCTGAAGTACATTCCTGTCCTACGTCATCATATTCACTTAAGAGAACGATGCACCCGTACATTTTGCTTAAAGTATTTATTTTAAATAAATGTCATCCCTTGAAGCAGCTGAACATCCTTGAGTCGTTCAAATGATGCTGTTTGCCTCAAATCAAAGGCATGCCATGTCTCTGAATGAATAAACTGAGATTATGCTAATGAGCAAGAGACTATGAGTGCACAAGATCAAGTTAAGGAACTTAAAAGCTCACCAAAAATGCTGTACTTGGAAATTCTGTAGGATTTTGTCACTGCTTTGGAAATAAGGAGAGGGTTAAAATTCCCCCCTGGGTGCTGCTAAACTGTGACATAGCATATGTTAACTCTGGTGTGAAATAGTCTTGATAACATGTACGGTTCACTAAGTGTGTGTTATTACAGCTCCTCTATACAACACAAGGCTTGACTCGCTGCCCTCTAAGCTTAAAAATATGTTACCCTTCTATTTAGTTTGGACACGGCCCCTTGGAGGGTCTCAGCAGCTCCAGTTTAGCATTAAAGAACTCAGATTGAGGGAACACTGTTTATCCTATAGCTGAAAGCACAAAACAGATGTTTTTTCCTCCTCACACCTTAGGGTGGCCTCTGTGGTGTCATACTGATGCTTACTTCTTCTTCAAATCATAGATGTTCTCTCCGTTAACTGTATTTGATAATAACACTAACTCAGTTACAGTTAGTACACACTTTATATCAAGACTCCCCCTCTGTACGTAATCATTTTTTAGTTAAGATGTATAGATGGATCCAGCTCAGCTGGGAGAATGACTGTTTCCCTCTACAAGAAAATCCAAAAGAGGAAGTGTACAACAAGCAAGACAAGTTACACTTAACAAATCTGTCAGTGAAGCAATGCGGTTTAAATGAAGTAAGAGCTGGAGACTGTAGCAGACTGTATTCTATTTCAGTTTTATACTTTTGTTCATTGGTCTTTCCCTGACAATGTGTTTTATAATAGCACAAGTAAAAGAGGTTGACTAGCTTTACAAATGACTTGAAATTTCGTAAACTCCTTTAGTTATATTATATTATATTATCTTTTTAGAATAGATCTAATAGTGCCGTTTTAATCGTCTGCCTTTGGGCCACAAAGTGCTTCTCCAGAATGAATCTTACAGCCTGGCAGTGAGAAACAACAGAACAGCCTAACAGAAGGGTGAGGCGTCTTTGAAAAGCATTGAGTACGCATCTGTCCCCCGAGAATACTAACAGAAAGGGAAAACACTGAAACATGGCAAAACAAATCTGCAAAATGAGACTGTTACAAGTCACCAAGTGATGACAGTGATGACAATTTCAATAATCAGAATGTAAACATTAAAGTTGCAACCTGACACAACTGCTTTTCTTGTAACGTCTGTTTGTCTTTTCCTTTAACACTTGGACTCTCTGACCGTCTTAGAGATGCAGTCCTTTTTATTTTCTGTTTATCTCAAGTGCACAGTTTGGGATTTCCATTTTGCTTCTTTCATTATTTCTAGCAGTTGCAATGGTTACCTCCTCTGTCGTTCTTTTCTGAGAACACTGTTAGCCACTGGTTCTCTTCCTTCTTGTTTTGAGTGACGGATTTAGGCAATAAAAGTAGAAGATGAGCCTGTGTGGTTAATTCTCTGTGTGTTTTGTCTGTGTGATGTTCTAACAGGGAGTTTACGTCTTTCTCCAAGAGGCTTATATGAGCGGTCACCATGGCACCCTTCCTGCGTATTGCCTTCAATGCTTATGATGTTGGCGCTCTGCCTTCTCTATCTGAGCCACCCATCTGTGCCATCAAGATGAAGGAGTCTGTCAACACAGGTACAGATACACACATGTACGCACTCATAATACTGTTTTGACAGGAGAGTGGTAAAGAACATCGGATGACGTCCAAATGACCAAGTTTGATTGCTTTAGCACCCACCTGGTTCTGGTCTTTTGTCATGGTTTACTTGAGAATGGAAAAGCAAAAGACTATAATTTTGTTCCCTCTTACAATTTTTGTTTTTTTGATAGAGCGAGGAAAAACCTTGGTCCAGAGGAAGCCCACCATGTATCCAGCTTGGAAGTCCACGTTTGATGCTCACATCTACGAGGGGCGTGTCCTAGAAGTGGTCCTCATGCAGAGCACAGAGGAGCCATTGGCCAAAGCCACTGTGGGCGTGTCTGTTTTGGCAGAACGCTGTAAGAAGTCAAAGACCAACAGCTGCGCTGAGTTCTGGGTGGACCTGCTTCCCACAGGGAAAGTCCAAATGGCTGTGCAGTTCTTCCTGGAGGACAGTGATGCAGGTATGCTTCTTAAATACTATATTTAACTTTTTTTATTTTTGTACAGCATTAGATATTTAAAACCATATAATACATCTTATTTTATATTGTTAACAATTAAAAAAATCACATCGGCTTCATTAGTTCCATGAACTTGGTTTGATCAGACTTCATCAACAGTTGCCTAGCAACTTCAGCAAGAAGCCCAACATCTGTAATCATATTGAGCTTCAAATAATGCTGAATCCTGATCACAAATACACATGTGAAATCACATCTCCTTGTCCTAACTGAGCCCAGACAATTTTAACTAGTCAGAACAGCAGAAACAGATATCTGTCTTAATAACAGAAACTTTTCCACCTTTGGGGAACAAACTTTGTTCTTTTGAAGCCCTGTTCCTTGTAAGGGATTTAGATTATGTTAACAACTTTGTTAATACTTTGAGATTTGTTTAAAAGGAAAGTGCGCTACAAATAAAATGTATTATTAGCATTATTAACCAGGCCTGTAAAACAGTGTTCCCTGACCGGGAATCGAACCCGGGCCGCGGCGGTGAGAGCGCCGAATCCTAACCACTAGACCACCAGGGAAATGTGATTGTTTTTCAAGAAGATTGTCTGCAACACATGGCTGGTGGGAAACAACCCCCACCCCCTCTTTTTTACCCCCACTATTCCCACGTGGCCTTCAGAAAATCACTCCCCTTCACTGTTCATGTGTAGTGCCCTCTACTGGCAGAGCAGATTCATCATTTTGTTTCCTTTCCTGTATTTTCTACTCACAACCACAGTTGATAAGTTACTCATTGTGCTGGGGACATTTGTCTCACCTCCCCTGTAACTATCACACAGTGTTGAGTAGTAGTAGTCTTCCTGTGCTTACTTCACTAGGCCAAAGGTTAAACAAAGGCACCATAAATGGCTTATGTTGCATTGCAGCATGAACAATGTGTATTTCTTTGATTTATGTTTTGTTGTGCTTTAATTATGTGCTTTAAATCTTTTTAGGTTTATCACGAAAAGCGGGGAAACATTAAAACATTAGGCTGTTTTGCTAAGATGGGGTCACTTTAACAATTTGGAAAGAAGCACAGATGATCCCCCATTGACAGTTTGAGTTTCAACCCCATTGCTGTCATTATCTGCTTTCAAAAGCACATCTTGGTTTTACTTCTGCTGTCAGATGCAGAAGTGACATGTCAGTGGCTAGCAGTGATGTATTCAGATGCTAATCCAGACAGGAAACTCAGTCTATGTTAAGCATCTGCCAGCATGGGCTGGGATTTTGTGGGATTTATAAACTTGCTTTATTCAGTGGGAGTCTCTGCTTTAGGGAACACAGTGGTGGTGCACTGATCAGGGTTGTGTCGGGTCGGATGACGGAGGGGTTTGTCTCTTGCTATGAAAGAGCTCCAAACTCAATCAGCTCCCACCTACACACTCCACAGGTTTCCTGAAAAGCAGCCCGCAGTATTTTTTAGCCATGTGTGAACAGCCCTTAATGCTGTCTGACTCCCCCGTCTTCATCTTCTGCCTCTCTCCTTCTTTCTTGGCTCAGCTCACTGAAGCGTTCTCAAAACATAAACATCTGTCAGTAGAATGGCTAGGAAAAAACAAGTTTATCTCCCTCACACATATTCACTCTTTCCACTTTTCCCTGTCAATCAGTTGTCTCTTTAAGGCGGCTTCTTTCTATTTTTCAACTGCCGCTCCTACACTGTCCCCTCCCCACTTCCTCCCTCCCGTCATCCCAATTATCAACTCTATCTTCATTGTTTACCCCTCTCACACCTCTTTTGCAGTGACTTTTGACCCCAGACTTTGACTTGTGACAGTCAGAGCTGTTTATCGAAGATATCATTTTTTGTTTACCCTCCATTTAACAGCTGTTACACTGGCCTTTAACTGTACAAGCTATTCAAAAGGATGACTGGTTTTTAATGCCCCCTGTGATGTCATTTTAGGAATATCAATAAAACTCAACATTGTATAAATAGCTTGTTAGTGAAATTGATAATTATACTGATCAGACTCAAACCTCAGTGCAGCCCTGCTATCATTTTACCTGTCAAGGAAATCTAAAAAAAAAGGTTATTTGAATAGCTTAAACTAAAGCAATAGTTTGTTTGTTTTGTAATTTTGATTTGTAAACTGATCTCTTTCCTCAGCGGCGTGTAAGCCGTCAGTAAAGCTTCCTCCTGAAGATGGCGTCATGACCCTCAACAGGAGGAGAGGAGCCTTCAAGCAGCCCAAGGTTCACGTTATCAAGAATCATGAATTCACCGCCACCTTCTTTGGCCAACCCACCTTCTGCTCTGTGTGCAGAGAGTTCCTCTGGTGAGATGCCAATATACAATTTTATATACAACAACGTGTTAGCATATCAAGTACCTTTCCGTTTGACCTTCAATTGTTTTTTGTATCTGTTTAATTCCACACAAAGAACTTGGTGGTAATTTCCAATGCATCTGTGTCTGAGTCTATGACTTTCGCCGCTTATTCGCCTCTCTGCTTGTTTGACTACATTATTATTACAATCAGTGTTCTGCTTTTACTGAGATGGCTGGACCATTTGAGCTGTCACCTACTGTGTGTTCTCTGGATCTCCAATGAGACCAAAAGTAACAGTCGTCTTATAAGAAAAGTCCAGCCCCCCAAAGAGTGTTTCCCAAAAGACTAATTAGTAGCGGTTCCAGTTTAAGTGGAGTATTTAGGGTTGGGGGTTTGTAATGGTTGGAGCAATAGAAGGACTGCTATTGTGACACTGAGTCACTGTCTGGTGAAATCCCACAGGGCTGTCATGTTGTGTTCTGTGTTTGCAGCACTCTTTGTGAGCCAAGGTTCTCTCTGTCTCCCAAAACCCCCCATCAGATTTCCCCTTAAGAGATAGGCTGATGGAAACCTAATGTTTTATTTACTGCATATGAGTGGGACTCTGTGGCCACTCAACTTCATGATCTAATGTGGGAAAAATATCTTCCTGTTGTGCTGATAACATAACTTCCTTATCTCCCATACAGGGGGCTCAACAAGCAAGGTTACAAGTGCAGGCGTGAGTGTTACTTTAACCTCTATCTGCATGTTTTTGTCTCATTTTTATATTTCTTGACATTTTAGATTTTTTTTGCTCATTTATTTCTTACACTTTTCATAAAATGTTCACATTTTTTTCTCCCAGAATGCAATGCAGCAATCCACAAGAAATGCATCGAAATCATCATTGGCAGGTGCACTGGGACTGCAGCCAATAGTCGTGACACTGTGGTGAGCAAACATCATTTTCTCCAACATCAATCTTAAACCTCGACTCAGCTCAGTTGCTGAACAATGAAGTACATTTTATTTTACAATATTAGACTGTTATCACTTCAGCTATGTTGCAATGATAACTGTGGGTTTCCTCTTGCTATGTATCATGAATTAGGTCATATTTTTAATTCTTACGAGAAACAATACATACTTTCTTTCTATTAAGGGCCACATTTCTTGAGTCCAGCATAATATAGTCAACTAAAGTCTGCAAACACCTTATCATGTGATTTTATCTTGTTTGTTTAAGTATTGGCAGTAGATTCCTTTTTTGTTTTCACTCTACCTGCCACTCACTGTCCCACATGTATCGACTTTAATTATCAGTTTGCAGCTTTATGTTGGTATGTAATGTATTTCTGTGTGCTTTAGTTCCAGAAAGAGCGCTTCAAGATCGATATGCCACATCGCTTTAAGCACTATAACTACAAAAGCCCCACCTTCTGTGACCACTGTGGTAGTATGCTGTGGGGTCTCCTCAGACAGGGCCTAAAATGTGAAGGTGAGTGGCATGTGTTTACTGGCTTTGTCTAAAATTTTATATCCGACTACCTCCTGACTACTGATATTATTCTGTTTCATTTTATTCTGTCTCTCCAACAATGTATTTGTCACACCTCTGACCAGACTGTGGCATGAACACACACAGTTACTGTCAGAAGAAAGTGGCCAATCTGTGTGGAATCAACCAAAAACTACTGGCAGAGGCGCTGTCTCAAGTCAGCCAGGTTTGAACAGTTACTTGTTTTTTATTTGATGTAAGTTTGTGTGGACTGTGTGCACATTTAAAGAAAGGACATGTTTTTGTTTGTTTTTTTAAGAGCAAATTGTTAAAAGTGGATGAATGTTTCAGCAAGATTTTTCCATCTCTAGAAATCTAGCACGAGGAAGTCTGAAACCTCTGATGGTACAGCAGATATTGGGATCTACCAAGGCATACACGATGCAACAGTGGACCCTAGTGGTGAGTTAATATTAGTACAGAGTTGTTTGATTTAAATCAAGGTTTGTTTTGTCAGAAGAGGCAGATATTGTTGCTGATAATCTGTGTTTATTTGTCCTTTGAGTTTGCATTTTTATTTATTCTGTTGGTTTAAATGTGTTTATAGCAGGTGGAGATGGCAAGGCACATGATGGCCCAACCCCAGCCGCAGCTACATCTCCCCGGGTCCGCCTTACACTCAACCAACTGGTACTCCACAAGGTGCTGGGAAAAGGCAGCTTTGGCAAGGTAGGCCCTGTGGTCTCCATCCTTCTCATTCCTTTCCTGGATTTAACATGATCATATTATTCTGGAGACAACATTGACAGTCACTATGAGCTGAGTGTTTGCCAATGATGTTACTGTAACACTCAGGATACACAATTAGTTTAATTAAAATATGGATGAAGAAATAATAAAGTATCAAGGGCAAAATGTAACAAATTAAATTTCTAAAGGGCTAGATTAAGGGTCGACTCTTGGAACTGGTGGAGAATTAATTGAAACACAAGAGACAGAATGTTGTTTACCGGTTTTTGTATTTAACTTTTCTAATTTTTTACAAACAACAAAAAACGCTTGAAGTCAATCAAGGAAATCAAAATTAAATTAAACAGGCCTTCAATTCAAAATTCTATCTCTTTCTTTACGGGCACCTTTTACCCTTCATACGACATACAATATTGTATACCCCAAACATTTCCCATTAAAGAAATTACATTCCAAACAAATCCAGGCACCCAACACATTACTTTTACTGCAGATATTGTGATGTGTGTGCTGAATGTCTGAGGAAGTGTGTTATTTAGGTAGGGAAATCCTACCACACCATACAGGCAGCCAGGCTTGAGGCCTGCTGCCTTTTCGGGGAATCTCAGTTGTCAGTTGTCTTGAGTGTTGCTCCTTTCGCTCGCCATCTTCAGATTGTCCAGCAAGGTTTTCCTGACCTGTTTAAACAAACGGGTATTACATTTATGAGCCTGCTCAACTCGGGCTACAAAAGCAATTTAATCAACTTTTCCATTCAATGAGATTTTTTGGATATCTCACCAGTGTTCACAGTCAATCATCCACAACAGCAGCAGCAGCAGCAGCAGCCCATCAGCTCCTCAAGTGCTTGAACTCTCTGGTAATGGATTGCAGCTTGTTATCATGAGCTTGACTTTGCATTAATGCTGCTTGACAGGGAGATTTGACTCACCAGGTAAAGGTCCAGCTTTGTGTCCAGAGTTCAAGTTATTTACTTTCAGAAGTTCCCAATGACTATTTCAAAGATGATTGTGTCCTGCTATCTCCTGGATGACTGCTGGTGAATCAAGTCAATTGAGTGACAGCTGCTTTTGTCCAATTGCAGGGACTATTTCAGCAGCGTTACATTACACATGTGGGAAAAATAACCACTTCCTTAATGTATCCACATGTGAGAGTTAGCTTTGTATATGAACATAATTTTTCTATTATAAAAGTGAAATTGGCAGTTAAAAGGTAGAAATAACACATCACTTCCCTTTATGGCAGTTTGGAATAACTTGTGACAATAGTAAAAAAAAAAAATGACTTACCACACAAGGGAGCTCTGAAGGGCTTCTTCAAGGAACTGATCTCTCTAATGAATCATTTCTTAGTGAACGCTATCATTAGTGTGTAGGTTAGGCTAGGTTAAAGTTCTTGCTATCTCATCTTAAGTCTCAGTTTTTAAATGTTAGTAAGACAGACAGTGGAGTGCTGCAGAGGTATCTTGGTGGGTTAGTGGGAAATTAGAGATGAGTTTATATCAAGGGCTATTGTAGCCTGGTGGCAGTGCTTTAAACATCCAGTGTCCTCATTGAGGTTCACTGAAATCAAGCATCTTGTAAATCCGAAAGAGGAAAAGATATAAAGAACCTCTGTATCTGATTATATTCTGCTCTGATTGTACTCCATGGAGCTGCTGGGATCACACTGATGAAGTACTCACTCCAAGTGATTTTGACACCTCAGGTGCTGCTGGCGGAGCTGAAGGGGCAGGGGCAATTCTTCGCAGTGAAGGTTCTGAAGAAGGATGTGGTTCTCATGGATGATGATGTGGAGTGCACCATGGTGGAAAAGAGAGTCCTGGCCCTCGCTTGGGAGAACCCTTTCCTCACCCACCTCTACTCCACGTTCCAGTCTAGAGTAAGTAAGCTGATACTGAACATTTTTTAAGATGTGTGCCTTTATTGAGAGGAGTGGATAGAGTGGGAAACAAGGATGAGGGAGTGGGGGATGAAATGTGGCAAAGTGCTGAGAGTCGGGGTCAAACCCTGGCCGCCTGCTTCGATGACTATACCCTCTGTATATATCCAGTTCTGGATAAAGACCTTGCACCCAAGCTCCCTTTTTTTTTTTTTAAATCTCTCACACACTCTTCATGTCTAATTTTCTGTCATTGCGAGCTGACAATTATGTGTCGTTTGCACAGGAGCACCTCTTCTTTGTAATGGAGTACCTGAATGGAGGGGACTTGATGTTTCACATCCAAGACAAAGGCCGCTTCGATCTCAACAGAGCCACGTAAGCACACTGAGATACTGTGTAAAGAACTAGGAGTAATACAGCCAATGTCTTTAACCACAGTGCTATCCTTATCCCCTAGCTTTTTACTGCAGTGAATAATTACAAAAATATTACATATAGAATAAACAATAATAAATTAATGTTGTTTGCATGTTTCCACCTTCAGGTTCTATGGGGCAGAGATAGTAGTAGGACTGCAGTTCCTCCACTCCAAAGGAATCATCTACAGGTAGGACCCAGAAGCCACTCTATATTCTGCAGTATCTGTAGTCACCCTCTTGCTGAAAAAGAGAAGACTTAGCGCGCACTCACACTAGGCAATCCATACCGAGCCCAAGCACGCTTCAGCCCTAAAGTCCAGTTTGTTAGACTAGTGTGAGTGCTCCGCCTGTGCTCAAGCACGGTACACTTCCTTGGCCCTGGCACGTTTGAACAGGTGTGCTTCGGCACGGTACAGTTCATGCACGAGCACAAGTAAGCGGGTACACAACGAGGACAGCCTTCATTATGGAGAAGTCCTGGAGTGTTATATCTGTATCTGACTAACAAGACTCAAAATAAGCCACAAAGTCAGTAAAATAGCTGTCTTGTTCTCCGATGTCTTGTTTTCTTGAGTCTGCCTGTCTTGTAACTAAGCAGGCTTCATGATCACGTAAATTCATTCATGTATTGTATTACGATGTTATGTACAAGAGGTTACCGTGCTCAGGCCCAATTAGTCCTGGAGCAGTGTGACTGCAGGCCAGCGGGGGAATGGGGAGGGGGGGGCAATCACGCTTAAGCACAATACGGGACAACTTTGCGAGTGTGAGTGCGCCCCTTAATTGATCTTTGAAGTATTACAGTGTAAAATCCAAAACAAACACATTATACAGTAACAGTACTGGTCCTATAGTGTACACGTCTCTTTTTGGTTCTATTCAGAGATCTGAAGCTAGACAATGTGATGCTGGACAAAGATGGACACATAAAGATAGCAGACTTTGGCATGTGTAAAGAGAAGGTGTTTGGAGATGCCAGAGCCACTACATTCTGTGGGACACCTGACTATATCGCACCAGAGGTAAGCTTCAGTGGCTCAAGTCACATTACATATTACTACTTTTCCTTTAAATTCCTATTTTCTAAGATTTTATGTTTCGAAAATTAGGTTTTTTATTTACCTGTTCATGCATCCCTTTATTCATTCAGAGTGTGTGTGTGTGTGTGTGCCCTCTAGTGGTAATGAGGAGGCATGGCAGTGTCTGCACAAGTCATAAGAGTAGAGTTATTCACTTGGCTTCTGTTATACTGGTGAAAGGTATCCACCTGGACAATGTGTCCTTGTTCTTCTCCATGACTAATGATTCATTTTGTGAAACTGTCCCTCCTCTCAGATCCTGTTAGGACAGAAGTACACCTTCTCAGTAGACTGGTGGTCTTTTGGTGTGCTGGTGTACGAGATGCTGATTGGTCAGTCACCTTTCCAAGGTGATGATGAGGATGAGCTTTTTGAGTCCATCAGGTCAGACACCCCTCACTATCCTCGATGGATCACCAAGGAAGTCAAGAGCCTGCTTGAGCTGGTAACTATGAGGATACATATGTTATTAGTAAGCCTATATAAACCATAGTTTGTAACAGCGTCCTCACATGGCAGGAATGTAATGCATACATGCCTCCTTATCACTATATAATATTACCAGTGTGTGGTGTTTCCGTAAAAAAAATGACTGCATACTTTCCCTCCTTCAATATTCCAGTTGTTTGAGCGAGATCCCACTCGCAGGTTGGGTGTGGTGGGAGACATCCGTACACACCCGTTCTTCAAGTCCATCAACTGGCAAGCGCTTGAGAAGAGAGAAGTTGTTCCTCCTTTCAAGCCCAAAGTGGTATGAGCCTGTGATATTGTTCCTTAGCAAACAAATGAACCAGAGATGCATGTATGTGAACATGATAGCAAGCACCAAGGAAACTAATCACTTAACTATGCTTTATTACATTAACCTAACCTGCCACCCACAGAAATCCGCTGGAGACTGCAGCAATTTTGACAGAGAGTTCCTGAGTGAGAAGCCGCGGCTCTCCCACGCCGACAAGAACCTCATTGACTCCATGGACCAGACGGCATTCGCTGGCTTTTCCTTTATCAACCCCAAACTGGAAAACATGATAAGCAAATGAAAAAGCCTAATCACTTTGTCTTCCTATGGTCAACTGGATGGAGAAAAAGAGCATATAAGATTTGGGCCTGGCTATATCAGAGGATGATATAATATGAATCCAGGGTGTTTGCTGACGTCGAAAGCAATAACCCTGTCTCAGCTGTCAAACTGTAAACAGTAGGTGTATAAAGATTATAAAACTCCAGGAAATTAAGGGAGATTCAATTCTTCCACATCAGTGCTACTTTAATCAATGCTGGGGGGCTCAGTGATTTTCTCTTATTTGTCATTGTTCCTTGTGATTACATTTTGATCCCATACAAATAATATAATGTTCTGTATCTAACAATAGAATTCACAGGTACATGCATGCCATTCTTTTTAAGTTATATAAATATACGCCTTTAGACATTATACATACAAATCAACAGAGTTCACCAGTACATCATGTACTCTTCCCTTGTTTCCTTTGCCTCTAGTATGCCTCTTATCACACTCAACCTCAGTGTCTTTGTGTGTTGTCAAAATCATACACTTGTGCAGGTACCCTCTTTTAGAAGTATATGGTGCTACTCTAGTCTTTTTTATTATTATTTACCTCTGGTGACAGACAG
This sequence comes from Tautogolabrus adspersus, assembly GCA_020745685.1. Classification (NCBI taxonomy): domain Eukaryota; kingdom Metazoa; phylum Chordata; class Actinopteri; order Labriformes; family Labridae; genus Tautogolabrus; species Tautogolabrus adspersus. Next base: position 11,323,622 of record CM036538.1, on the reverse strand, counting down.
ATAAAGGCACCAAATAACAACAATTGTACCAATGGGTTATTTAAAAAAAAAAAAATCCACAAAAGAGGTCAAATGATTTTTATGTTCATCAGAAAGTGAGTATCAGATTTTTTTCTAATCCTTTAGGGTGCCATTTGTGTCAAACCTCTTGCTTTACACCTAACTGAAGCATAATGCAAACAATCATTCCATGCGTACTATTAAGTGTCTTGGCTGTTATCAGATTTACTGTAGAGCTGCAGCAGTGGTGTGATACTGAAGCTGTACATCTCTATATGTTGAAGGATGTGTTATTTTTGTGGGAGGGATTGGCATTTCACTTTAAGTTTAAGGTCTTTTATGTATTATATTACTTGAATGTAGGATTTTTAACATGAAAATAAGAGCTGTAAATGGCAAAATGATGTGTGCACCATTAGCTGTCTGTGAATTATGGGTATACTTTTTTTACTCTGCTGGTCTTTTATATCCGATTATAAATAAATATCTTGTAAACTCTAAATCCCTGTCAGCCTGTGTCACTTGACTTCAGTTTGAATTGTATTCAAATGTGCTTTACATCTGTACCTCTCAAGGCTTCTTATATAAAGGCTCTTAAAAACAATCCTTTTGTAAAGCCTCATGAAGTAGAAATTCCAGTACTCGCCTAATCACTGCACTCCTGCTGTTATGGTATAGTCCTCTTGTCAGGGCTCATTTCACTGAATGTTGCTCATGTTGTACACAATGGCATAGCTTTAGAGTACGTCAGAAGCCTGTCTTTGTAAAGGAACCAACACATCAAGTACATCAGGATATTTGATGGCATGAGAGACAGAAGTGTCAGGGTTTACTGCCATCCTGTGGTCAGGTACTATAATAACGTCCCCGTGGACGAAAGGCGAGGAGAGACATTCCTGCAGTGCGCACCGTTTATGACCTGTCCTCGTCCTCTGTCCTGAGCAGTAATCCGCTGCCTGCTACAGGACGTGGACGGGGAACAAATGACAATAAAAACGGCGAACTGCATTGAGCAGGCCTAATTACCTGTTCAAGCGGTTAAGAATCAGCCTTATAGTTTACACCAATGCAGCATCAAAGTTGGACACCTTTAAGGAAATACAAAAAAAATACTTTACCTATAGGCTAAGATTACCAGATTAGAAAGCGTGATCACACAAGAAAAATAATCAAATACACATAGCCTGCATTAGGCTATATTTTACTGTAGTTATTTACTAATAAAAATCAATCTCCTAATTGTGGTATCGCCTTTCGTTTGAAAGCTTCCAGCGAGAGCACCCTTACACTACGATCAAATGCCTGAGTTCATTTCGGAGTAGGATGAATGTCTGCCCCCTCCTTTGCTTAATTCATGGCTCTCCGACTGTTTCGACTGTTAAAGCGAGATCCGATCGCTTTAGTGATTAGGACCTTTTTTTTTGTAATGTCTCCACCTCAGCGCATGCAAAACGCTGTTTTCTTTTTTTCTTTTGTTAAAAAGGCAACCGAATGGTTTGGGGAGGATTAAGTAGGCAGACGCCTCTATGGTACAAGAGAGCGACAAAACCTGTTTCAGGCTACAAATGGCTTGACTGTTTAAACGCCTTATTAACGAGATAGAAGCGTATTAAATATGGGAAGCAAATGTTTAAGATCACATCTATGGACTTTGATCATTACATTCACGGCGCTAAAGCACAGCCCATTTCCAGCAGGTTCTCCCGCCCTCTCCTCCAAAAAACCCGACTTGAGATCTTTGTGCAACAGAAGTACCGAGACTGCAACATGTATTTAGTCATTATTGAAGGGCGTTATTGTAATATGTTTTTAAAAATAGTTGTTAATTCAACCTTTTATTGTAGGCTACATTGATGGTGATTTTATTTAGGCTACTTGACAAATATAAGAATATATTGAAGGGAAATTAAGCAGTCTGAGGTCTTTTCAATGACACAATATAATGGCTACTTGATTATAGAACACTTTTTTTTTGCGAAGCAGAAAAGGAATCCACTTATCGAAAGTGGGTCGATTTTACGTACAATTAATTCCAGCTCAACCCTTAACTAAGTGTTTGTTCCGCTGGGGATAAGACTGTTCAGTTTAATCCCCTTGTCCCTTTAACATTTATTGCAAACAGAAACCATTTTTTTCTTTTGTACACGTTACAGATTTTTGGCTTGATTCTGGCAGTGTGATATTTTATTGTGTGTGTGTGTGTGCGTGTGTATGTGTGTGTTTGTGAAGATGGAAGTCAGTGTGATGTAGCCGGGCTCAGAGGCATATAGGCGGTAGAACATGCGCAGTGGCCATTTGTGCCATATTGGAATGAGGTCGTGAACGAGAACGGCGTCAAGCTAGCGAGCCGCTGCGCGAGCAAAACCGGAAGTCCCGTGATTTAATCCTCAACTCAAAAATGTCCGATGTTGCTAGGACGACGGCTGTGACTACCCTTTTTTATAGCCATTTTATTTTGAAACATAAGGCCGGGGCTTTCGGGTTTTAATCAAGTTAACTTAATATTGCTGCGAGCGAGCAGGCGGAGAGGAACGGCATCTAAAAACCGACTTGGAAAAACTACTTAGCGGTAAGGGGCGAATTTTACGACTAAATATTCACATACTCTGGGTTGTTTGTCACTATGTCCTAACGCTGTTTTGTATAGTGGTGGCGCATTCGTCTTTTTTCCCGTCTCTCAAAAAGATGAGTCGGCTTCGGTCGAGTGTAAGCGCCCTTATTGCTCGTCAGCCTGCTCTTATTGCTCAAGCCGTGACGTTTAGTAACTTGACTCGGACACAGCCGATTTTACCATGTGTTCAACGGGTCTCACACGGTCGTTATACATTACCGACTGCATGTTTATTTATTAGACAGCAATTTAATTGTTTTCTCAGTCGGTATTTGCCATGTTCTCCTCTGAGTGAAAGTTAGACCGTAGGCGCTGTAGTCTCTCTCTCTGCAACGCCGTTGCGCTAATGGCCCATCTCTGTCTCTGAATGCTGCTGGTAGTCCGCACTCCGCACGAGCAGTGCAACCACGAGCTAGTTTCACTTCACGGTTTGTGTGGAAAATTCCCAAAAATGTGCCCTTGACCAACTCCCTATATTTCTATAGTCACAGTCTTACATAATGAAGGTTGCACGACCTCAGCCCATTTGTGTTTCGGAGTAGCTTTCTCCCCAAACAGCTGAACAAACTCACTGGTTAATATCTATTCGCTTAATTTTTCTTTTGCTATGAAGCCTCTAACGTTTGTCATGTTGTTGTCATATTCCACGTTGGTTTATTGAAGCCTATTTTTCTCTTGCTCTTAACTTCCTATTGTGCAACTCTGGTGATCCACTGGCAGCTCTGCTCCGGCTGACGTGCCGCTATGTGATCGCTACGAGCAGCGTTAATGATGCTGCCTTGTCTATAGGCCTGCTGTAGGCTGCAAATGTGGATTTGTTTTGGTTTTCTACATCTGTAGTTATAGCAGGTTAGCCAGCCAGTAAGATGTCAGATTGATAGAGCTCATGGACCAACATCCACTCAGCAGGCCAACTCATGCTGCATGGTCTTAAACATTAGTGGCATTACTCCAACAGAATTAAAAGTTATTTAAGACACCTTGGCAGATCAAAGTTGTGGTTATCATTAAATAAGATGTGAATATGTAAGGGCTACTACTGTACTACTGTAACAGACTGTTCAGGGGGAAGAACAGATAGCTGGATAGCATGGTGTGTAAACTTGCCTCCAAGTCACATCAATCCTTTCAACGTAATTCTCCCACAAAGTACTTATTTTTTCCTTTAGTGCTTTGGACCCTTGCACCAGTCAGCTGGTGTTGGTGTCTTTTGTGCAAAGCCTAGGCATCAGTCAAAGTGATTTATGTTTAAAAATAAAGACATTTGTGGTGCTTACAGTGCTGACAAATGACATTGAAAATGTTAAACAGCAGCATTTGTTTTCTACAACTGATATCTATACCAAACAACAAATTGCACATGCTTTACTGACAGCAGTTTTCATTGAAAATGCTTCCTTCCAAAGCAGAAGCTGTTTTGAAAACGTTTGAAGCGAGAACAACTGATTGTTTACAGTTTGGTGAACAAACCATTGCTGGAAAAAGATGTTTCTGTTGCACTTTTTGACACCACAAATGAAATTCTAAAAGCTGCTTTTGTATTTGGCTGAAGCATTTCAGAGACTTTTATGTCAATACCTGGCACTGTGAAACCAAAAATAGCATAGGTCAATGGCACAATAAGCTTTGGTTAGAATGAAATTGAAAGGTATTAAGATAATCAAATAACACAGAACCCAAACAATGTTAAGAAAAGTAAATCAATGTTCTTTAAAGTTAGGTTTTGTTAATTTTGAAGGATGGACATAAACCAGAGAACTGGGTGACTTTCTACTTTACTGCTAGCTCTGTGATGTAATCTATTAATGATGAGTAGATGATGCCATCAAATATTGTTTAGGGAAATATTTAGCAACAATTTCCATTCATTGAAAGTTGACTTTATTTCATTTTGCAGCTGAACACGTGTGTGTTCTTTCAGATTGCATTTCCTACGCAGTGACCTCAGAGGTTGAGGAAGGCTTGTTGAGAAATACTTGATCTTGTAAGCGCTGATGAGAATATAATTCAGTTACTGCTTATAAAGACGATGTAGTATGGATCTCAGTTACTGCATGTGCAATTGGGTATTTGTGTGTGTTTATGTGGGGGTGTGCACATTTAGTCCTTTCTCTTTCAGGTTCAGTCAGTATAGCGCATGGTGCAGAAAGATTCAGTCAGACTGCTGCTAGTTGTGGTCCATGCAGACCAATTACTGTGAAACAGGGGAAGTTTCAGTTTCTTCCTGTCTGCTCAAACAAACCGAGGCCGTGCGGTTCCTCACAGTGCTGCAGAAAGCCGGAGCTGAGGCAGAAAAATAAGATGGATATTACAATGTGTCTTTAGCCATTTGTAATGGTACTTCTCAGGAGTGTTGTATGTGTGTTTTTATGATGACTGAATTATTATTATTTATTTTATTTTTTTATTGCATCAAAAATATTAACAAACATTGACAATGAGTTTTTGGGAAGGTATTTTTCAGTAGTAAAAGAAAATGAACCAAAATCTAACCATGAATTTAATTGAATACGCTCAGCATCAGGTGTTTAAATATGGCCTCTAAACTTAAAGTCTGTTTTGCTCCTCCCGTCTCCACTGCTCTTTTTTTTAATCTGCTCTGATGTCAGGAGTTTGACCCTCGGGGACAATAAGGCCCTCTGGTGTGTGTTTTCCAGGGAGGGGGAGAAAGACAGCAGCAGTCTGGGGCAGGGTCGTGGGTGAAAGGTGGCGCTGATCCCCGAGGAGCATGGGGGGTTGTGGTGGCAGTTTGGGTGTTTCGGGTGGTGGCCATGGTTTTAATAGAGACATCAGACGTGACAAAGACAAGCCTGACAGGCCGGCTGAATGGAGCTGACGTGACAGAGCAGCTCTCCTCAGCATCCCATACATCGCCCTCTCCACCGTCGTCACACCCTGCGCTCCCTTCTTTTTCATTCATGCCATCTCTCTTGTTGTATAAACTTATTTCATCTGCTTTCGCACAATGCTGCGGGTCAGTTTTCATGTGTCAAAGCTTGATGTGTGTCCACATACATGTCAAGGCTCTGTTTGAAACCTTCTCGAACGAGGAGGAAAATCTGAACGATCACAGTTTTAAAAACATGAGTTTAGAGGAGTCGTCGATTGAGTTTGATTTGACATACTTCCCTCCAATCTCGGACCATCTGGTGTGTTATGTAGGATGAAAATGGCAAACGTAGCATTTCATTTCGATCTTTTTCTTCACTTTTTGTGTTGCCTGCCTGAGTCCTGCACCAGTTAAAAGCCCCTGAACTTTGACAGAGTAAGAACAAGAACTCTCTGAAAAATTCTATTATAGAGCTTGAGGAGTCCTTGACATTAGAGCAGCTGAAAGAATCCACACAAACAAAAGTTCATTTGATTTTGCTCTTAATGCAGGGTTTGTAAGCTTTTAAATGTTGTGCTTTATGAGTCTGCATCTTTGTTGCTGTGACATTCACATGTCTTAAGCTGACTGATAATACTTGTATTATCTTTAGCCGTTAGCTGACACAGTGTTGGCTGATAAAGGCCATCTGTCATGGTGCTGCATTGTACTAAAAGTAGCCAGTTAGTCTTGAATGCAGTTTCCAGATCTTTGCATCACTTTTGCTGAGACAGTTGGGCTTGTGAACTGCTGAGTGGGCGGTTACAAACCAGCCGTATCACCTGTCTCATTAATCTTACAGTTGCTTCAAACAGGAGTGAGCTCAGAGATCATTGAGATCCAGAGATAGAGATTTGATGAAGTTTAGCATGGCATAGCAAGGTTTTCTTCCCTCTGTCGTTAGAGTTCTGGACCAGAGCTTATTCATTTTCTCTTGCTGGATAATAATCTTCCTCCTCTTTTCCTCTTCAGTGCTCCTGTCTTGGCCTTGAGGAGGCACCAGCATGAGTCAGGCGTTACCGGAGTCTGGTAAGAACTACTTTCTGAACAGCTGCGTGAAATAAGTGGGGTTATATGTTGGAAAGCTGCTTAGAATAAAAATGTGTTGTTTGCCTTCCAGACAGAGACTCAGCGCAGGATGTCTCCGACTTCAACTGGGATGATTACCTGGAGGAGACTGGATCCGTTTCTGTGCCCCATCACGCTTTCAAACATGTGGGTGTTGACAGCCTGCATAGCTAACACATATCACTGGATGAGTTTGTGCCAGCAGCTATTTACAATCATGGACTAAACATCTATCTTAAGTTGCAACTGCTAGTCAGTTCTAGCAGTATTTAGATAGAAATAATGGCTCAAAGTTGTGGAATGTGTCAAATATTTGAGCCCAGAGTCATGTGTAAATTGGGTCCTAAGAAAAGCTATGAAGGCATCTATTCATGAAGTAATCAATAGAATAAACTCAGAAGTCAGTGACTCACTGTACCAGTTGTAACAAAGCTTCTATAGTGAACAGTTAAAGCACACAGTGCTTACTCATTTACTTTGATTAGAATAAAGAAAACACCAGCAGGAAAACAAGTTTTCTTATCTTTTCTTTCATCATGTTTTTTAATTTCTAAAAGCTTTTTTATTCTGTATAGCAAGCTTCAAAATACAAATTAAACTTGAGTTTGTTTAACTATGAATGTTCCTGTAAAGTTGATTTATTCAGTATTCAGTATTTGTTCTTTTGTCCTTGTCTCAGGTGGACCAGGGCCTTCAGACTGGACTGACTCCTGGCATGAAGCTGGAGGTGTGTGTGCGCTCAGAAGCCGACAGTCCTTACTGGGTGGCTAGTATCATCACCACATGTGGCCAGCTGCTGCTGTTGCGCTACGAGGGTTACCAGGATGACAGGCGTGCAGACTTCTGGTGTGACATCATGGCCGCAGACCTCCACCCACTGGGCTGGAGCCGGCAGCATGGGAAGACCATGAGGGCCCCTGAAGGTGAGGAATCGCTGGTGCAGGATTTTATTTTTATTTTTTACTTTTTCAAATAAAATTTAGCTTAAAAAATGTTCAATAAAGCTGTTATCAACCTCTGAATACTGAATAATAGGTGTCTATCTTTCTTGTTGAACTGGGTAGTTTTTCAAATGAGGGCCTCTGTGACAAGGTCAGACTTCAGTCATAAAATGTTGGTCTGGTGACAAATGAAATTGTCTCAGTTTTCATGGTAATTTGCCGATGATTATACTGTTGTGTTTACATTTAGACAAATGAATGCTTCTACCTTAAGCCTGGTTTACACTGTACAACTGTGGAAAAGTTGTGTAGGAATGTCGGCTCACGCTGTACGACTGAATCGTTGGTGACGCACGACCAAAGCTCAAGATTTATGTGCTCACACTGTAAAACCTGATTGTAGGGCACAACCTGAAAGCTCATGCTGTACGAGTTAAATCGGGACTAAGCATGCACAATTGGAAACTCTCACAGGCCGAGGTTGAAGCCAGATCAATGTGTTTTTCAGTTGTCTCATATGCACGGCTAAAATACACACACTGGCAAAAGCGCTCTCTCTCTCTCTCTCTCACACACACACACACACACACACACACACACACACACACACACAACCACACACACACAATCTCTGTCACCAATAAACGCAAGTTTACTAGCAGCTAAATCATAACAAATATGCCTGGTCAGCTGGAAGTCTGAAGAAATTCCTGCCAACGTTTCTTTCATGATAGGAGGAAGAGACAGATTAAAGAGGTATGCTAGCTGTTGCCATGGTGATTTCGGACTATGTCTGTCAGTTTGTGCAGGCGCAATCAGTGTACATTGCACGACTAACGCTGCGCAGTGTACAGTGTACGATTATAGTTTAGTTCTTCTGTGAGTTCTGAACTGGCTCTGCAGTAGAGAGAGCGCTCAGTTCTATGTACAGATCAATCGTAAAATGTGTTTGATTTGAACTCAACTGACTAATTGAAATTTTGCTCAGCAAAGAGTAATGAATGTTTCTGTTCTGCCAAGCTGCTACTGCCACAAGTGTCTTAGTGAAAAGTAAATAGTTTTGTCAGGAAAAGAGCATCACAGTTTTGAAGGCAAAGTTATAAAGCAACCTCACAGTTAATCTTGGTTTAATTTTGGATTAATGAGATATGACTAACACTGGAATCCTGACTATTGGAACGAGTTGAAACAAAATACAGTAAATATCAGGGAATAACTTTCAGGTAGGATAGATATGCACTTTATTGTTATTGTATGAAAGAACACTTTGTTTGCAGTAATCCCGTACAGCAGCGTTACCAAATCGGGTCAAATACAAAAATATATCCATAGCTATGTACATTAAGCAATACTTGTGCTGCATAGAATGAGAAGAGAAATAGCTTATGGTCAGTAGACAGACAAGAAACAGTTGTTATGCAGGGAATACATTAGTAAAAAGTGCAAGTACAGTGACTGAAGGAGAAAACAGTATTGTGGATTTGCTGAATTAATAAATAGTTATTGTACATTGACTTAAATAAATGCAGAAAGCTGCATGAAACATGAACACAGCTGAAGGGTTCTCACAATGTGAAAGTCTTTATCAGTGATTATTCTATTCCTTAATTCCTTGCTGTCAATGCTCAATATGTATGTGTAATGCATAGCCCACGTGTTTTATTGGTTATCAAACTAACACTGTGTTTTTATGTGTGTGTGTGTGTGTGTGTGCGCGTGTGTGTGTGTGTGGTGGTGTGTGTGTGTGTGATCCACCTCAGGTGTGCGCGAGAAGCACCAGGACTGGGAGGCTGTTCTGGAGAAGGTCCTGGCTGAGGAGTGTAGCGCGCCTGCCAAACTGCTGGAATTGGTAAGGCAGAGGAACAGAGCAGCTGTCCTGTCAAAAAGTCTTCACACTCAGGGTGGGGCAAGTCTCTGTCTGTGTCAAGAACAATCTACTTTACAAGAACTGATTTATTAACAAGTCTTAAACACTTCATCTGGTAAAGTAAACAGTTGAGGTTTAAAGATATTAAGTAGGACTTCTTTCATTGTTGTTAAGGTGATGAAGCAAGTTTGAAAAACTCCAAATCAACAGTTTGTACCCTCGGGTGATCAGAATCGTCAACTGTTGGTCTACAGTATTTGCACACAGGCAAAGACTGTAGAACAGTCATGTTTTGTTTAAGCAAGGGCTTAGCTAGTGTGCTGTGTCCATTTTTAAATGTCAAAAAAACAAGATGTAAACATCACACTTAAAATGTCTATTGGAATAAATGTCAAGGGAACCAAACAATATTTAACTTCTATTCTTGTTTGTGCACCAGGCGTGAAGTCCCAATTCTACCAAAAACAAGATTCTGATCTTTTTTGTACAGCACAGAGGCTCTGCTGCTGAAAGCATATTGGCCTGTGAAATTCTTTAGAGTCATTAGTTAGCTCTCTGTGACTGTGCTTCAGTTCTGCCACTTAGTCATGCAGTGCCTTCTCTCCCTTTACAAATTCCTCGCCTTGCCTAGGCGTGTGTCCCATTTGTATTTGTGTAAGTGAGTGTCCTATCAGCTTCTAATTTACCATCTCTCGAACCCCTCCCACCCCTGAAGCCGCAGCGTGGCAGAGACCCGGTGGAGCTCCTGTCTGCAGGCTGCTACGTGGAGCTGCAGGACAATGTGGATCCGGCGCTGGCCTGGGCAGCTGAGGTGGAGGAGAATGTTGGAGGACGGTTGAAGTTGCGCCTTATAGGCACAGAGGGCCTCCCAGACACACCAGCGACCCTCTGGCTTTTTTACCTCCACCCACGCCTCCACCCACCAGGCTGGGCCATAGAGCATGGCTGCACCCTCAGGCCTCCCTCAGGTCAGTGACACTGACACGGGTCAAATTGTACTTTTTGAAAGAAAAAAAAAAGGTTGATTTTCTAGATATGGAGATAAACTCAGGAAGGAGTAATAGCACCAGCTGCAAGGACCCCTGAAGAATTCACAGTTCTGCCAGGGACTGGAAGTTCATCCATATATGTTGTCGAATCACTAACAATCTCCTGTTCTAAAAAAAAGTCACATAACATCAGTCACATTTTCAAGTAATAATAACAGTTTTCATTACTTTGATGAGTATAAAGTATTGAAATAAAATGAGAAAATGATCCATTTGTGTTTGTATCCTAGTAGACCTTGAAATTGATTCTCCACGCAGGATTAGATAGATCATTGTTTTCAGAGAAACGATACACTGATGCAGTTCAAGTGAATCCAAGTCGTTAATATGTGAGATGTAAAAGTAATCATTGCCTTTTCATATTACTTGTGTTTTAACTTTTCATGAAAGAAAAGGAAAGATAAAACACTTTTATTTAAATATTTATATATAAGGATCTCAGTGAATTATTCTGCACGTCATCTTTATTATATGGCTCTCTGGGGCCTAATGTGCTGTGATATGAGATTAATGTTGTTTTGTTTTTGATGTGGAGGAATTTGCTTTTATTATTTGAATTTAAAAAAAAGTCTTAAGTAATTGAAGGGATCTTTTTGGACGACCAGAACAAAGAACAAGCTGACACACTGACTGTGTCTTTTTTTCAAGATTAACAACACATAAACTTGAACAAAAGAAACCTTGTGAAAAAATACAGAAACACAAGTTACATGAATACTATGTTGAAAGCATTCCCCAGAATGAAAAAAAAGGAATTCAAAAAAAAAATCCAGAAGCGCAACCCGGACCTCCTGGTTTCTGTGACGCAGACTTATATTAGATATGTTGACCTCTACTGATACAATAAAAAAACAATAACAATGCTATTACAAATATGTTATTCATTGAAATGTCTCCTCGATGATTAAACCATAATCTTTTCATCAGGCAGTCAGCTGTAGCTGTTCCACTTTTGATTTCTGTTTATTTGTTGTTGTTTTTTCAGACCTGTTGGCCCTGAGGACAGAGGAAGAGTGGGAGGAGGTGCGACAGAGGATCAGTGACCTGCCACAGGATGAAGCTCTGACTGCAGAGTTCAGTAAGGTACTGCCAACCAACCGTGCTCTTATTTGCCCTCACCGACACAGACAACTCTCCTTTTTCTGCTAGTTAAGCTTTGGTGATTTTTGCGATTATCAAAACATTGTGTGTGTGTGTGTGTGTGTGTGTGTGTGTGTGTGTGTGTGTGTGTGTGTGTGTTTGTGTGTGTACACTAAGGATCAGCCTGCCATCGCTGCTCATTGTTTCAAGGAGGGTATGAAACTGGAGGCTGTTGACCCTGCTGCTCCTATTTCCATCAGGCCTGCCACTGTCACCAAGGTAACAGACTTTCATATCAAATCTGTCTCTGCTGTGCTGCAATGTTTTTCTCTTGTTGTTCTTTATTGGACCTATTTCTTATGCTTTCCATCCTCATTACCACCCTGTCTGCACTTTGTAAATCCTGGCTGAAGCTTAATGCTTTAATGGACTCATTTTCATTTAGTATTATCACAGTCTATTTGATGTCCTTTACTTAACACTGTCTTAAGTGTGACCAAAACCAGATGGTGAAAGTGTTATAGCTGTCATTTAAGAACATCTGTAAGTGCTGGAAAAATTAACATCCTCTTCACTACAGGTGTTCAATGAGCAGTACTTCTTGGTGACAATGGACGACCTCTGTGGTATTGAGGAGTCTGAGGGTGCTGGAAGGTCTTTTCTGTGCCACAGAGACAGTCCAGGGATCTTCCCTACTCAGTGGAGCCTCAAAAACGGACTGCCTCTCAGCCCCCCACCAGGTCTGCTCAGTGTAATGTTGTCCCTTTATAAAGACTTATTTGATCAGATATCAGTGATTAGAAGCTTTCTCTTCTATTTCTCTTACGGCTTTGTTTCTTTCCTTTGTCCTTCCTGGCTTCTCTCTTTCTCTTCATGCTTTCTTTCTATTCCATACAGGTTACCAGGGTACAGACTTTGACTGGGCAGATTACCTGAAACAGTGTGAGGCAGAGGCAGCTCCTCAGCATTGCTTCCCAGCTGTAAGTCAGCCTTGTTTTTTTTTTTAACCTCTTTTACACCCGTTTCACACTCGTCTGGAATCAAATTCGTCTCATGTCCAGTGACTCATTATCCAAAACACACCTTTAGATGCTGGTCAACCCAAATAGAACTCATGAACTAAGACAAGCTAATAAATGACCCTTGTTGCATTTTATTCTCCATATTGCTGATAAAAGTTGAATTTGTTGTAGACTAGGACTTCAAGAACACTCTCTTCCAGTTGAGCTAACAAGACAACCTCTTCTCATGGACGGGTTTTGTACAGAAAGATTGCATATACCACATTATTATGTTATGTATACCAGGATGTGGGGAAATATATTTTTCCCATTTTACAGACAGCTTAATCAAATTCCACTTGATTACCAGGTGCCCACAAAAATCGCACAAACATCCTTTGCTGTGAAATGGCTCTTGCATGATTTTCTGTCCGTTTCCCTGCTAGGATCAGTGTGAGCACTGCTTCAAAGAGGCCATGAAACTGGAGGCTGTCAACCCCCTGTCACCTGAGAACATTCACGTGGCCACTGTCACTCGGGTCAAAGGGCAATATATTTGGCTCAGCCTGGAAGGTAAGCTGAGGCGCTGACATTTTTGTTTTTGTTTTTAAGGGTTAGAATTAAAAAAAATAAAAATAATAATGTGCACGTGTAATTTCAGTGCAGTCCCACAGCGTATGATTGAGGAGCGTTAACCTGTGAGAGAACTGTGGGAGACCAAGATTGTATTATTTTACACCAGTTTATACATTAAATTCTGCTTTGGAGATTATCTTTGCTTTGATGTCAGTTTGATCCAGAAATTAGTGTTGAAAACCTCAAGCGAACACTGCTAGTATGTTTCAAGAACCTTACAACGAGCTCACAGCAAGTTAACAAACGTTAACCCATGAGGTGGTAACATTGACTCTTTAAAAACGGTCACATTTAATTGACAGTGATGTTTCCTTGGCAATGCTTACAAGTAGATGAAAAGGAGGTGTATCATTATTTTTCTTACATCTTCATCTTATTTAAATATCTATGTCATAAAAGCTCAAGTCTCAAAAAAAAAAGAAAACATCAAAATGGAAGGAATGGTGTTAATGATGTCAGTTCCAGTTTCTTTCATGCCTGCCTGAAAAGCACACCCCCCTCCTGTTTTCTTATTTCTCATGGCAAACACTGTTCATTTCCACGGCCCTACAAACTTCTTATGAATAATCCATGTACACACATCCATACGTTCTGTATGTTTATCTGAAATACTAAAGTCGGCAGAATGTCGTCGAATCATGATACTAGGGTTGGAAATGAACTTTTTGACCTACCTTCCACTGTTGCTGTTGGAAATCGACCAGCCACTCGTTTTTAACCAGCAGCATAATGTAATGATGTACTGTATAATATAGTAGTAAATGCTTATAGTATTAAGGTAATTGGCTGTTTTAACAATGCTCATGAACAGACACAAGCTTATAATAGTTATTTTAGGTTATTATTCCGAGGATGGTTAGAGTCTCCTATGATGTCCTCAAAGGCTGATTTAGCTGCATCTAAACCTCCACTAAGAGGCAAGATAATCAATGTGTTGTTTAAAAAGTATATGAGGAGAATCATCATCACAATCATAAAGGTTTCTGCTGGATAGTAGAAGTTTCATTTTGATATTGCGTATAGTCCCATGTTCTTGCGTAACCACTGGTGAAGGGAAGATTTGTTTGTTGTTGGAATGTTCGCTGTATCACAAACGGACAGGATTTTCAAAAGCCCACATGTGGTGGGAAAGTTTGTTGAGGCAAAACTCGGGAAAGTGAAATCTGTTCGGATAACAAGAGGAGGAATGGTTGTCATTAAATACATGTCAAAGGGACAGAGAGACAAGGCCTTGAAAATAAGAACATTTAAAGATGAGTACAGTTGTGTGAGTTGTTACCCACTTGGAGCTGAGGTGAGGAAGCAAGGTGTGATTAGTCGAGTGCCACTTTCAGTGGCCGATTCATTTTTTTAAATAAAAGGAGTGTGTGCTTTAACAAGACACAATTTCAAGGAGTTGTGTCTGTCTTTCTATCTGGGTAATGTTTGTTTTAAGAGTGAGACCGTTCGTTCCCCTAAGGTGATTTTGTTCAGAATGGACATGTTGCTGCTGTGTGCCAAGGAGTCAGACGATGTGGAAAATGTGGGAAAAACAAACGTTATGACGATTGTAACATAGAGAATGAACAAGCAACGTGTCTACACTGCACAGGAAATCAGCTTACACCTTACAGGGTCTTCAAAGTGTCTCAAAAGGGTGAAGGAGGTGAAACTGAGTTAAGTGAGAGCTATGAAGTGGATGCGAAGCTGTGATAAGTATTGGGAAAAAAACGAAGAAGTGGATCTGTCCGAAAAAGGAAGAGAAGCAGCGAGACAGTGAAACTGATAAAAATCTCTGTATGGATAAAAAACGTTTTCTTGCTTTTATTTTCATGGTGGTTAAATGTGCAGCTGATTTACAGGAGGGATCAGAACGAATTAAAATGGGGTTGGAATCTGTAAAAGGTTCCTGTTCATTGTAGACATTACTGGGAAAGAATTAGACATTACACTGAGAGAAGGGCAATTGAGTCTGGGTTATAGCTAGATGTAACAGGAAAGGGCTGACTGCTTGGACACTGTAAATATCTGCACTATTGAACTAATACAATCCAGCAGGTGACGGTTATGCACAATTACAGATGCCAACCGCTATTCAACTCCAAAGAAGAAGAAGCAGAAGATCAGGATTCAATTTATATTGTTCTGTCTTAAATCACACACTCTCTCCCCACCACCGTGGCCAGTAGGTTGAGCTAATTCCCCCCACACTGCACAAAAACACCCACATTTGGTGGGTGCTAATATCCAACCCTGCCTGGTACACACATACACAATCTACAATTACATACAATTTCAAACCCCTCTGTCCCCGGGACCTGGCAACCCCAAGGGATTAAATTGAGCATTTTCAGTTTATTACTGCGAGTCACTTGGAAAGGGGCCATGCATTCTGCAAAGAGAGCATTCTGCAGAGAGTGGATTTTAATATATGGCATGGGGGGAAAAAGTGACTTGGCATATCAGCTCCTAAGTGCACACCCCATCCCCACCCCCACCCTCCTGTATCTTGAATTCTAAATGTTGGCAGGTCAAGTTGCTTTAGCTCAATTGAAAACATTATCCTGGGGTTTTCAGGATGTAGACTGTGATATCTTTAATTACCTCTGCTCACTGTTTATTGTGACCATTTTTAAAAGCCCTGTATGTCAATGTTTAAACAGGACTAAAACAGCCAATGCCAGAGCTCATAGTTCATATGGACTCACTGGACATCTTCCCGGTCAGCTGGTGTGAGACAAATGGCTATCCGCTCGTCTACCCCATCAAACCCACAGGTACACAACATGACTCATCATAATGGACTCCGGTGGTCTTTTCACATCTGCCTCAATGAGATTGTCACTAATGCTGTTTCATAGTACAAGGTCATTGCTCTGACCTTCAAAGTAGTTTATTATATAAAATTGGACTCATTGTAGTCTTTGTTGTTTTCCAGTGGAAAAAGAGAGGAAGGTCGCCGTGGTGCAGCCTGAGAAACAGTGAGTATCAAAACATACAAACAAAAACAAGGGTGTTGGTGTGTTCACTGGTTTATTGGCTTGAATTAGGGCTGTCAGCATTAATTAGTTAATCACATTTAATTAAGGTCTGAAATTAAAACATTCATTATTTCAATTGCGAATAATTCATTAATGCTATTTTGTCCCTCTGCAGTGTGCCCTGTAGTCACAGTGAAGGTGCAAAACTGCATCTTTGAATGTCTCCTTTCACTTTAAAAAACATTCAGACCACTCAGTTGATCAAAATTAATATCTACCTTATGACATCAAACATTTCACCATTTTACCGTTCCTTTTAGCTGTTTTCATTTACTTTTTTTTTTCCCGTGGTTAAGTTAATGTTGTTACCTTCGATCTACCAGAAGGTCCTTACTTTATTTCAAAATAAAAGCAGAGTTGAATTCAAACAGAAAGAAAAGTACTCTCAGCTTTAGACAGCACGGAAATTCAGAATAAAAGCCTAATTTTTTTTTTTTTTTATGGAAAATAGCGGAATTACAAACATGCGATTTCAAATGTGTTTAATCACGACTAAATATTGACATGTTGCAATTCATCACGATTAAAACATTTAATTGTTTGACAGCCATAGTGTAAATATTTCATTTGAAATATCTGATTCTTTTTTCATCACTTTACAGCCGA
Source organism: Tautogolabrus adspersus (assembly GCA_020745685.1). Classification (NCBI taxonomy): domain Eukaryota; kingdom Metazoa; phylum Chordata; class Actinopteri; order Labriformes; family Labridae; genus Tautogolabrus; species Tautogolabrus adspersus. The sequence continues at coordinate 11,306,874 of CM036538.1, read as the reverse complement.
ACTTCACCCAAGTCCTCATCACCTGATGCTGTCAGACAGCAGATGGCCTCCCAGTCAGAGACAGGTGAGTGGTTATGTCTCAGGTCTAAACGACTTCTAAGTACCTGTGAATTCTGTGGTCAACTCTTCACATGTTTCTCATTTTGTGTCTATGTGCAGGACAAGGGAATGGAAAATACTGCTCTCCCAAGATCTACTTCAACCACCGCTGCTTCTCTGGACCTTACCTTAACAAGGGCCGCATCGCAGAGCTGCCTCAGTTCATCGGCCCAGGGAACTGTGTCCTGGTTCTCAAAGAGGTGAGAGTGGCCAGCTTAACTGTTTATACTATTACACCAGAAAACAGGGGTCATCACTCAATCCTTCAAAACAAAAATGAATGTCCATGGTGATATGTTTAGCATTTTTGCTTAGCAATTCTGGTTTTGTGATTCTTTGTAGGGCAATGTTTGTCTGACAATATTGGATGGATAGTCATGAAATTTGGTACAGAGAGCCAGAGTTCCTAGAAAAGTGCAAACTTGTAAGATCCATTAGCCTACTGTATAGCTTCATGTCAAATTTTGATGAAACAGTTCTTTGTTTCATGACCAAATACCCAGAATACTAATGGCATCCTATTAGCCTCAGCTGCATTTTAATTCAGGGTTATTTATTCAATATTTGCATTCCTACATGAATAAATAAGATGGTGAACATGTTATTACATTATACCTGCAAAACATCCGAAAGTTACTTTTGTCACAGAGAGCATGTTAGCATGCTAAAGTTAGCCTTTAGTTTAAAGCACTGATATGTCTAAGAGTCAGAGCTGCTAGCAGGCTGTAGACCATTTTTCAACTATTACTGGTATTTTTTAGACAGGGTTATCTTCTGTCTTCTATCATGAGGTTTAGAGCACTCTTTTTCTGCTTTACATTGTCCTTTCTGCCATGACACAATGGCACCAATTAATGACACATGGCACACAATGCAGAGGCCATTAAATGCTGCTGATTTACTGCTATCAGCAGACACGCTTATTTTGATTGGTTTACTTACTTCATACTTATAACCGTAAAAATGTTAAAAAGACATGACTGTATTTTACAATGAAATACGTCACCCTCAAACCTTGGGTAACCTGCATGTGTTGCAATTCTCTCCTTATCTTTTCTCCAGGTACTGACCCTGTTGATAAACTCAGCATACAAACCCAGTCGTGTGCTGAGGGAGTTGCAGCTGGACCAGGAGAGTCGCTGGCAAGGCCATGGAGAGACACTTAAAGCCAAGTGAGGGGAAACGCTGTTAAATCCCTAGCACAAAATTCTCTGCTCTATAGAAAACCTACAGGAATGGGAGAGTTATCAGCTGGCCTTTTATGGTACAAATGCTGGAATTAACAAGTACTTGAATGCACAAATGGATTTAAATATCACTGAGCATAACCTAATACTCCCAAAATAGGACAATTAGTCAGGATAGTTGGATATGTTTTTCCTCATCATCTGAAAATCTGCCTGGAGTTTTTTTCAACTTAATATTGTGTAGAAAAAAAATATTATACTATTTATTTACCCTTTTACTGTCTTTGTCAGGTACAAGGGAAAGAGTTACCGGGCCACTGTGGAAATAGTTCGCACAGCAGACCGCGTAGCAGACTTCTGCAGGAAAACTTGCATCAAATTGGAGTGCTGCCCCAACCTGTTTGGACCTCATATGGTTCTAGACCGCTGCTCAGAGAACTGCTCTGTCCTCACCAAGACCAAATACAGTAAGTCCTTTACAGAACTGGTGAACACTGATTGTTGAGGCTTAAAAAAATTCATCAAAAGATCTGAGGAGGATGCTTTCTTATCAAAGGAGACAGAGAACGCAACCTCTGTGCTATGATTCATTTTGTAATAACTTAGAAATGTACACTTGATGTCAGAAGTGAAGGTCAGCACTATTCAATCAATCTTTATTTTTATAGTGCCAATTCATAACAAATGTTATCGCAAGACACTTAGACCTAGACCGTACTCTTTATTATACAGTATTATTAACAAAGACCCAACATTAATTCACCATGAGCACAGCACTTAGCAACATTTAGCAAAGTAACAGTTGCGAGGAAAAAACTGCCTTCTGCCTCAAACTTGCTGTCCTTGAACATGCGGCTTGTCCATTCTACTTTTTCAGCAACTCAGTAATGTGAATAGAAAAGATCAATGAGTAAACAAGTGTTCCCCTAATGAATAAAGATTTTCTGTGAAGCAGCTTTGATAGAGTTTTTGCTGGAAACAAGCAAGCTGAACTATTTCCACAGCAGAAAGTCACAGATTAGCTGCTGCACTACAGTTTTAAGTTTTAGAAAGTGACGCAGTTGACTGTTTACACTTTCTCTTTTATCTCTAGTGTGTTCCAATCACTCTAGACAACACATATCCTCCATACATTTGTTGTTTCAGCCTATTTATCAACCCTGTAACTTTTTAGAAAATTATAAAAATCTGTCAATATTTGAATCAAATGTCTCACTGATGTACAAAGTTTTTTCATACCTGTCAAATGAAACTTAACACAATTGGCCTGCATTCTCCCCAGCATATTACTATGGAAAGAAGAAGAGTAAACGTGTGGGCCGTCCACCGGGTGGCCACTCCAACCTCGAGGGCGGAGTGAAAAGAAGAGGCAGGAGGAGGAAGAGGAGGAAGCAGCTCTTTGTGCATAAGAAGAGGCGTTCCTCGGCTTCAGTAGACAACACACCTGCGGGATCTCCTCAGGTAACACACTTGCTCTTTTCATTCAACGATTATATCAATCTTTACATGAAATGTTGCTGATAGCGGTTATCATGGCTCGCAGGGCAGTGGAGAGGAAGAAGATCTGGATGAAGACGACTCGCTGAGTGAAGACACTGGTTCAGAGCTGCAGGATGATCTTCAAGATGATTCTGAACAATCGTTTGGGAAGTCTCAGCCCACCACTCCGTCCCCTTCCCCTCCAGCAACACCCAGGCCCAGCCGCCGGCGTCGGAAACCCCGCTCACCCTCATTCTCTGATGATGAGAACAGACCTCCTTCACCAAAGGTAAGGAGTGTAATGTTATAGATACAGACTGTGTACATAAATTAAATACTCTATTGTTTATTTTTACGAAATGTGTTCATAATCCCAGCCTACTGCCCCTACCTTAAACCAAATACAACTGCCTCTCTATGCCTAATCCATTTCAGTAAGATTTTGAAACATAGGTGTACTCTGACCTGAACTTGCTCTAAACAGCTTATGAGGGAATAAACCAGAATTAACTGATCACTGTTTCTTTTGTGAAATGTTTATGTCTGATAGCCCTCCTACTCAGCCTAAATTCTGCAGGTTTGAATGAGCCTTTCCAACTCAGCTCTGAGATCTCACATAGTCTCTGTCTGACCCACTCTGTCTGTGTGTATGTAGACCTCAAAGACTGAGCCCCCTCAGAAGTTGTGTTTGGACACAAGCCCCCTGGAGTGGAGCGTTACTGATGTGGTTCGCTTCATCAGGACCACCGACTGTGCACCTCTTGCACGGATTTTCTTGGATCAAGTAAGAAATACTCACATGCTCGATTACCACTCACGATGAGAGCTCGCCCTAATGTAATAAGGGCAACATACTCTTGTATTGTATTTGTGGTCACAGATACAAAAAAACATTTCATATACAATCATAGAAACGCTTAACTAACTGTATGTTTTGTTTTTATAGGAGATTGACGGACAGGCGCTGCTGCTGCTGAACCTCCCAACAGTGCAGGAGTGTATGGACCTGAAGCTGGGACCAGCAATCAAGCTGTGCCACCACATTGAGAGAGTCAAGCTTGCATTTTATCAACAGTTTGCCACGTAGCTGACGGGGAAGGAACATGGACTTGACCACATCCTGAACTGTTTAATAATCCTGTGATAAAAACACTGTATTTTCTTCAATCTGGCTTTTATAACACTGGACCTCCTTAAGAATCCTCACACCACATCATGTCGGAGAAGAAAAGGCAATTTTCTGTCGCTTGGAAAATTAACAAAGGAAACAGAAGACCTTCATAGGATCAGAGAAGTTCAGGTGCTCTTTAGCAAAGGCACAAGGGGGGACTGAAAAACAAAAGAATTCATGAAAATGTTATGCCATAAAGCGTAACTCATTGATTAAATCCATTGAATAACAATGCAAAACAAAGCCCTCATCAAGGCCTTGCGTTCCAACACATGAAACACTTTTGTTTCTAGCTTGGTTTTAAAAAAGGTGTTTTAAATTATTTGTGGCCGCTGGTCTGAGATCCTTCTCATGTTTCTAATACGATAATTCCCTTCCTGTTTCTTTATGAGCAAAAGTGACTAAGCACCCGTTCTACAACTACATGCTAATGCTCTGTGTTTTTATGATGTTCAGTCTGCACTTCTGTCTGTCATAGTTAATACCTCTACATACCAAGACCTATCAACTTTGATGTCTTGTCAACATTTGCCATGATCTTCTGCTGTCAAAATTGAAGCGATCTTGCCTCAAATCTGGTGATTTTGCACTGAAGTATAGTTTTTCTTTAAAAAATGGGCAACGTTTGTGGTGCAGGAACACAGTGTATAACAACTTACCTACACTGAAGCACTTAATCAAATTGTTTTTCACAATATTCCTTTCACTACAACAGCTCGAAGATGTGTGTGCAGGAACAACAGATTTGGAGCCATTGTCTTTTAGGTTTCTTAGTTTAAGGCAGTCAATCATATTCTCAAACAACACCTAAAGATGACGCAAAGACTAAAATAGTTTAAACAAAAAAAGAAAATGTTTAATTAATGCAGTTTGCCTATTTCTTAAAGCCTGAGGTAGTATTAAACTATATATACTGCTAATATATTCCAACAGTCATAGTGAGTTGTTGCATGAAAGCAGTCCCTAGTTTAGTTTGAACATAAAACGTTTAAACTGTAATCATCATACCATTTGCAAACATTATCGGGGTCCATTTTCTCAAGCAATCAAATTGCTTTCTTGTTCAAGCCTCTACAATGTGTAAGAGCTGTTACAGTTTACATTGATTCTGTATGAAAGCACAAGAAAACCATGTACTGTATGGTTTTATGCAAATAACTGCATGTTTGTATATAATGTATATAATCAAATGTCTTCTAGTGCAACAGGGTGATCAGAAAGAAAAAAAATATTGAGCAATTAACTTTCAGCATAAGCAATGTGTAAATCTTTAATATACAGTATATTTGCACACAATAGACTTAAACTTTGTCATATGGAGATATGGTTTGAACAAAATCAGCTACAGTTGATTTATGAGCCATTTCATATCATTGAATTGTCCCTACCCTAAGTTTAATGCTAGAGGATATTCTTAAAAGGATTTTTGTAAAGCAATGTTTGCTCCATTTGTTCTCCAGTTCCCGTAATAAGTGTGGTTTTCTGTCATGTGCATCATTTTGTGAGTAAAACCTCTGTAGGTTGTTTGTCAGCTCATTGGCTTGTGGTTCCCACTGTACTGAAAGCAATGGGACACTTTTTTAATTCTTGTTTAATTATTATAAGAGCTATTGAAACAAAGAATTCAAATAAAAAAAAATCTGAACAATTAATTGTATTTTCTTGTGATTGCAATACATTTCCCAGCATGCCGTTCGTTGTTACGTAGGTCACATGACGCTACGTCTGTCAACATGAGTGGGCACGGCTGGGCAGGGAGGCAGCTGGATGGACGCGAGCGGTGACCTGCAGTTCTTACTTTTACATCTTTTATATACGGACGAGCCGCCTTTGCATGTTTAACAGTTAGGAGAAACTATTGCACACAGTTTACTACGTTTAAACGAGAACCTGCGTATTTATAAGCCTAATATTAGCTTAATTAACTGACTAGTTAGCTTGGATGCTAGCTAGGTAAATAGCATCTCAGCCACTGGATCTCCTTTTAACTATGGACCTTCGTCTGTCCGCGTAATTTTAAGTTCACAGTGGTTTGCCTGCAATGTACAAGATATCGAAAATAACTTTCAAACACTGGTTTTGTCTTTTTGAGAAGCTATATAACACACATTTAACTGGTGTGGTCTTCACTAATGTTAGCTTCCAGCTCGAGCAATACATGTTTGTTTCTGCTACACAGACCTTCTTAACCAGGTTGTTTTTTAATGTGACAGCTCGACCTTAAAGTACGCAGACGAGTCCGATACAGCCGCGCAATACTTGAGCTAAACTTCTACTAACCTCATTGAGTGATAACTTAACTTCTCTTATGCTAAACCAGCTATGGCTGTATGGGTGCCTGAAGCAGGAGAATGAGTCCGCGCTTTGAGGGGAGACTATGCCACCACCCTTCACCGGAGACTGTTCGGTTTAAGATATCGATTAGCTGACCAGCAACTGCTTGGTAGAAATAGGGAAGCACACAAGTCTGTGTGAGAAGCTACTGCTATCGGCTTTATTAGCTAGTCTTGCCCGGCTCTTCTGTCCAATGGAAGCTGTAAGCGGTGTCAACATGCCGTCCCAGCTCGGTGACATGGCACTGGCAGGTCCGGGAGGAGCAGGGCTGCCAGCTGTGTCCTTCACCAACACGTCGGCTCCCTCCAGCACGACACCAGGTACAGATACCAGAGGGTGCGAGAATGGTGCCTTGATGGACTCGTTTGGGATTTTCCTGCAAGGTCTTCTCGCTGTGGTGGCTTTCAGCACGCTGATGTGTGAGTATGGCTCAAGGTCTGCTTTTTGTCTGATATCTGACCCCAGCTAGTGATGGACCCAGACTGTTATCCAATAGCACCACTTGGTTAATCAGATGTAAAATTGATCCCAGCTGGGAGGCTCATGTCTGAGACGATAACAGGAAAAGACAAATAAGAAGAAAAACAAAAGGCTGTCTATATCTCTTGTAAAGCTTAATGGAAGGTTTTCATTTCATTGTTACACTACAGCTGCTGACTTATTCTCTTGTAAAAGTAGTTCATGGTGGTTTTAATAAAAGCTGCTTACGCTCTTCATTTCCTGGCAAACACAATGTCATAAAGAAAGGGGAGTTATTGCACCAGAGAAGTCTGTTTACATTGATTATGTGTTATGGGCATTTAGGTAAACTGCATCAAATGCATGCAGATGCAACAGTTACTAAATATAACCTGCAGCTGCTTTATATTACAATACAAAATCTCTCTAAATGGACTAAGAACACCGTATCTGCAAGGTGTGCATCATACATTACAAATGCAATACTGTGACGATAATCCACCACCACTGATGACCACTTAAGTCATTCTGGGGCCTGTACTACGAAGCGACTTCAACATACCAAGGGTATCGTTGGCTTATATGGCTTCACTAACCCTAACATAAGAGATCGTGCTTAACAGTCCTACGAAGCTGGTTATCAACCTGATAGGTAAACCCAGAGTTTCCAAGAGCGCGTTCATGTAAAAGGGCGGTGTTAGCTTCATTTAACCTATCACAATCACAACTGCGTCTGCCGTCAGCAGATCGCCATATCTAACAAACTCTGATCAAACTATATTAATAATATAAAAACGTTTAAGCTAAAACTGCAGGCTCCCAAAGACTAAAGTTACACAGCTGCAGGAACAAATGCAGGAATGACAATTGGCAGATACAAGAGAAATCGGCGAGTATTAATGTGCAAACTTATCATATTTTTAGTTCTCATTAGAACTGACGATAATAACTCCTGTTTTTTCTGCTAACTGAATGTGTTGCTCTGACTCTTTCATGTGGTGAGTATAACAGTTTGAGAAGTTATATTTCAGCTGCAGCTCTGACAATAACAGACAGAGCGGCATGGAGACACTAAACATTAATATGAAGATATCATTCAAAGCCATAAGAAGAATATTCATAATTTACCATCTTAAAAACACAACTAAAATGCTCTGGTACTTTTTTAGTCTCTGCTGAAGGATGAATCAGTAGTAATCATTAACTTTATGGAGTTTAATGTAAAATCATGCGGGACACATGAAGTGTCCTCCCCCCTCTCGATCAGCTCCGGGAGCTCCACGATCAAGAGATCTGATTGGTCAGTGGGCGGAGATTTTCACAGGTTTATCTCTTATCTCCAACATAACCTGCTCCGGAGCAGGTTAGGCGTGGCGATATACCCAGGTAAGAAGTGGACGACCCTCGTAGGACTGAAAACCCAGGGTTAACCCTGAAGTTACCTCGCTAACCCCAAATCCTGCTTCGTAGTACAGGCCCCTGGTTTCGTTTCTCCCTCTGAATTATCTGTCCATGTTTGTTTACATATCTATCTGAGGTTCCTTTATGTACCAACCACATTTAGAGAGACCAGAAACATTGGCAACGGTTAAGACAGTGATTCTCAAAGTGGGGCCAGAAGTTATGAGGGTGGTGGGGGTTGTGGCAAGACTAAATAAAAAACATCTACACTAGACATCACAACTATGAAAACAGAGACAAGAAAATGTGACTAGACATATCCCACACTCAGCTTCAACTGAACAACCTTGTGAAGAAAGCCACACTCCTTCCTTTTGTCACATCCTACCTGTGCGAGAGAAGTTTTCCTGCAGTTGCCTCAATCAACACAAAATACAGATCAGAGCAGGGGCCTGTACTACGAAGCAGGATATGGGGTTAGCGAGGTCACTTCAGGGTTAACCCTGGGTTTTCAGTCCTACGAGGGTCGTCCACTTCTTACCTGGGTATATCGCCACGCCTAACCTGCTCCGGAGCAGGTTATGTTGGAGATAAGAGATCAACCTGTGAAAATCTCCGCCCACTGACCAATCAGATCTTTTGATCGTGGAGCTCCCGGAGCTGATGGAGAGGGGGGAGGACCCTTCATGTGTCCCGTATGATTTAACATTATAGTCCTTAAAGGTAATGATTGTTTGTTACTGATATCCTTCATCCTTCAACAGAGAGTGAAAAGGCGCCGGAGCATTTTAGATGTGTTTTTAAGATTTAACATTACGAATAGCTTCTTATGGCTTTGAATGATATCTTCATATGAATGTTTAGTGTCTCCATGCCGCTCTGTTTGTGATCGTCAGAGATGCAGCTGAAATATAACTTCTCAAACTGTTCTACTTGCCACATGAAAGAGTCAGAGCAACACATTCAGTTCAGAGAAGAAACAGGAGTTATTATGGTCAGTTCTAAGGTGAACTAATGATGGAACAAATATAACTAGTAACTTTAGTCTTTGGGAGCCTGTTTGTCTTAAACGTATTTATATTGTTAATATAGTTTGATCAGAGTTTGTTAGATATGACGATCTGCTGACGGCAGACGCAGTGATGCTTGTGATAGGTTAAATGAAGCTAACACCGTCCTTTTATGTGAACCCGCTCTCTGAAACTCTGGGTTTACCTATCAGGTTGATAACCAGCTTCGTAGGACTGTTAATCACGCTGTCTTATGTTAGGGTTAGTGAAGCCAGATAACCCGAAGAGACCCTGGGTCTGTTTAACTCGCTTCGTAGTACAGGCCCCTGGACATTGAAAATGGAATAAGAGTTTCTATTCTCACAGCTAGAAAGGGGCGGCTGTGGCTCAGTTGGTAGAGTCGTCGTCTCTCTTTGTCCTTGGGCAAGACACTTAACCCCGCATTGCTCCCGCTGCTTCAGTGGCGTTGTATGAATGGATTAGTTACTTCTGATGGATGATACTACATAGCAACCACTGCCATCAGTGTGTGAATGCATGGGTAGGTGTGACATGCGGTGTAAAAGCGCTTTGAGTAGTCAGAAGATTAGAAAAGCGTTATATAAGCTCAAGTCCATTTACCATTTGCTGCACCCTAGAGAACAAAACAAGCCCAAACTCGTCATTGAAATTATTGCCTGGAAATTAAGGCTGGAAGCATAATTCCTAAAACAAGTTTTTCATCTTTTTTTATATTGTTAGGAAGTTGTTCATCTTCAGAGAGTAAGTTTTAAAACCATCTCTTTATAGCAATGACCTGTTGCATCTTGAAAATGTTGAAGTTTCATGTTGCAGGATCACTTAAAATAGTTTCCTGTGTAAAAGCTGTATGTTAGTTTTCAGTTTGTTGTCACTCTGAAGTTGCTATTTTGTTCTTTTTGGAGACAATGTTTGAGATAAATCCTCAGATATAGGACATTCTTAGCAAAGAGTGGACTGGCAGTTTGATTAGTGTATTTATTTAAGTTTTATTTTGGGTGGCATTTTTGCCTTTATTGGACAGGACAGCTGAAGAGAGATAGGAAATGCTGGGAGGTGGGGGACGACATTCAGCAAAAAGGGCCGAGGTTTGATTTGTACCAATGGTCGCTGCAACAAGGACTATAGCCTCTGTACATGGGGCGCATGACATAAGCACAAGGCTATCCAACACCCCTGATAAGTGTGTATTGGTATATTTGTATGTGTCGATGTGTATTATGGTGAGAGGATGTTGGGGGGGGGGGGGGGGCTTGAAAATATTTGCCAAAGTGGGGTGCAGAAGAAAAAGGTTGGGCAATGTTAAGCAATGGTTCCCTTTGGTCAGTGTCTGGCTCAGTACTGAACACTGTGTGACCTAATGAGAGTAGCCTCTATTTTGATTGTCCCAGCAGCCTCAAAGCAGCGAGGAATGTTCAGCGTTGGAGTGTTTGTCTTTTTAGCAGAAGGAGTAGGCCAAGGCCTCCGCCTGCATTCACATCACACCCAGCTGCAAGCAGGGTGCGTTTAGTCTGAAGTCACACTTGTGCTCAGAGCAGAAACTGAGGTCACAACTCACACAATGACTTGCCTACATGAATGCATGAAAAGCCTGGAAAATGTTTGTGCACTATACAGGTTTGTCGAGGGCTTTAATGTGTTTTCTGTAAAGTTTTTATACAGCTTTGAAAAATGTATTTACAGAGTGTGTCTAATGTAAGAAAAGTAAGTCGCTGAAATCATGATAAGACTTCTTCTGTCGCTCTGTGTCACAGGAAGATGGTAGTGGAGGTTTCATAGAAAACAAGTCACTGATTGTGGTGAACAGCAAGAGCTTTATTTGTATTAGACATGTCACTGCATTCAGTGTTTGTCTTTCCTGCAGAACACATTTACACACAATATTAAAAACTTGACTTAGACACCTCAGACTCAGAGAAGCTATCGTATTGGCATGCCAATGAAGTAGTTGTTAGGTGGGGATCATTTTTTCTCAGAGACTGCCATGTTACTGCAGATCAGGTTAATTCTTCACAAACAGCTTCATATTTGGCACTCTTTAACAACCGGGACTCTTTAAGAAGAATTTAGAACCTGATCCACTTCTGCTTTTTGGCCCTTTTTCTCTCTGAACTTACCGATGATTTGAAAATTAGCTATCATATTAATCATTATAAAGCACATGCTGCATGTGGTGTTAGCAGGTTTTAGTTAATGGTTATGACAACTACTTCTGCTTCCTCTGTGACCAACAACATGTTGCCTTTTCTAATTTTTTTTCTTCAAAAACAAGTAATTCAAACATACTGTAGATCCAGCACTCTTAACTTTGAGGCAAATAACTGCTATATAGCTCAATGAAAAAAACCTTTGTCTCCTTTGTGAGCCAACTCATGTCATGTTCAACTGCTCAAAAGGAGAAAGTCTTGATCTCAAATTCACAAGTGTGTCAGTACAAGGCAGTCATTTTTGACCCATATTTAAATTGCTCATTGGACTTTTGACAGCTCACTGAACGGTTGTAACTTGGCTAAATGAAAGCAAAGGTGATTCTGTTAGGTTGTTTCTGTTTTCCTCCTTTTATGTAATTGATTTGCATTGAAATCTCAATATCTCTGTTGCACACCCATTCCTCCACAGTGAAACGCTTCAGGGAGCCGAAGCACGAGCGGAGACCCTGGAAGATCTGGTAATGCAACTGAGCATGCTTAAATTCATAACTCAAAGGCATCAAATGGGAATCGCTCAGGAGCGCTTCAGAAGCACATCAGCTGTCTTTTTTTCTCTGCAGGTTCCTGGACACCTCAAAACAGGCCATCGGGATGCTGTTTATCCACTTTGCTAATGTCTACCTGTCAGACCTCACAGAGGAGGATCCCTGCTCATTGTAAGTCAATCTTTTACTTAACAGTTTTCTTCCTCCCTGATTCTACATGTTGCTTAAAGATTGCAAAAAAAATTGTGACAATGAAAGGAAGCTCTAAGTGCAGTTTCAAATAACATCCCCTTATCTTTCTCTCTCAGATACCTCATTAACTTCCTGTTGGATGCTTCTCTGGGTATGTTGATCATCTATGCTGGGGTGAGAGCCGTCAGTGTAATTGTAGAGTGGAGGCAGTGGGACTCTCTACGATTTGGAGAATATGGTGAGGACTATGTGTGTGAGTTGGTAAAGTGAGAGTTCAGGACACTCATAAAATACCTGTAATGCCCAATGGAGGGCAGTAACTGCCCTCAGTACTGCTCAACTGCAATGTCATTTCTAACGTTGCCTGTGCACTCTTTGTCCCCAAACCTGTTTGTGTTACGCTGAGGCAGTGAAATCAAATAATGTTCTGTACTACATCACTGAATACTTCAGCATTTTTTTTTTTTTACAGAAATATACCTCTCATTGTGTGCGTGCATTTGTGTGTGTGTCCAGGGGAGCCAGTGCAGTGCACAGCGTGGTTGGGCCAGTGTATCCTCTACATCCTCATCATGATGTTTGAGAAGGTCCTCATCATGCTCGTACTCCTCATCCCCCAGTGGAAGCAGGTCAGAAGAAAAGAGTGACCATTCAAAACATAGCCAATTAAATAATTGCCCGTTTATGTCATTGTTGAATTCTCAAAATGTAAAAGTATTTCAGAACCCTTTTGCAGCAATGAATAACCTAGAAAATATTGTAAAAGACAGCAGCCTGCATCTCACTTGCTTTCTTGCCATTTAATAATATTTGGCAGGTTCTGTGTTGCCTTGTTATGGATGCAGAGGATCCTTTAAAAAACCAAACCATCTTTTTGTTACCAGAAAGCTTTGATTTACAACAACTTATCTAGCAAACCACAGACTCTTAATTTCTTCATGAGACAGCTTTCGATTTTTCACCAAAATCTGGATCCATCACATCTGTAGAAGAGTACCAATGATTACTCTTTCTGATGTTGTTTGGTAGTTTCTGAGTCCCCCCCCCCCCCCCCCCCTTCTGTTTAATAGGGTCTTATTGCCCTTACATATTTTTGAAGCTGCTAGTCTAAAGACTAGGTGTGCCATCTGTGTTGCTTCTTTGTATGATGATGTCTGTGCTTGTGTGTATATGTGGTTTGTGCTTGTGCTTGTGTCGCAGCTGGCACTCCTAAACCCCATACAGAATCCTGACCTGGAACTGGCCATCGTAATGCTCATCGTCCCATTCTTCGTTAACGTAAGTCTGCTGTTACTGTTTTTTCTTTGCTCTCTGATTTCATTTATCTAGTGAGCTTTTTGTCATTCCCAAATCATCCGTCGCGTGTGTCTAAAAGAAAAAAAGATCTCCTTGGATTTGGTGACTTATTTAAAATATTACTTGTATCTTCTGGTTTGTAGGCTCTCATGTTCTGGGTGGTAGATAATTTTCTGATGAAGAAGCACAGGACAAAAGCAAAGCTAGAGGAAAGAGAGGAGGACTCTCGGGGGAACAGCAAGGTGCGCTACAGACGAGCTCTGTCCCATGATGATTCTGAATCGGAGGTAAGACTTGCTGCTGTTACGCACCTGTAAGACACACAAGGAATAAGAAAGGAAGATCAGCTTAACAATGTTGATTGTTTCAATCATTTCACTAAATTTACATTTTTAGTTCTTTTTAACCGAGAGAAATATTTCGGGTACTCGTTCTGTGTGCAAACCCTCCATAGAAATAAACTTGTGTTTGTAAAGAGGACTAAAAGCATGAAAGACCTATGGAAGTACAGAGTAGTCCTCTCAGACTGTCTGTACTGATTCAAGCCTATGTGGCAGACAATCCCAAACAATTGAAAAGTATCGTACAAAGCTGAAGGGAATCCGATTTATTTACTGACACAGACACAGTGCATGTGCATCTACACAGAAGTTTCACACAGCGTCTCTTGTCTCTGTCTTTGGTCCACTTTGAAAATAATCCCAGTATGACATAAATGGTTGGCCGTTAGCTCTTTCTGGTCTCCAGCTCTGATTGGCATCTTTTTATGGACAAACTTACTTGGTACTAATTCACACCCTCAGTCTGAGTAGCATTTGCTAGGGTTGTCTATATTATGGTTTCCCAGTTACATCACAAGCTTGTAAACAGATGAGCCCAACGCAGAGCGCTGCTCCACACCACATACCATTTATTCATCCACAGCATATAAAGTCATATTTCCAACGCATTTACCAGCAAACCCATTTAAAGAGACAGGCCCTTGATTTCTTACATTAATTTGGTTTTGTTGTTTACATGTATAATTGCTGCTCCGCAATTCTGTGTCACTACAATATTTCTAATAAAGACAATATGTCATAAAAGGTAGTTCCCTGACCGGGAATCGAACCCGGGCCGCGGCGGTGAGAGCGCCGAATCCTAACCACTAGACCACCAGGGACAGCTGTCTTTGTAACAGTATGCAGTCTCACAACTCTTACACATACTGCCTCCAGTGGGGCTTGTGGAGCCCAGAAATGTCAGCTGTTGGTTGTCATTTAGAACTTACAGACGTTTTTAGCAACTCAAAAGCAAGTCCAGAAATAGTTTGAACTTCCCTCAACAACAGGCAAATGTTGAAAGACACCATCACACTGTATTAATTACTCTTTTATCATATCAACTGGTTTCAATCGCAGATCTTTCTTCATTATTTTCATAGAACTGTTTTGTTTTGAATGTCATACTTACTGTTACTTTAAAAAGGACACACAGAGCTGTTCAGACATTTTCCTTTTTGTGATATAATGCACCCACTGAATCATTTTGCATATTCTGAACCAAATTTTCTCTCACAATCCCTTCAACGAATGTCTTCTTTTGTAAACACTCATTCTTCTGACTCTTTGCTGCATTACATTTTGCACTTTGGGTCCTTCAGGTTGCTTGATTGTTTAACAAATAGCAGTGAATCCTAACTATCAGAATACCAGGAACATTTGTCTGATAGATTTCAAGTCTGCATAAAGCAGTTCAGCCACACAAGTTTTAACCACTATGACGTAAACTTATTCTACCCATGAAGTGTCTGTTCCTTAACCAGGATCTGAACCCTGGTCGTGAAAGTGCTGAATCCTGAGCACTAGACCATCATGCAGCTGGGACCTCTGGTGGCCGATATGAGAAGTGACATTTTTGGAGGCAGGGTCTCAACAATGCCCATTCAATTACAACCTGAAAGCATAGTCAATTAAATCAATTAATTAATTATCCAAAATCTGTTGTGCATGGGCAAATATATTCCTAGATTAATCACCAAGGCAGCAAGCTTCAGCCAGGCTCGTCTTCTGTCAGTTTTAGCTTTTCATGTTTGTGGGAAGAGCTTGTAACTCAAATGAAATCAGAGCGCAGGCTGCCAATCCTTACACAATCTCTTTTAAATCAAAGATTAAGCCCAGGACAAAACCCCCCAAACATTTAAATCCTAACTGTTTTACTTTCTTATTTTATGTCCTTTCAATGGTTTGTTTGGCATTTATTGAAAAGTTAGAAAATAGTCAATAAAAATGGTGAAAGGAATATAATATATAGTCATGATATACTTGTTTAATTCAGGAGCAACTGGTCACAAATTGTCTCCTCGTTTGTTTAACTGTTGTTGATGTAAAACTCAAACGTTGTTCACTTCCCTGTTTTGAACTGCTGTAAAACAGACTGAGGTGATAGAACAATATGAGATATGGGTCTTCCTGTGGAGGGATAATGAAGCACAGATGAGGAGTTAAGGTCAGACAGAAGTCAAACAGAAGTATGCAGGTGCAGGGTTTGAGCAGCTTATCTTTTTTTCTGAGAGTGGTAAAACACAGTTGACCAGTTGCACAATGAGTAAATGTCCGACTGAGTAGATCTTGGGGTTTCCTTCCTGCCGACTGGCTTGTTAATACAGTTTGACCTTGTGACCATCCATTGACCTGCATCAGTATGTTGTTGTAGTCGAGGCCAAGCCCACACAAGCTAAACATTGCCCATGACCAGATCCATCCTGAAGGATGTGCTGGGACAATTTGAGGCCAATTGATGCATGTTCCTACATCATGTCCTTTTGTAGGGGAATTATCACTTCCTATTTAGGCAATGTTCATCTAGTTCTTGTTTGGAACAGCCGGTAGACTAATTTGTAAAGAACAGGATCAAACAGATCTTTTTGTCAGCAGAACAAAAGAAAACAAAAACTGAATCACATCTGTGCAGCTGTTCCTTCATGTTGAATAAATCGGGACATGATCATTCTGTTGTGAACACTCGCTGTATCTCTTGACTGTGAGCGGGCTGCATGTTAGTACGTTTTCAGATTTGTAAAAGTAAAGCTATCTTACGAGGCATTTCAGCTTTTAAATGCTAAAAGAATTGCAAAAGCCTGTGTCATGCTTGGTTTCACTTTCTGACCGCATGCTGCCGCTCGCCTCAGAGCACATGCTTTCAGCAGAGCGCTGAGCTGTGGGGGATGGGCCAAGCTGTGCTCAACCCTTTATTCATTCAGCTGCAGAGAACACATGCAGCGGGCCAGTGGCGCAATGGATAACGCGTCTGACTACGGATCAGAAGATTCTAGGTTCGACTCCTGGCTGGCTCGTCTCTGTTTTTCATGCTTTACCGTTTACTTTGGTGAAACTGAAGCAGGACTGTATGTAGAATATCATAAATGACCACCTTAAGGAAACATCTAGCGATCATGTAAGTTTCACATACCAACTTAGTAAAAGGTGCTTCATACCTCATATTCAAAAACACAAAACAACTATAGACATCAATTAACACATTTAATTTAACATTCACTGTGTTTTGTGTATTCTTTTACTTTGAACATACCTCTTGTTTGAGGAGTAGTAAATCCCCCAGTGAAGTAGCACAGTTTCTGTGTTAGGTCTGGGACACTTTAGCATGTACCTGACAGTTATTCATGTCACAACAGTCAGCCTCTAACAGAGCTGAAGACTTTTACTAACTCCCCAGAATATTTCTTACAGTTTAACCTTCCCTTCTACTCATCCAGATCAGCCTAATATTTGTCTGTCCCTCTGTCCTGTTTTCAGATCCTTTTTTCAGCGGATGATGAAATGGATGAGTCGGATGAGGATGACGTGCGACGGCTCACTGGCCTGAAAACAGTAAAGAAGAAGAAGCTTCGAATGGGGATCCCTGTTTGACCCCTGTGCCTAGCTACACTGCTACAATAAACTTCCTCTGGTAGCTCGTCACAGGCCAGCAAATGTTCCCCTGTACCTCCATAGATTCTGTCTCTGTCTTTCAACATTAGGATGCCTTTGGGTGAAAGCAGAGAATACTGTTACTGAATTCCCTTTACTTCTGACTCCTGGAGGACCCCTGCTTGAAATGTCAAGCCTGGGATTTACTTAAACACACTGGGAGATTTTTTTTTTTTTTTTTTTGCAGTTCACCAGGTACCTCAGAACACTGTTGGATTTCAACTTGGCACTCATGAGGCGAGTGTTGTGTTTAAAGACAGTCGGAAATCTAGTCCCACCATTATCAAACATTATATTGTGAAATACTTATGCAGGTGTAACATGAAAACCTTAACACTGGTTTCATACTGTTTGGACCGAACACAGTGTGCAGGTGCAAAAAAAATAAAATAAACGGTTCAAGGAGTCGGTTAGGTTGAACCTCCTAACATGTCTTTTTAAAGTGATTGTATTTCCACTTGAGATTCCACGTGAATTTGTCCTGTGTTTTTCTCTTTTAGAAGACTGTGTGTGTTTTTTGGGTTGTTGTAAGGGTGTGTACAGTTGGACACGCCTCAAATTAAGAGCAACATGACATCAGTGTTGATGCAACTCTCAACCCTTCCCAGCACAGTGACACATGTTCCTACTTCATATCTTGTATGTAATGTTACTCATGTCTATGGGAGCACATTAATGCTTGCTACAACCTTCCATTGTTATCTTCTGGCAGAGTGCTCTTAATGTTAAAAACCTATAGGACTGCAAGCACCGCACTGCTTCAACCTCTGATATCAGCTCAACAAGGGTTGTTTGTCAGCACAAGACAGCAGTCTGGGTTTCTCTGTAATGGTTTACTGATATTTTCTGATTGTGGGTTCTTTGTCTTTTAATGTCTTCTGTCCCAATTAGGTAGTTGGTTGGTTTATATATAAGTTTTGAGTGTTATTTTTGGGCCAAAAAGGAGACTATGCTTTTTCCAAAAGTGTTCTTGATTCCTTCACTCCAAAAGGAAGAGTGGATATGAGAAACATTTCTTGCACAATTTCTCATTTATCACTACTTTTGTCTTTCCTTTTGTTTTTGTGTGTTGTTATTGTTGTAACAATGATGTGCCTGAGTTAAATGACCAGCAAGTGTTTTTGTGTTTGTGGTTCATGTAGGTTTTTGTTGTTTGTTTTCTTTTGACAGTTTTATCCAGAGCTCCAGAGTTTCAAGCATGATGCAGCATTCAGCAGGCTCTGATGTTAAGAATGTGACCTGCATAGACCTCTAAACTGTTCAGTGACTGTGGACCAGACAGATGGGAGAAAGTGTGCGTGTGTGTGTGTATACACCTGTATGCAGTGTAGTCTGATGGATGCATGTGTTCAAGTGTGATTAATATGTGCGACTGTTGGTCTTCTTTTGAGTAAATGGGGAATGACATAAACTGTGACTGTGTTGATTATGGACCTGGTGATGATTTTATTATAATGTTTTGGCATGTTGACAAGGAATAAATGACTGCATCTGAAAGGAGGAAAGCAGGGAATTTGGCTGCAAAAATGTATGTTACATCTCCGCTTAAGCAGGACAAAGAGGGCTTTTAGTATTTTGCAAAGTTAAACTACTAGATAATTACAAGTTATGGAGGTAAATTATTATTTCACCTTTCCAATAAAGGATGTGATACACTACCATCTCTCAGATGTATTATTCCTATCCAGAGCTTCAGTTTTGTATTTAAACATTGGGACTTAAGTGTCTGCGTTAAGTGATCCCTGACAAGGAATCCAACCTGGGCTGCGGCAGTGAGGGCACAGATTCTAACCACAAGTGACGGATGTATACATTGTGCGTAAAAACAAAAAAAGCACACAATCTTATGGAGTTTGGTTTTAAAATGTTTTCATTAATGGAAAATACTAAATATGTTGTTTTCACCATTTACAGCAGCGCCAGCCGCATATTTATGTGGAGTTAATGAGATATTTTAGGCCTCAGAGCTGTGTGACTCAAAATAGATACAACTGATACCTATGTGTTATTTATACCTAAGAAATGAAATTATAGGGTTAGGAGTCATCTAGGCTCATCATGTCTAGTTTAATACACACATGGCAATTTTCTATGCGTGACACGTTGTTGTGGCTCTTTTTCTCCCTCCGTCCCGGGTATCCTGGTTTTTAAAAGCCTTTGAAAGGCCTAATAAACACATGCACAAACATATTGTGAGACAGTATTACACTCACGTGAGGAGTGACATTGTTTGTCTTAGCTCTTCTTTTTTTTTAAACTCATATTACGCGTGAAGCCTGGAAGTTAAGCTACAGAGCTACTCAAATGAGCAAGTA
The DNA here is from genome assembly GCA_020745685.1 of Tautogolabrus adspersus. Classification (NCBI taxonomy): domain Eukaryota; kingdom Metazoa; phylum Chordata; class Actinopteri; order Labriformes; family Labridae; genus Tautogolabrus; species Tautogolabrus adspersus. Next base: position 11,287,250 of record CM036538.1, on the reverse strand, counting down.
TACTTTTAGATTCTCTCAGTGTGGCTGAGTTTGTCTTTTTAAAGTAATGAGTCAGTTTGTCCAGCATCACAGTTAACACCTTCATTTCAGAGTCTGATGTCAGGACTGATGGCTACTCTGCTAAAGTCTTTATACCATGTCATCTAGAGAAGTTAAATAAGATTTTTTAAAGAAATTGATCAATTTCAGCTCTTGAATTTCTAAAACTAACCTGTAAACATGCTGTAATTTATCTGTCTATGCTTTATAGGTGATTTTTGCTATTAGTAAATGTAGGTTGTATTAAGATATATCACTCTGCCCATTGATAAAGGATCTTTTAGGGGAATGTTTTGATTTGACCTCAAGACTTTCTTTTGCCTTTACTCATAAAAGCACAAATGGCCTTCCTGTATCTCAAACAGGATAGTGGGATAGTTTTTAGCTCTTTCCTTGGTTCAGACGTCATCATGTTGGGTCATGTGTTGACTGTCAGGAAATGCTTTTTACAAGACCCCAAAAGACATTCCCTTGGACTTCAACCAAGTTTTACCAACCACTTGGGCTCCATGGAGGTGTTGGGAGGTGGCGTATACTCTTGACTTCCCATTCAGGGCTAGTTCCTTCACCAACATTTTAAAAGGAGGATACTTGTGTTGTGTCTGGAATTACCAGCTGTTGGCCTGTAAGCTCACGGTAAAAGATGGAAGTCTCATACCAGCTGTACCACCCCTCACGTCACACCTAATAATACACACTGACAACAGGCAGAGTGGAACAGAGGGTAGGGGTCTAACTGACTCACTGGGTCTGGATTAGGATATATAACGCCACTCTTGCGAAGAGTGAAAACAACAACAGAAGAAAAACGAACCAGCCAAAAACACATTGGACGTGTTTGTGGAATCAAGACATAAACTTCACTTATCATGTCCCAGGTAAGTTACACTCTCCTAAATGTGCTGTGTTGGTTATTTACAGAGATTTAACATAGTGCTTAGGTGTAACAGAAGTTTTTACAACCTCTATTTTCCTTGTTTTCACCCTAACACATACCATAATCATCCTTGTTCACTGCACTTCACCCCAGCCAGGCGAGGTAAAGAAAAAGAAGCGTCCCCCAATGAAGGAGGAGGACCTGAAAGGAGCCCGCAGTAAACTTGGACTAAAGGGCGAGGTCAAGAGTAAGACCTATGAGGTCATGGTGGAGTGTGGTGAGTAAAGCCTTTTATTAACTGACACTGAAACAGAAGCATAGTGTGTAAAATGTCAAACATCTGGGACTTTTATTGCCTTTCCTTATGTACAAATGTAACCTTTCTGGATTTAAGAAATTGTGTATGTTATTCCTGCTTGGCCTGTAGACCTGAAATACCATACTGTGGAAAAGCTTCAAAATCAAACATGTTATGTCCCTTTGGCCCCCCCTGTGAGCAAAGAGTAAATCCTTTCTCTATACTGATCTAGTCCTGTTCATGCAGTGTCTTCTTGCTGCTTTCTTTTAAACGTCTAACACGCAACTCACAATAAATCTCTGGCATGGACAGTTTTTTGAAAGGTGTTCCTGCAGCATGCTGTTAAGTTTGCCTCACCTGACACCTACCCCGTGGCAGTGCGATAGGCATGCACGATAATTATACCGAAGTAAACATTCTTCTCTTTGATGTTCTTATCTGCTTTTGTAGTTAATAAGGGGGGAACATTAACTATTAATTATGGTGCATTTCAGAACCAGCTAACACTCTTCACAGGAGCTTTAAATAGACGAGGCTGCCATTGAATAATTTGATATTAATGGTTGTTAAAGCATACCCTACTAAGTTCTTTTGCCTCCTTCACAGATAGCAAAAAAAACCCTCTTTCATCTCTGAATAAATAAATGCTGAGACAAAAGGGCAGAAGGTGGTTCATAGACCTTTATATGGAAATAAATGAAATCTGTATCATATGAAAAAATAAATACATTAAATGCTAAATTGAATCAGGCTACTGGAAATTATTATACAAACAGAAATGTATTAAAGACAGCATATCCAATTGTTTCACATTCATTGATAATTACATCATACATAATAGGTCATTTTATACTCTTAAGGTGATGCTGAATTGTTTACCTCCAGTACAAACATGCCCGGCATTGCTGTAGCAGATTGACACGGATACCTTTGAGATAGTTTAGTGACGGACACCTAATGTTAAGAAATCGTCGATACCAAAAAGTAGTTCCCTGACCGGGAATCGAACCCGGGCCGCGGCGGTGAGAGCGCCGAATCCTAACCACTAGACCACCAGGGAAAGATGCGTGATATCCGTGAGGCAAACAATTTGAAACCACTAGTTGTAACAAGGAACAACAATGTACTGGTTGATGGATCTTTCTGCTGGTCGCTCCTGTGACAAATCGCGCAGCGACACGTGTTTATAATTATACGGTAAAAACACGAAATAGTGTTATTGGGTCATGGCAGAATTCATGCAGTTAAGTAGCTTTAGGCCTTCTATCGCAGTCCAGATGTGTGCGACATGCAGCCAGGTGTTCTTTAGGGTGTTGTGACTAAAAGCTGTAGGCCATATTTGAAATATTTGATGCCAACTTAAAGTGCAACAACTTCATTCTGTTTTAACAATACTGCCGTGGATCGATATTTGTTTTTGTTTTTATTTAGGCTACTTTTTTTATTTGGCGATTATATAGGCCAGGCCTATTCTATATAATATGAAACATACAAGACACGTAGGCCTACAATACAGCCATTGCTGTAAGATTGTATGTTGCTGTTTTAATGTTTGTGGGTTTGTTAAAACAAATGGAGCTGGAAACACCTTTTTTATCCCCCACATAATCTAAATACAATTCAGCAGCAAAGTACAAGTTACCCATATGTTTTTGATAATCTTTTTAATAACTTAATGCATAAAAAATCAGCTGTTGCATTTTTTAATGTCCCTCTTGCTGTCAGAAGCTTATAAACCACCATACTAGTGCTTCACTTTTATAACCCACATAGCCTACTGTTTGGCAGCAGAAAAATCCAGACCTTGGATTTGGTTTTTGACCCTTTCACTTTATCTATCCACCCACACAAATGTTTGCCCAAAAATCTATATTTTTTGTGTTGGCCGGGACTCCAAATTAGATACCAAAACTGATTGCCTAATATTTGCCAACAGTGTTCTTCAGATAATTGGCCACTTGTGTTTTTACTTGATTTCTTGTGTATTACTCAAAAAAAATTAAAAACATTAATCAGTTGGATGATTATGAGCTGAAAGCTGTGTTTACTGTTTCCAAGTCTTCAAGTGGGAACCAGACGAGAGCCAGTGTTGCACATTAAACTAAAGAAACTGTTGTTTCAGACATTTTTGTTCTCATTCTCATTTTCATTCTTCCCTTAAAGACACCTGAGGGGAATTCCTTACTTTTTCAGGATGAGTAGTCACCTGGTTCAAGCATCTGTTTCTTTAAGGATACATATGTGTATGTTTTTGTCTTTGTTTAGAGCGTATGGGTAAAACTGCTCCGTCTGTGTTCAGCGGTGTGAGGTCGGGGACGGAGACAGCCCTGAGCAAGCCTGCTGCTCCCAAAGCTCCTGGTGCCAGTGTGTTCAGCAAATAGACGCAATGCAGGAAGAAACAACACACCCTGAAGTGTTCATGTTTCTCAGTCAAAGCTGAATCTGCATTACATTGATTGCAAAAAAAAGTATTTTAAGAAGTAATGTTTAAGTGAGATAGTTTTGTGCCAGCACTGTGGGTGGACATCATCTGCTATGTAAGCAGTCATTTGTAATTTGTATATTGCACAGGATATAGGCGCAGGTTTGGATTATGCAGCTTTTAAGCTGTAAATGAATAGTTACAAAAATGTTGTGTCCGTGTTGACAAATACTGTTTAATCATTTGACTGTTTGCTTTTTTGTACGTTTCTTTGAATAAAAATAATTTACATATCTTAAAATGAAGTTGTTTGTTAGTAAACTACAAAAGGGACCCATTTCTATTGAATATATACTTAGGGTTTGAAATGAACACCAGTCCGCTCCTCACGCACAGGTAAACTGTTGGTTGTAACCTCATCAACAAAATCAAGTTGGACCATCAATCAACTGCACAGCCATAGTGACCAACATAAAGTGCAACTGGGTTAAAGATTATACTGTAAATAAGTTTAGGGCGAGCTGTACATTCAGTCAGAGTCTGAGCTAAACAGACACACACAAACCATCCTTCAGACATGAGCTGTGTCTCATTTCAGGGCTTTCATCCTTCGAATGACCCAGCCTTCATTGCCTCAGTTCAGGCCAAACTGAAATGAGACAGTCTGGTCTAGGATTCCCCGTGCATGAACAACTGTTCCCACCCTTAACTTTATATTTCTAAGTGCTGCCTCTGTCGCCTAGCAACATCAAGAGCTGCACTGGAACACAACTATTAAAAATAATTTAAAGTTTTATGGCCTCATTTGTTTGTTTTTTAACATTAGTATTGGTATTCTGTATACGTATTCTGATTCTGATTCTTATTAGCTATTAGACTGAGTTGAAACTGTGAACTTACATTTAAAATTGTATTACAGGTGCCGAATAGCCTACCAGTTTTGTGCAAGTGTATTACTATTTTTAGAGTCCACCAGCCTGTTTGTATTGATGTACAAGGAATCTCTGGGTATGTTGGGCCACGAAGGATGCACCAAATGGATCCTTTGTTGGCCGGGAAAAGAAGGACGGATTTGTTAGAAGCATTTAAAGGAGCCTTTCCAAATGGGACAGCCTTTGATGTGCTGATGAGATGTAATTTGTCTTCAAATGATGTAGCCCCCTAAATTGCCATGGTTGTGAATCATTGCTTAGGCTACTAGCTTAAGCCTACAAAACCTGAAACATTAGGGTGACTTTTTGGGTTGAATAACCATCATTAGCACTGTGGCTTTATCTAAGCAACAGGGAAAAGGTAAAATTATAATCAGTAACTCTTATTGCTGATGTAGCAACTAAAGGGTGATCAAATGTTAGGAGTCTGTTAAAGCTTGTTTCTGCTGCCCCCAAGTGGCAACACTGAAATGTTTGAGCTTTGAGGAAAACTGTTGTTATAATTATTTCCATCAAGGCCTTCATTGTATCAGCGTGTATATTGTGCTTAAATTTCACTGGAAAAAATCCTGCCTATCTAAGTGACATCTACCTCACCATTATTCCATATGCACAGATCTTATCTTATGATCGTATATTTGAACCCCTGATGAGAATCCAGCTCTGGCTCTGTCATTAGACCAGCACTAAACATGGTCAGGTACCTCTGACTAAATCTTTCTATATAACATATTGCAGACCTAAAGTTTCACAAGCATAAAGGATTCCGTTTCAAAAGCAGTGGGTCATTTTTTTTGCATCTTTCCCTTTAAACTGCATGTGCCAAAGACAGTCCCACACGATTAAGATGACTCACCTAACAGTAAACAGAGTACAAGTTGCACAAGTAAATAATTGTGTTTGTTCACAAGGTCCACAGTTGCAGAACTCCTAATATCCACGCACAAGTAATCACGTTGATTTCACCCTATGAATGCTGAGATAGAGATTTTTAGCTTGTGATGATACTATAAAAAAAACACCTTTTGGTCCAGCCAGTTCACTCCAGTTTAACATCATGCATGCACATGGCCAAATCTGGCATTAGTCAGCATATTTGTTTTAGGTGTGTGTGTGTGTGTGTGTGTGTGTGTGTGTGTGTGTGTGTGTGTGGATAATGTACCTTAAAATACAGTAGTCTCTCTGATTTTCTTACACTGCTGTACTGTTTGCTTCCTGGCAAGGGGGAAATGACACAAACATTCACGTTAAGTGAAGCAGTACAGGCCCCTATGTGAAAGAGTGCTGGGAAAAAAAAGAAAAACACCCTAAGTAAGGAGGAAGTGAAGCAATGTGTGTCCACCAACATGTGGTAACTGGCAGAACTATACTTTTACTTTTTCAAAATTTAGGGGATAACTACAATTATCTAGCTACAACATGAACTGAATCGTCTTGCATAGTGCAGTTTGTTGGCACTAGAAATTACCCTCAAAACGAATACATTTTAAATTAATCAATGCTTTTAAAAAAATATAGATTTTCATTCTGACTTTATGTTTCTGGTACGGAGCTTGCCATGCTGCCAAACAACAAGTTCAGTGTTCGAAATAACTCCATCCACACATTAGATAGATAGATAGATAGATAGATAGATAGATAGATAGATAGATAGATAGATAGATAGATAGATAGATAGATAGATAGATAGATAGATAGATAGATAGATAGATAGATAGATAGATAGATAGATAGATAGATAGATGTACTTTATTGATCCCAAACTGGGAAATTGTGGCGTTACAGCAGCAGGTTATCAAACACACAATGTTAGTAACTAAAACAATATAATATTAAATACAAAGTGAATAAGCACTAGAATATAAGAATAACAAAAAAGTAGGATTCAGAAGAAATATATACATCCAGGATTTAACTAAACATTACTACTAGTCTGGAATGTGAAAAATTAGATGCATTAGTAGCCTGAGCAGAGCTTTTGAGCACCAATGTTTGTAGCTCAAGGACTTCAGCACATTGAGGTCAGTCCTGTTGGTCAGTACCACAGGAACACACACACACGTTGTCCCTCCCCCTGGGCAGAGAGCTTTTTCTCAGCAGTGAAGTCAGACACTATTCAGTGGAAGTTTGGTCATGTCTGGACTGCAGGGTGTTCGACTGCTGCTCCTGTGGGTCAGCGCCTGCCTCACGCTGCCCAGCCTGGTCTGGGGCGCTGTGGTCATCTCTGGGGGCCATGAAGCTCTGCAGGTAATTTCACACACCAACCTTTTTATGCAAATATCTTAATTTAAAAATACATCGTACAGTTATAGTTGTTTAATTTTTCCAGTGTTGACTAAACCTGGTGGTACCTGATTTTAGTTCCTTTTTTTAATCATCTGCATCACAAAGTGTGCTCTTTAGTTTATAACTTTATTTCTACTCTTGTTTAACTCTTCTGAACATCTCCTCTTCATGTGCGTGTTTGGTTTAATATGCTGTATTTGTATTTCAGGAGTCAGGAGGAGCTACTAGATCTCTAAAGGTATCTGTAGAAAAAAAACATACACACAGTCAGTCCTGTCATAAGGTTAAAGATATTGTCTGCATCTTTCAGTTTGTTTGAAATTAAACAAACCTGGCAGTCATTGATGAATTTGAGAACTGAATCAACACTGAAGCAACATTTGTACCACTTAAAATAAGTTACATGTTTTAAGTACACAAGTTTGATGTAATTTCAGTTTTGTGCAGTTTTTAATTTTGATTTCTTAAATCTAAAAATCAAAATATCTCCCTTTGCATTGTCTGCTTGTTTGTTTGTTTTTACAGAAAAGAAGTACAAATGAAGACATGGTAAGAAAATACTCTAGTTGTATCTTCATTTATATGATAAATATCAAGTTAAATACGTCTTCATTGTAAGGGCAAGGAAAATGTAATGAAGCAGCTCGAACAGATACACTCTCAATAAAACCATTAATCACCAAACTCAAACATAAAAGGAACAAAAACAAATCAGTTTTAATGGTTCAAAGTTTCTTTCAAAATCGTATTTTTAAAAACAGCCAAGACTAACAAACGGGGTAAATGTGACACTTTCATGCTTGAAGAAATATCCTTCTTTTTGTGCTTTTTTATAAATAGACCGCTCAGATTCGTCAACCAATTTGCTTAATTTTGGTCCTTAACTTTGTGCTGATAGATCATTTGTTGATCGTGAAAACTTTACTGTTCCCCTGACGGCCACTTGGTCTCTCATGATTTTACTTCAGAAAGTTGTCTGTGAATTTGAAAACACTTAAGAAGTTGTTAGGTATTAATTCAGCATAGGTTTATTTTTTTTCTGCAAGTAAGCTATTCAAACATTTTTATAACCACATTCCTTAATCCAACAAATCATTCCAACAAACGTACTTGCCTCTCAGTGCCCTGAATGAATGAAAATATGTTGATGCTTAAGCAAAAAGATTTGAATTGTTACTTAACAGACAACAGAAACGTCCACATTCAAGGTATTTAAAGCAAATGATAGAGGTTTTAGGGTTAAATATTGTGATACTCTGAGAGTCAAATATCTGACTGTGACAGATATAAGATGCCACCTTGGAAAAATATTCCTCATTTCCTGTGGTTATTACCTAAAAGATCTCAAAGAAAACAGAACGCATGCTGAGGGAATCAAGGCAGGAAGGAATTGCGTCACCCTGACTGAAGCAAACAGGATTCACATAAAATGCCCTCAGCTCAGGCACACATGATTATTGTGTTGGTCAAAGATAGATCTTGGATAAATGAAAAATAGACTCCCAGTAAAAGGTTGATAATGGATGTTTGGTACATAGTGAACAGACTGACAAACATATATTTTAAATACACCTATGTGTTTCTACATGCTGCACCCAGGCTGATTCACAAAAACACTCCCTGGGTGGAACCAGTGACTAAATTGTCTTTTAGTCATGCTTTTTAAGCTCTTATTGTTGTCTTATTTGGTACTATATCCACCTGCAATTATTAAGTCAGTTTTGAAATGACACAAAAATGGCCGACTCTACAGTTATTCAAAAAAGTGTGTATATACGATGTTCTTGCCTACACAGCCTCTCTTTCTGTGTCAGGTGGAGGTGTACAGTGTGACGGTGGACTGCACTGTGACGTCTCGTTTTGCCCACACCGTCATGACCTCTCAGGCTCTGAACAAAGCAAACACCTCCAAGGAAATCTTCTTTGAAGTGCAGCTGCCCAAGACCGCCTTCATCAGTAACTTCAGCATGTCAGTTTGCTACGTTAAAACTTTCACCATATAGCCAGTGTTTGCTTGCACCATGTTGATGTTTGAGACAGATATTATCAACGCTTCTCTTGTGCTTTAAAGCTCATTTCTCTTAATGATACAGTTGGTAGAGTTCAAGAGCAACATTATGTTCTCTATCTTTCACAGGGAAATTGAAGGTCAGGTGTACGTTGGGGAAGTAAAGGAGAAAGAGAAAGCCAAGACGCAGTATCAAAAGGCTGTTTCCTCTGGACAAACTGCTGGACTGGTCAAGTGAGTCTGTGAGGATGAAATATTCATGAAGCAAACAGCAAGAAACACGCACAAAATCAAAGTGGATCTCCACTTTGATTTTTGCACTCCCTTGATCTGAGTCGTTTAGTGTAAGGTGGTTATAGTCTACATTATTGGTCGTGGTTTTTTGAAGAGGATTTCCACTTTGATCATTGTTCTCTCTCTGTTTTATTATAGAGCTTCTGGGAGAAAGATGGAGAAGTTTTCTGTGTCCGTCAACATCGCAGCAGAAAGTAATGTGACTTTTATTCTGACTTACGAGGAGCTCCTTCAGAGGAAGCTGGGCCAGTATGAGATTCTGACTCAAGTTAAACCCAAACAGCGGGTCCAGGAGTTTAAGGTGAATCTGATTCTGTTCTGCTGTGGCCTCCTGGTGATTTGGTTCTTTGAGATCTTTTAAATGAGCTATTTACAAATGGTCTCTCTGTCTGTCTGTGTTTTTTTGCCTGTGTGGATGACAGATTGTGACAAACATCTATGAGCCACAGGGCATTTCTTTCCTTGATGCCCATGCTACCTTCCTTACCAATGATTTGCTCCCCCTGGTGGAGAAAACTGTAACAGACAAAAAGGTACATGGTCCCTGGAGGAAGTTGTCTCATTCTTTGCCTGCAGTTCCTGGATCAGACTCCCACCCTTTTTACATTCATTACATTATTGACCTCAAGATTTGAGTTCAGCTGACTGTGTGTATCTTGTTGTCAGGCACGCATCTTTTTCTCACCAACCATGGAGCAGCAAAGGAGTTGTGCTGATTGTGATGGAACCTTCATTGACGGAGATTTTGTCATCAAATATGACGTAAACAGAGCGAGCAGCATTGGGGACATTCAGGTATGCTGTCACTCAAACAAAAAAAACAGATTCACAGAAAAGCTGAGTTATGGGGGCAGAGGCATCATGCAAGCCACAATTCGGGGGGGCTAAGTTAGAGTGCATGGGCTCAAAGGGTCCTTCTAAAAAATGGGAAGAACAATTCCAATGTCTGTATTTTGAAACATTTACAGTCAAAGGCAGAATGGGTATTATTTCTTGATCAGTCTGAAGAAACCTCAGTAAATGATGCAAAATTCCTTACATCCAAATTGCTTATTTTTCGTATAGCTTTTTAAAATCAGATCTCTTCCATACTTGAAATATTATTCATCATTACTACATATAATACAAAAAGAATACTTCTTTTAATGCTAAGAAATGAGAAAAATCTGATAGTCATTTTAAAAATCTGACGGTGCTCCAGCCCCCCCAGTTTGAATGGGGATGACGCCTCTGTATGGGAGATATGAAACTATGATTAAATTGCACAAGAATATATATGTCTATAAACTATATATATGTTTATTACTGCCCTTTATGATTCTTTCCCCTTCAGATTGTAAACGGGTACTTTGTACACTTTTTCGCTCCACCTGACCTGCCCAGAGTCCCGAAGAATGTGGTGTTTGTGATTGACAGGAGCGGATCAATGTCTGGAAGAAAGATTCAACAGGTGGGGGACTGTTCAGACTACAAATGGGGCTCTAAAATGTTTGTGTCCACATGCACACATTTTTCTTATGACCTCTGTGTAGACACGAGAGGCTATGCTGGCCATCCTCAAAGACCTCCATGAGGAGGATCACTTTGCCGTCGTCCTGTTTGGTAGTACCGTCGAGCCCTGGAGAGGAACACTTTCCAAAGCAACGGCAGAAAACTTGAATGAAGCCTTGGCATTCGTCAGGAAATTACATATCTCAGGATGTAATGATCTTATAGACACACTTTTTTATACATAATGTACTCACTCTCAAAATAAGAAAAAAAACACCTTTGTGTTCTGATTACATTTTCTTATGTGTTTACCATCTAGCAACTAATTTTAATGATGCATTGTTGGACAGTGTAAAAATGCTCATCAGTGACAGAAAAGAGCAAAGGATCCCAGAGAGGAGCATCGATATGATTATCGCACTGACTGATGGAATGCCAGATTCCGGTGAGTGTGCACATACTGTATTGAGTGTTTGTGTGAGTGCATGTTTGATTGATGTCATTGATTTTGACATCAAATTAACTATATAATTCATATAAGAATTATTTTGCATTTTGAAGGCCCCGGTAGGATCTTGGAGAATATGCGCCCTCCTATGAGTGGAAACATATCTCTGTTCTGTCTTGGATTTGGAAATGATGTGGATTACTCCTTCCTGGATTCGTTGAGCAAACAAAACAAGGGATCGGCCCGCAAAATTTATGAGGGATCAGATGCAACACTTCAACTTCAGGTGGAAAGTTAAGGCTGTGAACACATTTACAAGACAATAATTACAACTACTTCCCAGTTTTCCACATTTATATCATGACTACTTTTTGATTAAATTAAAATATAAACTCATAATGTAGCGCATTCTGTACAAACACAGGTAATACATTGTGTGTCTGGATTTGTCTCAGGGTTTTTATGAGGAGGTGTCCAGCCCTCTTCTCTTGGAGGTTGACCTGCGTTATCCTGACAAGGCAGTGGACTTTCTCACCACTAACCACTTCAACCAGCTGTTTAATGGCTCAGAGATCGTGGTGGCCGGTCAACTGGTGGACAACGACCTTGAAAACTTCCTGATGGAAGTGGTTGGCCAGGGGGTGAGGACAAGGAAACAGTTTCAAGACAGTAGTGAGGGCATAGATGGGGTTTGTTTATTAATCTGTTTTAAGAGACTATTACTCCTCTTTGTCCCTCCTGCTTAGTTTGAAGAGGAATTCAAGGTGCAGGGACAGGCTGGTGCTGTAGACTGGGGCGTGATGTACCCTGATGAGGAATACATCTTTGGAGATTTTACAGAGCGTCTTTGGGCCTACCTAACCATCCAGCAGCTACTGGAGAAAAGGTGAGTTTGAGTAATTTCACTCAAGCTGATACCTGAAACTTTTTATCTTGGAAATCTGTATGCCATTGTTCTCATTTAAAACCTTCATCAATGATGCATCCACATATCGTCTGAGAGCCAAGAAAGGATCACATAATACTAATTCACCAATTCCAAACCAAACCACATCTTTTTCTACTTTCAGTAAGAGTGGTACCACTGATGAGAAAGGGAACGCCACGGCAAAGGCCCTGGACATGTCCCTGCGGTATAGCTTCGTAACCCCTCTTACTTCCATGGTGGTCACTAAGCCTGAAACTGAGGACGGAACAGAAAGCCCGCTCATCGCTGATAAACTGACTGAGGGTAAGAGATTCAGCCATTTGACCTATGTGTGAAACTAAACCTTACATTCACATTCATTTTCAAAACTATTGTGGTTACCTGAAGGTGGTGCTCAAGTTAAAACTTTAGTTTAAATTCACATATTTGTTTTGTGTCCATCTGTTTCTTTTGACAGAGCAAAGACAAGAGGCAGAAAGACTGAGTAATACAGGTTTTTTTTTTTTTTTTTTACATCATCATAAAAAGGTTTCTTCGAATAAGTAAATTTAATGCTTTAATTTGAACTTGTTGTAATTTTATGTTTCAGCTCGATATTATGCTCCTCCAGCACACTCCTATAATTATCAGTCAACACCCTCCTATCTTGGTAAGTCATTGTTTTTCTTCAATTATTTCATTTTAATTCATTTTACCCGAGACACATTACAGACAAGACAATACCAGCAACAGTAACATACATCTTTAAAACATCTTTCAACCACACCATACTGACATTCACAGTCCCCCCCTATCCCGAGCCCAGTGTAAAGCAGCATCTGGATGTCATAGCATTCATGTAGAGACAAAATATAAGAGATACAAATAATGAAATAATGATAAAAAAACAAAAACAAAAAACGAACAACACACACACACACACACACACACACACACACACACACACACACACATTCATGGTCCTTAGATGATGAATCATACTCACTTTAGCATTACCCTGACTTCTCTTCTAACATTTATGAGCATGTTGATGTTGGAATTTAGCCCACTGTGCACAAGCTCACAGAGCAGCTTGCATTGCTGTACACTTAGTTTTGTTGTCTGTTGTAGCCAAATTGTTGAGCAAAGACTACATATAAAACAAAACCATTACTCATTTTGTCTATCACTTCCATTTTACTCTGTTGTCACCTGCAGTGGACGGGGATCCTCATTTCATGATCGAGCTCCCAGACAGAGACGACGCACTTTGCTTCAACATCAACGACAAACCAGGAAGCATTTTCAACTTGGTCAGAGACCTTAAACAAGGTCAGCCATGAGTCCATTTTTTAAGGCTACATGTACTAACTGTGCACCAAGATTTTGTACATTTATCCTCATGTGCCTGAAAATTACACCCGGCTGTTAAACAGTGAGTGACGGAATCCCCTGTTGTTTCCTCAGGTATTTTGGTCAATGGCGAGATCATAGGCGACAAGATGATTCCCCCTGATGGTAAAATTAACACCTACTTTTGGCGTTTTGGCATCGTCCACCAGACTCTGGGGGTGAGGCTGATTGTGAGCACTCAGGACGTCTCGGTGTTTCAGGATGGCCAACTGGTCAAGCTGCAGTGGTCTGATTCGGCTTCACTCAAAGGATCCAAGTGAGTGGCTGCATGTCCCATGGTTACCTCATTCAATAAGAGAAAACTATTCCTCTACATGAGTAAAACATCCAGTTCAGAATAAATGCTTACCATCTTGTTCCCCTCATATCCTCCAGTATGGATATTCTCTTGACCAAGGATCGCAGCCTCACAGTAACTCTGAAAGACTCCGTCAAGTTTGTCATCCTGCTTCACAAAGTGTGGGAGAAGCACCCGTACCACCGGAACTACCTGGGTTTCTACACCCTGGACACCCACCTCATGTCATCTTCTGTTCACGGCCTGCTAGGTACTTGTTTGGTTATTAAAGAGAATTACATTATCATGACGGATAATAGGGGAATGTTCGCTGTAGCATTTATTGTTCTCTGTGCAACCTCCAAAATGTTACTACACTGTTAATGCTCCAGACAATGGCCTGCCTGGTTCACACATCAGCTCAAGGTCTATTCAATATTATTTGGACTGCAGGGAGCTGGCAGAACAGAGTCAGTTTAATGTAAACTGGTTCAGACATTTATATTGGCACATGTCCCTCTGAAAACGTCTGGTCATGTCAAGGAGTGCAGGTCATGTGAAAAGGGCTTTAGGTTCAATTACTACCTTCGCACCTTTGGCCAATACTATTTTCAGTCTTGGATGTTTTTATAAAATAATCTTGGAACAATATTAAAAACGATCATAGTGTTCAGGTGTAATCAGACATACCCTAACACTCTGAAATGAGTTGTCAGGCCACAGTAGTGACACAAACTGGTGCCACAAGAGGAAAACTCTGCCATAGCATACACACTTTCTCTTTTACTTTGGTATTTTAAGATTGTGTTTAAAAACTTACTACTACCACCACTCCAAACATATAGAAATCAGATGGATTAATATAGCCTTATAAATAGTTACGATTTAGTTTTAGTTTTTATACCTGTATCAAGAAAGTAAACACAGGGCACTGCCTCTTGTTTCCTTCTGACAAAACAGCAGGACACCTCACTGTAAAGAAAAGTTCACTGTTAGCTTTGATTTTATGGATATGTGCTGTATTTAGTTATTTTAATGCAAAACTACATTCATACAATAACCCCAAATTGTAAGCATAAGAGAGAGTCTCAGATTTCCTTGCATATCTGAGCATAATATCTAATTATCTGATATGCAATTAAGGAATCAAATTTAGGAATCATACAGTATCTTTCAGTGAGGGATTACATTTGTCCTAAAAAGGATGATTTTATATTATCTGAATATTGCATGTCCTCCAGAAGGAATATTTAGTACTTTTCAAATCTTTTTTTCACAATATAAAGCCGTTTTCACACGTTAAAATTTAGAGAAAGTTTCAGACAGCCTGTCCCTGAAATCTTCCTGAGGTTGCTTGTTCACACATGTCGGGAAAGGGGTGGTGAGAGCTATAATGTAAAAAGGACACGCCAAGATAGTGGATGGGCAACAGATGTTGACGCTTTTTGCCTTTATATCAATACTTAGTGTAATTGGATGTGTTCACAGTATCAACCAACAGATCAGGAAAAAAAAGTAGCAGCTTCATTGCTTGCACGAAGATAATGCCAGTGCTGCCACTCGCGGGTTATAATTATCATCATCCAGTCAGGCCAGTTGATCTAGGATGGCGACTGCACTTGGGGTTATGTACTGTAGGAGCGTAACTCAGTATTTTATATTGGCATATTTGTCGCAATGATATATTTAAGACGCAGCCCACCTTTTAGAGGAAATATAGGTATTAAAAGTGCCTCTTAAACACTGAATTTTACGGTAGAATATCAATTAGCTGTTATAAGAATCCTACACCAAAGGGCTCGAAATGTACCAGAGGGGAAGAGTAAGGAACAGATACATCTCAGATAAATTTGCCGTGCAGCTAACCTTACTTGGCCTTTATCAAAACCTAAAAGAAACACGGTACCAACTGGAAGAAGGAGACAACAGACGACAAAGCAAGGGAGACTGGCTGCAAAAGCCAAGGAACCCATTTAACACATACTGTATATTATAAGGCCCATTATACAGCAGAAATAAACATGTTTACATTCTGGTTTAAAGATCAGATTTAGTCTGAATAGCTTGTTTCTTTATTCGTACACACTGTGGGGTCTTTACATGGTTTATTTATCATTAGGGAACATTTAGGGATCAAATAAATGTACTTGAAAATGATATTTACCTGTAATGATTGGTCATCCTCCAGGTCAGTTTTACCATGGGATCAATTATGAGGTGTCAGACCTGCGTCCAGGTGAAGTCCCAGAGAAACCAGATGCCACCATGTTTGTGAAAGGACGGGAGCTCAATGTGACCAGGTACATGCCAAAATGAAGAGTCAGCAGGGGTCTCATTTATAAAAGAGTGCGTAGAATCCATACTAAAAATGGACGTGCGCCAAAAACCCGGAAATGGCGTGCGCACAAAAAATTTCAGATTTATAAAACCGTTCGTACGCACACCTGCACGCAATGTTCCCTTTATCAATCATGATCCACCTGGAAATGTGCGCACGTAGATTAGCCCCATGTTCCACTCTCTACACGCCCACATTCAACCATAAACGGTCAATGCAAAGCAGCTCGTGAATGAAAATGCATACAAACGAGGGGGCAGATCAGAGGTTTCCAGCGCTGGATCGCGGCGAAAACCGGAAGTTTAGACGAAGAAAATATACTTTCTGACCCAGAAATGCAGGAGCTTGTGAATGAAGTGAAGGTTAGAAAGCACATAGCGGTAGATTGCTGCAGCAGGAGGGTCACAAACTGAAAAAAAACAGAGAATGACACCACATTGCTACTGCATTCACGCTGTCCTCCTGAGTCCTACGGCGCCAAAACATGAACTTTTCATCATTACGCACGGGTATATCTGCAATGTTTAGCCTTTATGTTTACAGGACCCACACTGATTCATATATTGTCAGAGCGCTCACGTCAGTCATCAGTCTCCCTCACTGTACGATATTATTAAACAAAAGTTTGAACAATGAACAACAACTTTTAATTGTTGGCCACATTTTTTCGAGGGAAACTCCGTCTGCTCTTTGACTAATTATGAGGATATAAAGGCCACATGATCGTGTCAGAGATGCCCCGATTTAATGTCCACACTTGAATAATTTACACAATAAATACGTGCAGGTGATGAAGATGTGCTGAGTAACGAGAAGGCAAAATGTGTGAAGCCACCGCTGTGTCTCTGAGCGCTCTGTGCGCCTTGCAGCTCAGTCATCTTTATTCAACTAAAAATCACACTTGATGATCTTTAAAGATATTAATGAAAACTGGTGGCACTACGGTTTTTGTGTTAGTTTAAATCTGATTTCTACATCAGTGATTACATTAGTGTACAGTCCGGTCCTCTGAGGTCCGTCTGGGATAATTAAGGCGAGACAGCGCTGATGAAATATGTGTGGCGGACTTTTATGAATGAATTTGTTTACGTTTATATCTTGTCATATTGAAAGTAACAATTGATAATGGCTCACTACATGCGCTCGTATAGCCTAAGTAAAACAACGGCCGGTTTAAATGATTATGATGACGTGGATCTGTCAGTAAGTTTGATTAGTGAAATAAAATGTGGAAGAGACATCAATACACATTCTGCAGGCTTCAATTCACCACTTCGCCGTCTGTGTCTTCAATTTCCCATGCCTCCAAAATGTACGTACGCATTGGTCAGAGTTTGCTTACCGGTGCGCACATTTTACCGTCAGGTTTGTTTTTATAGATCACAAACTTTGCGTGATTAAAGGCGTACGCCAGTTTCAGGGCCCGTTTTGTGCGTACGCAACGGTTATAAATGAGACCCCAGGGGTCTCATTTATGAAAGAGTGCGTAGAATCCATACTAAATATGTAAGTGGGCCAAAAACCCGGAAATGGCGTGTGCACAAAAAATTTCAGATTTATAAAACCGTTCGTACGCACACCTGCACGCAATGTTCCCTTTATAAATCACGATCCACCTGGAAATGTGCGCACGTAGATTAGACCCATGTTCCACTCTCTACACGCCCACATTCAACCATAAACGGTCGATGCAAAGCAGCTCGTGAATGAAAATGCATACAAACGAGGGGGCAGATCAGAGGTTTCCAGCGCTGGATCGCGGCGAAAACCGGAAGTTTAGAGGAAGAAAATAAACTTTCTGACCCAGAAATGCAGGAGCTTGTGAATGAAGTGAAGGTTAGAAAGCACATAGCGGTAGTTTGCTGCAGCAGGAGGGTCACAAACTGAAAAAAACAGAGAATGACACCACATTGCTACTGCATTCACGCTGTCCTCCTGAGTCCTACAGTACCAAAACATTAACTTTTCATCATTACGCACGGGTATATCTGCAATGTTTAGCCTTTATGTTTACAGGACCCACACTGATTCATATATTGTCAGAGCGCTCA
The DNA here is from genome assembly GCA_020745685.1 of Tautogolabrus adspersus. Lineage (NCBI taxonomy): Eukaryota > Metazoa > Chordata > Actinopteri > Labriformes > Labridae > Tautogolabrus > Tautogolabrus adspersus. The sequence goes on along the minus strand of CM036538.1, from coordinate 11,269,169 downwards.
CGTCAGTCATCAGTCTCCCTCACTGTACGATATTATTAAACAAAAGTTTGAACAATGAACAACAACTTTTAATTGTTGGCCACATTTTTCGGGGGAAACTCCGTCTGCTCTTTGACTAATTATGAGGATATAAAGGCCACATGATCGTGTCAGAGATGCCCCGATTTAATGTCCACACTTGAATAATTTACACAATAAATACGTGCAGGTGATGAAGATGTGCTGAGTAACGAGAAGGCAAAATGTGTGAAGCCACCGCTGTGTCTCTGAGCGCTCTGTGCGCCTTGCAGCTCAGTCATCTTTATTCAACTAAAAATCACCCTTGATGATCTTTAAAGATATTAATGAAAACTGGTGGCACTACGGTTTTTGTGTTAGTTTAAATCTGATTTCTACATCAGTGATTACATTAGTGTACAGTCCGGTCCTCTGAGGTCCGTCTGGGATAATTAAGGCGAGACAGCGCTGATGAAATATGTGTGGCGGACTTTTATGAATGAATTTGTTTACGTTTATATCTTGTCATATTGAAAGTAACAATTGATAATGGCTCACTACATGCGCTCGTATAGCCTAAGTAAAACAACGGCCGGTTTAAATGATTATGATGACGTGGATCTGTCAGTAAGTTTGATTAGTGAAATAAAATGTGGAAGAGACATCAATACACATTCTGCAGGCTTCAATTCACCACTTCGCCGTCTGTGTCGCCAATTTCCCATGCCGCCAAAATGTACGTACGCATGGGTCAGAGTTTGCTTACCGGTGCGCACATTTTACCGTCAGGTTTGTTTTTATAGATCACAAACTTTGCGTGATTAAAGGCGTACGCCAGTTTCAGGGCACGTTTTGTGCGTACGCAACGGTTATAAATGAGACCCCAGGGGTCCCCAGGGGTCTCATTTATGAAAGAGTGCGTAGAATCCATACTAAATATGTAAGTGAGCCAAAAACCCGGAAATGGCGTGTGCACAAAAAATTTCAGATTTATAAAACCGTTCGTACGCACACCTGCACGCAATGTTCCCTTTATAAATCACGATCCACCTGGAAATGTGCGCACGTAGATTAGCCCCATGTTCCACTCTCTACACGCCCACATTCAACCATAAACGGTCGATGCAAAGCAGCTCGTGAATGAAAATGCATACAAACGAGGGGGCAGATCAGAGGTTTCCAGCGCTGGATTGTGGCGAAAACTGGAAGTTTAGACGAAGAAAATATACTTTCTGACCCAGAAATGCAGGAGCTTGTGAATGAAGTGAAGGTTAGAAAGCACATAGCGGTAGTTTGCTGCAGCAGGAGGGTCACAAACTGAAAAAAAACAGAGAATGACACCACATTGCTACTGCATTCACGCTGTCCTCCTGAGTCCTACAGTGCCAAAACATTAACTTTTCATCATTACGCACGGGTATATGCAATGTTTAGCCTTTATGTTTACAGGACCCACACTGATTCATATATTGTCAGAGCGCTCACGTCAGTCATCAGTCTCCCTCACTGTACGATATTATTAAACAAAAGTTTGAACAATGAACAACAACTTTTAATTGTTGGCCACATTTTTTCGAGGGAAACTCCGTCTGCTCTTTGACTAATTATGAGGATATAAAGGCCACATGATCGTGTCAGAGATGCCCCGATTTAATGTCCACACTTGAATAATTTACACAATAAATACGTGCAGGTGATGAAGATGTGCTGAGTAACGAGAAGGCAAAATGTGTGAAGCCACCGCTGTGTCTCTGAGCGCTCTGTGCGCCTTGCAGCTCAGTCATCTTTATTCAACTAAAAATCACACTTGATGATCTTTAAAGATATTAATGAAAACTGGTGGCACTACGGTTTTTGTGTTAGTTTAAATCTGATTTCTACATCAGTGATTACATTAGTGTACAGTCCGGTCCTCTGAGGTCCGTCTGGGATAATTAAGGCGAGACAGCGCTGATGAAATATGTGTGGCGGACTTTTATGAATGAATTTGTTTACGTTTATATCTTGTCATATTGAAAGTAACAATTGATAATGGCTCACTACATGCGCTCGTATAGCCTAAGTAAAACAATGGCCGGTTTAAATGATTATGATGACGTGGATCTGTCAGTAAGTTTGATTAGTGAAATAAAATGTGGAAGAGACATCAATACACATTCTGCAGGCTTCAATTCACCACTTCGCCGTCTGTGTCTTCAATTTCCCATGCCTCCAAAATGTACGTACGCATGGGTCAGAGTTTGCTTACCGGTGCGCACATTTTACCGTCAGGTTTGTTTTTATAGATCACAAACTTTGCGTGATTAAAGGCGTACGCCAGTTTCAGGGCCCGTTTTGTGCGTACGCAACGGTTATAAATGAGACCCCAGGGGTCTCATTTATGAAAGAGTGCGTAGAATCCATACTAAATATGTAAGTGAGCCAAAAACCCGGAAATGGCGTGTGCACAAAAAATTTCAGATTTATAAAACCGTTCGTACGCACACCTGCACGCAATGTTCCCTTTATAAATCACGATTTACCTGGAAATGTGCGCACGTAGATTAGACCCATGTTCCACTCTCTACACCACATGTGTCAAACTCAAGGCCCAGCAGGTTTCATCTGGCCCGCGAGACGTTTTGGGAAGAAGAGAGACATTTTTGAAAAATACTTTTAATATGTTTTCACCAAATAGTAAAACACTGTATATTTAGCAACATAAAGGGTAATATGATGATACGAAAATTAATTAAACATGGCACTTTGAAATATCTTCTCAGCAGTGAGTAACATAAAAAAGACGAGTTGGCCGAGTACACGAGCTGCATTACGTCAGCAGGTGACACTGAAAGCAGGTGTTCAAGAGAGATTGAAGGAGAGGTATTTCTTTAGTTTTATTTGCTCAGAAGTTGCCAGAATATCAGAGCTACCGGACTGCGTCATGCGTAACGGCCCAGACCGGCTCCACACATCCGTAAGAGTATAGTTGCGGACACCGGCGTTGAGCCTGATGCATCTCCAGACTTATTTTACCTCTGATTATGGTAAAAATCATTAATTTAAAATGAATATTAACTGATTTTATTTACAGAAGGTTCATTTTTAGGTCACCGAGAGGTGAAAGTGTGCTGATGATCACTTTTCAGTTTCAGTGCGACATCACTTCTAAATAGAGTAGCCTGCTGTTGCGCCTTTACCACCAGCTCTCATCCGGCTGTAAATATGTCATTATTACTGAACATTTCCTTCTTATCCGAAAACAATATCACGCACAGGCGGCCCGATCATACACAGGTCCGCTGGTTTAGCCGCGGAGCAGCGCTAAAATGCTTCCTTGAATTACGCACGGAGATGGCACAGATTCATGGCGCATAAAAAGTCAGTGACAGCGTTAGATTACGATGGTACGGACACTTAGCAGGACGGACTGCCGGGCTCATATTAAAGTAAATTAAGTCGCTTTACTGAGATTACTAAATTGAGAAAGTGGAACTCAACACGGAGCTGATTAGACCGCAGTGCCCAACGCTGAAGGAAACTTTCCGTCTCTTCATTTCTCTCTCTCTCTCTCTCTCTCTCTCTCTCTCTCTCTCTCTCCACTGTACTCTGCGTTATTAAAGCATTGATCCCAGGGCAGGTAATATAACCCTTGTGTCAAGGGTTAATCTATTGAACAGCAATTAAAAATATAGTAAAGTTTGCAATGACAGAGATTTTGTGTTTTAAATCTGATTCCTGCAGTCTTATAAATTCATATTTAGTGAAAGTAAAAAAAAAATTCAAATTTCAAACTTTTTATCACATGATGCAAGGATAGCATAATGATTTATGCCTGACCTGATTTGTTATTGTTAACATAAAGTCATCAGTACAAGTAGCTTATTTTTTTGATTTGTTTTTAATCATACAGCCGCCCATATATACATGTTCTGAGTTATAGTGAAGTTGGCAAAATTAGTCCGGCCCACTGGAGGTCTCATTGGAACAAATCCGGCCCCGACCCAATATGAGTTTGACACCCCTGCTCTACACGCCCACATTCAACCATAAACGGTCGATGCAAAGCAGCTCGTGAATGAAAATGCATACAAACGAGGGGGCAGATCAGAGGTTTCCAGCGCTGGATCGCGGCGAAAACCGGAAGTTTAGACGAAGAAAATAAACTTTCTGACCCAGAAATGCAGGAGCTTGTGAATGAAGTGAAGGTTAGAAAGCACATAGCGGTAGTTTGCTGCAGCAGGAGGGTCACAAACTGAAAAAAACAGAGAATGACACCACATTGCTACTGCATTCACGCTGTCCTCCTGAGTCCTACAGCGCCAAAACATTAACTTTTCATCATTACGCACGGGTATATCTGCAATGTTTAGCCTTTATGTTTACAGGACCCACTCTGATTCATATATTGTCAGAGCGCTCACGTCAGTCATCAGTCTCCCTCACTGTACGATATTATTGAACAAAAGTTTGAACAATGAACAACAACTTTTAATTGTTGGCCACATTTTTTCGAGGGAAACTCCGTCTGCTCTTTGACTAATTATGAGGATATAAAGGCCACATGATCGTGTCAGAGATGCCCCGATTTAATGTCCACACTTGAATAATTTACACAATAAATACGTGCAGGTGATGAAGATGTGCTGAGTAACGAGAAGGCAAAATGTGTGAAGCCACCGCTGTGTCTCTGAGCGCTCTGTGCGCCTTGCAGCTCAGTCATCTTTATTCAACTAAAAATCACACTTGATGATCTTTAAAGATATTAATGAAAACTGGTGGCACTACGGTTTTTGTGTTAGTTTAAATCTGATTTCTACATCAGTGATTACATTAGTGTACAGTCCTGTCCTCTGAGGTCCGTCTGGGATAATTAAGGCGAGACAGCGCTGATGAAATATGTGTGGCGGACTTTTATGAATGAATTTGTTTACGTTTATATCTTGTCATATTGAAAGTAACAATTGATAATGGCTCACTACATGCGCTCGTATAGCCTAAGTAAAACAACGGCCGGTTTAAATGATTATGATGACGTGGATCTGTCAGTAAGTTTGATTAGTGAAATAAAATGTGGAAGAGACATCAATACACATTCTGCAGGCTTCAATTCACCACTTCGCCGTCTGTGTCGCCAATTTCCCATGCCGCCAAAATGTACGTACGCATGGGTCAGAGTTTGCTTACCGGTGCGCACATTTTACCGTCAGGTTTGTTTTTATAGATCACAAACTTTGCGTGATTAAAGGCGTACGCCAGTTTCAGGGCCCGTTTTTTTGTGCGTGAAAGAGTGCGTAGAATCCATACTAAATATGTAAGTGAGCCAAAAACCCGGAAATGGCGTGTGCACAAAAAATTTCAGATTTATAAAACCGTTCGTACGCACACCTGCACGCAATGTTCCCTTTATAAATCACGATTTACCTGGAAATGTGCGCACGTAGATTAGACCCATGTTCCACTCTCTACACGCCCACATTCAACCATAAACGGTCGATGCAAAGCAGCTCGTGAATGAAAATGCATACAAACGAGGGGGCAGATCAGAGGTTTCCAGCGCTGGATCGCGGCGAAAACCGCCAAAATGTACGTACGCATGGGTCAGAGTTTGCTTACCGGTGCGCACATTTTACCGTCAGGTTTGTTTTTATAGATCACAAACTTTGCGTAATTAAAGGCGTACGCCAGTTTCAGGGCCCGTTTTGTGCGTACGCAAAGGTTATAAATGAGACCCCAGGGCTGTTGGTTTGTAACGTGCACTTGAAAAATCTGTCAGTGTACATAAAATGTCTGTGTGTGTCCACAGAGGCTGGCAGAGAGACTTCAGGAGGGATGTGAAGAAAGGAGACAACGTCCCCTGCTGGTTTGTTCACAATAATGGAACAGGCCTCATCGATGGCGAAGCATCAGACTACATTGTGTCAGGCCTTTTTAAAACTGTTTAAGAACAGGTTATAAATCAATGTCGGCCACATAAACATTCAAAAATCATTCACTTTAGATCAATATTCATATCTGCCTGTATTTACACTATAAATGCTCTGGTATCATGAACCCATAAAGCAAACACTCTTCATTCACAGCACTGTATGGATGACTTCACTTTCTCTATCAGTGATAGTGCTGGAGTTCCAAAAATGGAAAGCAATAACGCTATCCCTAAATACGGAGATGTATCGGAGCAACCTCAGCAATCACTTGTATTCAAATAAATGGGACACAGTTCCTCAAAATGTAATCCAGCTGGATTTATAAAAAGCTGCATTGTTCATGTTTGTCAAGTCTTTTTCAAGCAGTACAACCCTGATGAGTAGATGTTTATCATGTTTATTGATCACTGTAGTGCTGCTTATACAAATGATACCAAATAAAAGTTAAGAGTGGTGACAAACTGGTAAAATATGTAATACTGGTCACAGTATAAATGAAATGTTCAAACTGAAAATACACAAACTTAATGGGTGCTAGGGCTTTATGTTCGGGTTTCACGCCTTCGATTTATTAAATACAGATTATTAATCAATAAGACTAGTGTTTAATTAATTTATTCGAGACTGATATTGTAATATTTGGTTGTTCCCTGATTTCAGGGTGGTGCCCCCTATAGGTTTATTATCTCAGTTTAATAATATTGTTGACTTATATTAATAATTAAATAAAGATAATTATTAATGTTAATTTGATAACCAAATGTTAGTTTATAAAACCCAACAGAAATGTTGCCCATGTATTAGCTCCTTAAACCCCAACAATGTTGATATCTGAAGGTTTATATTTTGTCCCTATTCGTATGAGAACAAGAATGAATAGGCGTATGAATAGGGTATATTTGGGTCTTTTTTGAAACTCTTCACTATTGGGATTCTTCGGGGCTTTTTTATCCGTACTCAGGACATATTGAGGATACAAAATCAGTTGAGTTTGCTTCTGTTGCAATTTGTTCAACGTTGACCCTTATTTTGGCTTAAAATTACTGGACTAGCTGCATTGTTGTCAGAGAAGTCAGCTCTTCAACATAGCATGTTACCTGAATTTCTGATCATATAGTAAGGTCACTTTATCATTTCAGTGACTACAGATCTTACTGATTGGACCTTTAATGCAGTTAGTCAATATGTTAGTGACACTATGGAGTTCTTATCGTGGGATAACTTGATTCATAGTTTTGTAAACATGGCGTCAACTTTTTAGCCCAGTATTGTAGAATAAGATGGTAGTTCTGAATCTAAATGTGTGTGTGAGTGTCATGTCAGTGTGTTAACATGAGACTCGGTTAATGGTCAGGAGGATAAAAGGGCGCAGATTGATGAGCATCTCTCTCGCCTCGATGACTTGCGCGTCAGTCACTGCTGAAACGTCACAAAGTTCACGATGTGATAAAAACACTCATCAGGACACTTTGAGAACTCAGTGAATATGTATTAACTCAGAGGGGGAACAGGAAATAGATTCACACGCGGAACTACCTGGTGAAAAAAAGATTTTTTTTAAATAAACCAACCCAGTGCCACACCTTGTTTTACCAACGAGTCCATCATCATCAAAAAGTCTTAAGAAAAAAAGTGAGTGTGTAAAAAAAGACATGGAGTTAGAGAGGCGGTCAAATATTGACCAATGATGCGTCTTTTTCATACTAATATAAAACATGACAGAATGATAAAAAGTATATTTACAGCATTAAAAAGAGGTACAAACGAATCACAGGTTTTTATTAACACACACAGCCTCACAGCTGATTTGTTCTTCTGAGAGAGAAGGGCTGCCGTTGGTTTAAGGCTGTGTGAGCTCGCTACTGATATTGTGCAGCGGGCGAGGCCAGAGCCGTGGTGGGTGTCGCCGGGGTGTCCAGCGAGGAGGCCGGACTTGCCTGAGACAGGTGTGTGTGTGTGTGTGTGTGAGGTGGGAGATGCTGCAGGGGGAAGTCTTCTTCAGGAGCTGAAACACAAACACACACAAACAATTACACACGTGTCAGGTTACTGGGACCAGCTAGCTGCTCTTAGGTCACAGATAAATTCACGTCCTCTGCATCTGTTTGAAGCGCCAGCTTTGCTAACTTTTAAAAAGACTTCAAATCATTTCAAAGAATGAGGAGCTGGAGAGGAGCGAGGGAAGCTCAGCCTTCCTGTTCAAATTAGGGATGGGCATTTATAGTAATCCCTGTACTCGATTACTCGAATTACCTAATGAACGAGTACTCGAGTACCCGCAGATTATAATTATTATTTTTTTTACCGTAAACCAAAAAAAGGGACCTCCCGGACCAGAATTGTAGCCTTATTGCCGGTAAAATGACATAAACATCCAACATTTAAACATAAATATAAATAAATATCCAGCCACAGGAAGCGATTTCAATGGTGTTGTCATGTACACAAGCACAAACTTTGCCCAACACGCCCACTCCTCTGTAGCTGCTTTTAGGTGGTCGGCCAGCTTTTCTGCGGTGTGCCGCTCATCAGTTCTGCGGGTCTGTAAGACCTGGCCTGGTCTTCAAATCCCAGTTCTGAATAAAATGGCATTTTATGGTGATATACGACTCAGTGGTGAGAGCTGTCCACGAGTCTGTAGTAACATTCACTTTGTTAACACGTTGCGAATCAACCCTCAGTTCTGCTGCCCTTTCTTCATACATCTTTTCCACTCTCGTAGCTGTTGTTCTCCGTGATGGTGGCTTGTACTCCGGCTCGACAAATGTCATCAGCTCTCTGAAGCCTTCTCCTTCCACAAAACTTAATGGGAGCATATCTCCAGTTACCATTTTGGTTATAAGCAGGCTAATCTTCTCCGCTCTGGTTTCATCACAATGATGTGTGCTAACAAGGCTAGCAAATGACGTGATGCGAGACTGCCTGTTTACTGTCTCCACTGTTTTCTGCTTGTGCTTTAAGCGCATGTGGTTAAGCATCGAACTAGTATTTCTATGGTATGCAAGTTTAACGCCACACATCTTGCACTGCACATTAACTTCATCGTTTTTGTCGAAGTACTTCCAGACATCACTTTTCTTGACTGACATGTCGCAGGTGTAGCAGACGGTTCTGTATTTGTCATGCTTTTGCTTTCGGTGTAATAATTTGTTCCTAGAGAGTTGCCGTATCTGCCGTGAAACAGTTGTTTTTGCTGAAATCTGGCTCGGTTCGTACTTAAACTGAAGCCGTGGCCGGAGAAGTCATACGTTTGTATCCCGTTAATTATTTTCCTACCTAGTATATACAGTTTGGCGAAAAAAAAAGAAGCTGTTTCACACATGTAACGCTGTATGAGTTCAAGTTTTGTAGCCAAAAGCAGCGCTTGCACAGGTGCGCGAGTAACGAAATGTTACTCGAATAAAGGGGTCAACGGCGAATCAAAATCAGGTGTTGATTTTTAGAGGCTGGTTTTCTGCTCTGACCCGAGAGATAAAAAAGTTTCATTGTCTCACCTTCGAGCTGAGTTTTCCTTTTGCTCCTCATCCTCTTCCTCTTCTTCCCCTGCAGAAGAAACATAAACAGGTTGAGCTTCTTGGTGTAACGCAGCCAGTTAGTGCAGCAGTGATGTAAATGTGCAAACCTGCAGCAGCAGGTGGAGGTGTGCCAACAGGTGTACTCGCGTAGTTGTCTCGAGCCGACCAGCCGGGGTAAAGTTTGGTGTGGATGAGTTTTTCTTCATGAGCCATTTCATAATACTTGGCCTGTTCCTCCTTGGTCAGTGAATGCCACTGTGGACATAAACACACACACACACATATAGAAACACACAAACAACGTTAGCTTCTGTACATATCCCAACTTGACTCCTGTGATCTCGGAAGCTGTAAATTCCGAGTTACTGATCTGATATGTCATCAGGAGCGCCCGCCTGAACCCGGAACTCTGAGTCAGAACTCCGAGGAACTTTAGTTGCCAGTTTAAATCCTGCATGGCTGCTACGTTGATCAACAGGAACGTTTGAGATGTAACTATCGTGTTGAGTAGCAGCGTAGTCCTCTTTGTGTGCAATTAAATCAATCACACCGAGAGTATTGTACACGTTCGATCTGTAAACATGTTGTCATGTTTTTTTCAAACACAAACTATCACATAGTGTGATGTCATCGTCTGGTGTTTGCTAACAGAACAAAGGAACTCCTGGAGGCGTCCATGTTGTTTTTCAAACTTGTTGACAACTCGCAAGACGATCGTTGTAAACTCGACGAACGCACCATGAAGCCCCCGTACGTCATTCTGGCGCGTTGTCGAGCTCCCTCGGTCCTCGACCCCGTCCACACGTGCGACAGGAAGAAATATAGTAACGAGCCATCGAGGTAAAAACCGCACATTTTGTCGTGCTGCTTTTCGCCGTTGGGACGCTCCGTAGGAAGCGCTAATTCATGTGGCGTGCTGACAGTACATGGTGTCAGAAGGTTAAGATTTAACATGATTAGATGCACTTCAACCACAAACTAATCAAATCGCACCGACAAGAGACACAACATCGGACGCGTGTCTCGCCTGCTGAGAACAAAGACCCTACTCACAGCTTGAACCTGGGCGAGAGAGAGAGACAGAGAGAGCAGATCGTGTATCGCTCGTTTATCCATCTGAGACGCCGATCATGTTTGGATTGAAAAAGCTCAAACAGTCATTAATCTAACTTAGCTCAGGCCGTTGAACATCTACCCGCTCTATCTCCCATATTCACGTTTGGGGAACATTTTACATCTCTGCCGTTAACTCAAGACTTCAAAATTAACTTCCACTCTGATGATTTCTATGGTCACATGTTGAGTCTCTGAACGTCCGACTTACTGTCCATATCATTTAAGACTTTTTAACCCTGAGACATTTTGTGTCCAAACTACAAACCTCCATGTGTATATACAATTATTAATGTTTTTAATGAAGTGAGTTGCCGCCGTGCTCACTGACCAGCTGTCCCAGGATCTGGTTGATGGTGGCACTGTCCTCCGATTTGCACTGGGCCACCACCCTCGGCCTCTCCTCCCTCATGTACAGCATGAAGGCGTTCAGCGGCTTCTTGATGTGCGGCTTCTTCTCTCCTCTCTCTGCCTGCTGAGCGTCCGGCACCGACTTCCTGTTGTCAGTGACAGAGAGGGCTGTGTGTGTGTGAGGCGTGTCTCTTCAGCTGCAGGGGGAAGTCTTCTTCAGGAGCTGAAACACAAACACACACACAAACAATTACACACGTGTCAGGTTACTGGGACCAGCTAGCTGCTCTTAGGTCACAGATAAACTCACGTCCTCTGCATCAGTTTGAAGCGCCAGCTTTGCTAACTTTTAAAAAGACTTCAAATCATTTCAAAGAATGAGGAGCTGGAGAGGAGCGAGGGAAGCTCCGCCTTCCTGTTCAAATTAGGGATGGGCATTTATAGTAATCCCTGTACTCGATTACTCGAATTACCTAATGAACGAGTACTCGAGTACCCGCAGATTATAATTATTATTTTTTTTACCGTAAACCAAAAAAAGGGACCTCCCGGACCAGAATTGTAGCCTTATTGCCGGTAAAATGACATAAACATCCAACATTTAAACATAAATATAAATAAATATCCAGCAACAGGAAGCGATTTCAATGGTGTTGTCATGTACACAAGCACAAACTTTGCCCAACACGCCCACTCCTCTGTAGCTGCTTTTAGGTGGTCGGCCAGCTTTTCTGCGGTGTGCCGCTCATCAGTTCTGCGGGTCTGTAAGACCTGGCCTGGTCTTCAAATCCCAGTTCTGAATAAAATGGCATTTTATGGTGATATACGACTCAGTGGTGAGAGCTGTCCACGAGTCTGTAGTAACAGCCACTTTGTTAACACGTTGCGAATCAACCCTCAGTTCTGCTGCCCTTTCTTCATACATCTTTTCCACTCTCGTAGCTGTTGTTCTCCGTGATGGTGGCTTGTACTCCGGCTCGACAAATGTCATCAGCTCTCTGAAGCCTTCTCCTTCCACAAAACTTAATGGGAGCATATCTCCAGTTACCATTTTGGTTATAAGCAGGCTAATCTTCTCCGCTCTGGTTTCATCACAATGATGTGTGCTAACAAGGCTAGCAAATGACGTGATGCGAGACTGCCTGTTTACTGTCTCCACTGTTTTCTGCTTGTGCTTTAAGCGCATGTGGTTAAGCATCGAACTAGTATTTCTATGGTATGCAAGTTTAACGCCACACATCTTGCACTGCACATTAACTTCATCGTTTTTGTCGAAGTACTTCCAGACATCACTTTTCTTGACTGACATGTCGCAGGTGTAGCAGACGGTTCTGTATTTGTCATGCTTTTGCTTTCGGTGTAATAATTTGTTCCTAGAGAGTTGCCGTATCTGCCGTGAAACAGTTGTTTTTGCTGAAATCTGGCTCGGTTCGTACTTAAACTGAAGCCGTGGCCGGAGAAGTCATACGTTTGTATCCCGTTAATTATTTTCCTACCTAGTATATACAGTTTGGCGAAAACAAAAAGCTGTTTCACACATGTAACGCTGTATGAGTTCAAGTTTTGTAGCCAAAAGCAGCGCTTGCACAGGTGCGCGAGTAACGAAATGTTACTCGAATAAAGGGGTCAACGGCGAATCAAAATCAGGTGTTGATTTTTAGAGGCTGGTTTTCTGCTCTGACCCGAGAGATAAAAAAGTTTCATTGTCTCACCTTCGAGCTGAGTTTTCCTTTTGCTCCTCATCCTCTTCCTCTTCTTCCCCTGCAGAAGAAACATAAACAGGTTGAGCTTCTTGGTGTAACGCAGCCAGTTAGTGCAGCAGTGATGTAAATGTGCAAACCTGCAGCAGCAGGTGGAGGTGTGCCAACAGGTGTACTCGCGTAGTTGTCTCGAGCCGACCAGCCGGGGTAAAGTTTGGTGTGGATGAGTTTTTCTTCATGAGCCATTTCATAATACTTGGCCTGTTCCTCCTTGGTCAGTGAATGCCACTGTGGACATAAACACACACACACACATATAGAAACACACAAACAACGTTAGCTTCTGTACATATCCCAACTTGACTCCTGTGATCTCGGAAGCTGTAAATTCCGAGTTACTGATCTGATATGTCATCAGGAGCGCCCGCCTGAACCCGGAACTCTGAGTCAGAACTCCGAGGAACTTTAGTTGCCAGTTTAAATCCTGCATGGCTGCTACGTTGATCAACAGGAACGTTTGAGATGTAACTATCGTGTTGAGTAGCAGCGTAGTCCTCTTTGTGTGCAATTAAATCAATCACACCGAGAGTATTGTACACGTTCGATCTGTAAACATGTTGTCATGTTTTTTTCAAACACAAACTATCACATAGTGTGATGTCATCGTCTGGTGTTTGCTAACAGAACAAAGGAACTCCTGGAGGCGTCCATGTTGTTTTTCAAACTTGTTGACAACTCGCAAGACGATCGTTGTAAACTCGACGAACGCACCATGAAGCCCCCGTACGTCATTCTGGCGCGTTGTCGAGCTCCCTCGGTCCTCGACCCCGTCCACACGTGCGACAGGAAGAAATATAGTAACGAGCCATCGAGGTAAAAACCGCACATTTTGTCGTGCTGCTTTTCGCCGTTGGGACGCTCCGTAGGAAGCGCTAATTCATGTGGCGTGCTGACAGTACATGGTGTCAGAAGGTTAAGATTTAACATGATTAGATGCACTTCAACCACAAACTAATCAAATCGCACCGACAAGAGACACAACATCGGACGCGTGTCTCGCCTGCTGAGAACAAAGACCCTACTCAAAGCCTGAACCTGGGCGAGAGAGAGAGACAGAGAGAGCAGATCGTGTATCGCTCGTTTATCCATCTGAGACGCCGATCATGTTTGGATTGAAAAAGCTCAAACAGTCATTAATCTAACTTAGCTCAGGCCGTTGAACATCTACCCGCTCTATCTCCCATATTCACGTTTGGGGAACATTTTACATCTCTGCCGTTAACTCAAGACTTCAAAATTAACTTCCACTCTGATGATTTCTATGGTCACATGTTGAGTCTCTGAACGTCCGACTTACTGTCGATATCATTTAAGACTTTTTAACCCTGAGACATTTTGTGTCCAAACTACAAGCCTCCATGTGTATATACAATTATTAATGTTTTTAATGAAGTGAGTTGCCGCCGTGCTCACTGACCAGCTGTCCCAGGATCTGGTTGATGGTGGCACTGTCCTCTGATTTGCACTGGGCCACCACCCTCGGCCTCTCCTCCCTCATGTACAGCATGAAGGCGTTCAGCGGCTTCTTGATGTGCGGCTTCTTCTCTCCTCTCTCTGCCTGCTGAGCGTCCGGCACCGACTTCCTGTTGTCAGTGACAGAGAGGGCTGTGTGTGTGTGAGGCGTGTCTCTTCAGCTGCAGGGGGAAGTCTTCTTCAGGAGCTGAAACACAAACACACACACAAACAATTACACACGTGTCAGGTTACTGGGACCAGCTAGCTGCTCTTAGGTCACAGATAAACTCACGTCCTCTGCATCAGTTTGAAGCGCCAGCTTTGCTAACTTTTAAAAAGACTTCAAATCATTTCAAAGAATGAGGAGCTGGAGAGGAGCGAGGGAAGCTCCGCCTTCCTGTTCAAATTAGGGATGGGCATTTATAGTAATCCCTGTACTCGATTACTCGAATTACCTAATGTAAGGTTGGGGTTGTTTCTGCTGTCTATATTATAATAAATTCGCGGAACAGACTGTGGATTATTTTATAGTTTATTTCGGCCGAGGTCAGACCAACGCAATCATTAACACACTCTAAGCTGACTGACTGACATTCTGTAGTTCACATGAGCTTTTATGCTAAACAAGGTACAGCTTACAAAGTCATTCTATTCTTGGTACACCTCTATAAGGCTTGAAGAAAACATCAGCTTAACTTGTAAATAAGACATATACATTTCTTTCAACAGACGCTTGGCTCCAATCCCAATATAACTCTGTTTCTGTGAAATGTTCTTCTGGATATGGTTACAGCAACTCCAACCCAGAATAGTTACTTAGATGATATACAGATTTAAAAGTTACATTCAATATTCATGAAAATACGTAATATCACCTAACGAACGAGTACTCAAGTACCCGCAGATTATTATTTTATTTTTTTACCGTAAACCAAAAAAAGGGTCCGTCGGACACGAAACTCCCGGACCGGAATTGTAGACTTTATGCCGGTAAAATGACGTAAAACATCCAATATTTAAACATAAATATAAATAAATATCCAGCAACAGAAAGCGATTTCAATGGCGTTGTCATGTACACAAGCACAAACTTTGCCCAACACACCCACTCCTCGGTAGCTGCTTTTAGGTGGTGGGCCAGCTTTTCTGCGGTGTGCCGCTCATCAGTGCTGCGGGTCTGTAAGACCTGGCCTGGTCTTCAAATCCCAGTTCTGAATAAAATGGCATGTTATGGTGATATACGACTCAGTGGTGAGAGCTGTCCACGAGTCTGTAGTAACAGCCACTTTGTCAACACGTTGCGAATCAACCCTCAGTTCTGCTGCCCTTTCTTCATACATCTTTTCCACTCTCGTAGCTGTTGTTCTCCGTGATGGTGGCTTGTACTCCGGCTCGACAAATGTCATCAGCTCTCTGAAGCCTTCTCCTTCCACAAAACTTAATGGGAGCATATCTCCAGTTACCATTATGGTTATAAGCAGGCTAATCTTCTCCGCTCTGGTTTCATCACAATGATGTGTGCTAACAAGGCTAGCAAATGACGTGATGCGAGACTGCCTGTTTACTGTCTCCACTGTTTTCTCCTTGTGCTTTAAGCGCATGTGGTTAAGCATCAAACTAGTATTTCTATGGTATGCAAGTTTAACGCCACACATCTTGCACTGCACATTAACTTCATCGTTTTTGTCGAAGTACTTCCAGACATCACTTTTCTTGACTGACATGTCGCAGGTGTAGCAGACGATTCTGTATTTGTCATGCTTTTGCTTTCGGTGTAATAATTTGTTCCTAGAGAGTTGCCGTATCTGCCGTGAAACATTTGTTTTTGCTGAAATCTGGCTCGGTTCGTACTTAAACTGAAGCCGTGGCCGGAGAAGTCATGCGTTTGTATCCCGTTAATTATTTTCCTACCTAGTATATACAGTTTGGCGAAAACAAAAAGCTGTTTCACACGTAACGCTGTATGAGTTCAAGTTTTGTAGGCAAAAGCAGCGCTTGCACAGGTACGCGAGTAACGAAATGTTACTCGAATAAAGGGGTCAACGGCGAGTACTCGAGTACTCGTACCCATCCCTAGTTCAAATATGGCCACTTGTGGATTAAAAAAAATCAGGTGTTGATTTTTAGAGGCTAGTTTTCTGCTCTGACCCAAGAGATAAAAAAGTTTCATTGTCTCACCTTCGAGCTGAGTTTTCCTTTTGCTCTTCTTCCTCTTCTTCCCCTGCAGAAGAAACATAAACAGGTTGAGCTTCTTGGTGTAACGCAGCCAGTTAGTGCAGCAGTGATGTAAATGTGCAAACCTGCAGCAGCAGGTGGAGGTGTGCCAACAGGTGTACTCACATAGTTGTCTCGAGCCGACCAGCCGGGGTAAAGTTTGGTGTGGAGGAGTGCTCTGCATCTGTTTGAAGCGCCAGCTTTGCTAACTTTTGAAAAGACTTCAAATCATTTCAAAGAATGAGGAGCTGGAGAGGAGCGAGGGAAGCTCAGCCTTCCTGTTCAAATTGTAAATTGTAAAATCTCAAAACTCTCTCAAAACTTAAAAACATGCTCTTGAAAAAAGATGGTATTTTAATCCCATACCTACCTAAGCTGAAACTTGCCACAGAACCCACACTCTGCTGTCTCATCCCTGATGTCATTTATTTCTTTTGCAGCGCGTTTCAGCTGTTGCATTTGTTTCGGCAGTTTGCATTTGCCTTTGAATGTCCAGCGTTTCTAAATGTGTGTCGTTTCAGCAGTTGCAGAGCGTGTGACCCCTACCTGCCACCTTACTATCTCTTTTGAAATACAGAAATAATTAGATTAATGGCTGTTTTGTTGAATGAACTAATTAACCATTATATAAAACAATTTCAATTGGTAAAAACTACCAACAGCTTGAACAATAAAAGTGCTGGTTTTAAACAATTCAGCCTCAAACAAATCCAAAGTCAGTGTAGGCTGACACTGGTCTACACATTTGAAAATTCCTGCGCTAGATAGAATGCCTCAACCAGGACTTCTTTAAAGTCTTCATATGAAGTCATGTGTTTAACCGGGAAGGTGATGGTATTAATGCATGCAGCCACTTTAGGATAGCATATCCTGTGCTCCCCAAAATTCCCCTCACAGTGATGCTCAAACTTCACATTAACTTTGAAGTTCCTTTTCTCTTCCTGGAGGACAGGAACGTGGCCTTGCCCTGTTATCCACTGCAGAAATGTTGCTGCAGTGAGCTGTGGTTCTGAAGCTTCCTTCTCCAATTCCACTTCATCTGAAATTAAAAGCAATGACAATAGAATGTTTCAAAGTTACTGAGATCAAACTTCCTCCCGTAGTTTGTCCAAGTATAAGGAGAGTAGTTGAGCACTAATACCAGGACTATTAATGAGGAATAATACAGAAAGGGCTTTGTTACGGCTACTACAGAGACAAAAATGGATAGTAAATGCCAGAGTGTGCTTATTATGCTGCTGGTTGAAAATGTGAAACAATCGGCTATTAAGAAGTAAGGAGGAGATACAGTCCCTCCACCACTATAAAACAACAAGGCTTATTCCTTTGGTTTTTTTGTACAATGAAGACATTTTAAGATCAAAAGATGCATATGAAACAAAAGTTTAGATTAAAATATTTTCTGGTATATATATTAGATGTGGTAAACATCTTATGTCACTGTTATTAACAGAGGCCTCAGCTGCCCGGATCATCACCAGAACCCCCTCCATAGACTACATCACTCCTGTCCTTCAACAACTTCACTGGCTCCCTGTCAAATACCGCATCGATTTTAAAATTCTCCTTCTCACCTTCAAAGCTCTCCATAATCTCGCACCTCCGTACCTTTCCGATCTCCTTCACACCTACACACCCTCCCGGACCCTCCGCTCTGCCTCCTCCATGCTCCTCACCACACCTCCTTTCCGCCTTTCATCCATGGGGTCCCGAGCCTTCAGCCGCACAGCCCCCCGTCTCTGGAACTCTCTCCCACAATCCATCCGTGACATTAACTCTCTCCCCACCTTCAAATCACAGCTCAAAACTCACCTTATTAGATTAGCTCACTCTGTCTGACCACGCCCTCCTTGCTGTTGATGTTTTTGTTTTTATGTAGTTGATTGTGTTCGTGTTTTATTATGTTGTTTTTACTTTTGTAAGGTGACCTTGAGTGTCATGAAAGGCGCCCATAAATAAAATGTATTATTATTATTATTATTATTATTTAGAGGCCGTTTATCCTCTGCTGGACGGGACACTTGGGGAAAAATTAAGGGTATGCCCACATCTTCAGGCACTACTATACAAGTGGTTCAACTTTAGTCACAGAATAGCATTTCTTATTTACCTTGTTCCAGTTCCTGTAGGAAATCCTGGAGATTGTTCATCAGCGTCACCTCCAAATGCTCCCTGTTTGTGCCTCTCTCGCTGAAGTCTGCTTGGCACACAGACCTGATGAAGTCTGCATCAGCCTGTCAAATGAAAGATGGCCCATTAGTACAATCAAGTTCCCAGAGTGTATTCAGTCAAATAAGAAGGCATCATTTGAAAGAAAGTTGTTACAGGATGTATTCCACTACGATGTGGATGTGCAGGACCCTTTAACACTCCTCATAATTGATTACAGGTTTATTAATCTCACAGTTGCTGTTTGAATCCAGCATTTTAAACACTCAGGTTTGTTGTTATTCCATTTCATAGGGATGGGTTTAATGGCATTGTTATTATATTGTGGTAATGTATAGTTATATACTGTAAAACAAACAAGCTGAATTCACTGAAAAGTTTGAATCATTGTAAGTGTTCATGTCATGTTGTGATGCTTCAATCAATGTTGTGCCATCACAATCATATCTGCATTCAATCAGATGTCATATTTTGATTACTAATCATTTCTTCATCTTGTGGTGACGTTTTATCAAAATGAAATGTAACCCTTGGACCTTACTTACTTATTACTAACACTAATCCTTCCACATCCCCTCTTGTTGCTAATATTTTTCTGCTTTTCAATCCCAATACTGGCATTTATCATTTTAAGTTCCTGTTCAAGAAGCCTGATCTACACTAAACAAGTTGAGTAGTTGAACTCAGTACGTACAGAACAGATTATCATAGTTCAATCAGGAGAGACCAGTGATTTTAAGAAAATTATTTATTACAATGAATAATATGAAAATGTGACTTGACAGATAAAGTCTTTGGCGCTTGGACTCTATGGGGTGATCGATGAGCTGAGAATGAATTCTTGAACGTCATTAGAATAAATCCCCCATAGAGTCCAGACCCTGGTGGTGGTGAAGCTGATGATTTGATGAGCCTGGATGGATACAGAATTGATGGATGATGAATCTGTTGACGCAGATGGCGGTGATGGGGAGGTGGAGGGGCGCACGAACATCAGCATGAGAGAACTAGGGGAGAAAAAGAATCATATTTAAAAGGGGAGCAGAACGACGATAGGCTGAAAATGAGGGAGGAACGCTGCGCCATTGGTTAGACGAGTAATGCTGACGACACAGCTGATTACCCAATTACAGCCCAAGAAAATGACAGCGGAAAAGTGGGTGCGCGTGCAAAAAGAAAAGGGTGAATGAGAAGACCTGATCATGAATCACTTATAGTCTTCCTGACTGAACTTGCGCTAGAGCTTCATTAGATCATTATACAATATAAAATATTTGTCCTTCAATCATTTCCATGGTACACCTACTTTCATTTCCAGCCATGGAACAAACAACGGCTGACAGATGCCTGGGTATTTGGCCATGAAATCCAACAAGCCATACAGCTTTAAGCCATCCCTTATTTGCAGCAGAATCGGAAGCAGTCTCAGGTGTGTACGGAAACGTATTGCTGCCACGCCAGAAAAAAACAAAAACGTATCATTATCACGTTATTTCATGATATTTAATTATCACGTTATAACGTGATACTGAATTATCACATTATTTCGTGATACTGAATTATCACGTTATTTCGGGATACTGAATTATCACGTTATTTCGTGATAAGTTTTTGGTGATTACATATATTGTTAAACCCATGTTTGAATGGGGAAACTGTAAGGAGTAGGAGAACTCGATTAATATGGCTCATTTAGACGATTTGATCAAATTCTACTTCATGCTTGGGTTAAGACATGGAGAGATTCTGTTGTTATTGAGCACTGTGGATGATATAACGATAAGTATGCGTACACTAAGACGGATTTTGAAATGCAGGGGGCTCTACAGAAGGAAGAACAAGTCCGACCCTCTGGAGGTGGCTTCATTTATCATGGACAAGCTGGAGGGGCACGAAAGGCTCCATGGATACAAGCTGCACCATCTCAGCTGCATCCAAGCTGGGTATGTTGTGACCCAAAGTACAGTGAGGCATTTGCTAAAGTTTCTAGACCCCCGCGGTGTTGAGCAAAGACGGAGAAATCGCCTGATGCGACACAAATATATTAACCCTGGGCCTAATTATATGTGGCACGTTGACTCCTACGACAAACTAAAGCCATTTGGTATATGCATAAATGGAGCGATTGATGGCTTTTATCGACTCATGGTATGGCTTCATGCCTATTCAACAAACAGCAATCCCAAGATCATCGCTGGCTATTTCATAGCAGAAGTTGAGAAGAGGATGGGGACAGCTGCCAGAATTCGCAAGGATTTGGGAACAGAAAATGTCACCATGGCAGAGATGCAGAGATTCCTACGATGGAGTGCGGAGCGCCACGCCGATAATTGTTATATTTCTGGGTCCAGTAATCACAATCAGCGGATCGAAAAGCTGGTGGGCCTTCTTGAGAACCCATCAAGCCCAATACTGGATGAATCGTTTCCAGGATCTGAAAGACTATGACTGTTTCTCTGGAGACTTCTTGGACAAACAGCTTATATTGTTTACTTGTCTGAACATCATCGAGGTAGGCTATGTCTCTATAACTCTCCTTCTGTCCCTGTGTGTGTGTGTGTGTGTGTGTGTGTGTGTGTGTGTGTGTGTGTGTGTGTGTGTGTGTGTGTGTGTGTGTGTGTGGCCGAGGGAAGGTATAAAGACGGATTTACAAATACTAATTAAAAATGCCAAGAATAGACGTGACCTAGAGAGTTGGATAAAAACAAGATACAAATATATCATTTTATTTTACTCGATTAAAAGTAAAAACAATAAAAACAGTTGATATAAAAGTAGGCCTAGATAAGCACGGGCAGCAATCCCTTCTGGAGATCTTTTCCTCCGCTGCGGCCTCGACACCTTACTCTGGCCCTGGGGGAAAAACACAGTATCTGGTAGGCTACGGAAAAAAAGGCTTTTCTCTCATCAGCCACTCTCTACTACCCGCCAAACGTACGTAGAGAATACTCACAGTGTCCTGGGCGGCATTTAATTGCTGACCCAGGGCTGCTTAAAACCGGCGTAGGCAAGTAGTGGCTGCTGTCCAGCTAGGCCGGGCTAGGCTGACCGCTCGGTGGCGGAGCTGTCCAGGGTGCTGCTGCGCTGGTACATATTTTAGCTTAATTATGGTGAGATTATCATTGAATAACCATTGTAATTGTGCAGAAACTTGAAATGGTTTTGAAATGTGGCCTTGATGAAATGCCAATAATGTTTTTTGTTATTGTTTATTATCATAGCTACAATTAATTGGCGTAAGCTAATTGCAGAAGTTAGGCTACAACAGTTGCTGATCACGTTACGCACACAAACGTAACAAACACTTGACAGCAAATATTAAATGTATAGTTTTGTCTTCACAAATAACTTTTTCTGTGAACCAACAATGCATATAGTATCTTATAAGCATTAAACCTGTGGACGAATACAGTGATGACTGCTTTACGTGTCGAAAGAGGCTACCGATGCTTGCGCTAGTTAGCTTTCATGTTATCTGCCATAAACAACATTTCTAACATGCAAGCATTACTAATTACCTAAAGATGTACTTAGACTTAATGTTTTCGCTGCTTGTGCACTTATCTCTCAAGTGCAAACACAACAGAAAGACAGTCTTGTATGAGAATCGGTATAGTGCTGCTTTGCAGACTGTCTGAAGCGATACAAGAGAACAGCGCCAGTTGTTGACATATCAATGCTACTACTGACACCTACTGGCCACAATGAATATTGCCCTGCAGGTACTTACAGCCTTAGCAGGTGATTCCCTCCTATTTTAAGTCACACAAATCATCTAAATGCCATTTAAACAGAAAAATAATAGTGGGGGGAGCACCAATGTAATAATATAATAGTCTTAGCTACTAAAATACCCAGGGTGCCACACTCACATTGCTTTTAAATGGTTTGCCAGCCCTCGCTGTACATAAGCAGCAAGCAGGGACGTCCAAATTGAACTGTGATCCCATGAGAGAGTTTCATTCCTTGGAGCTTATTGAGTTGCTGTGTCTAAAATGTGTACACACATGTTAAAGGACTATCTCCCAAGCTGACACTCGCAACCACGTGCTAATAAAAAATTAAGAGAAAATTAGTAAACAATGAAAGGCTTAAACTAAAGCAGAATAAACACAATAACGATCCAATCAAAATGCAAAAAGGGCCTAAGAGAGTATATGTTTGCATGTTTCATATTGACTCAAAATTGGGAGCACTGCATTAATCTTTGTTCTCACTGATATTTTTCTTTAACAGGAAGAGCTGCAGCAAGTTGAACATTTGTGGAATACCCACATTATCCGCAACAGCAGACATGCAGTAGCTCCAAGTGGACGTCCAATTCTCATGTACACCATCCCTCGTCTGTTTGGAGGACAAGATCACCTGAAAGAGGTCTCTCAGGAAGCAGTGGAGGCTTGTAAAGAAGAATGCCAACAGAGAGGACCTTATCCTTGTGATGAAACAGTTTTCAGCTTGTGTAGCCTTATAATGGCAGAAAACTTATTACTCTCACCCACAACAGCAGATGAAGCCATAGAGCTGTATCTATTCCTGAGAACACACATACATAAAGACTTAAACATTACCTCAGGTGCTCTGGAGCCTTAAGGCTCTTGCTTGTATTTCTCTAACAACTGGATTTGTATCACTTTTTGTTATCACATTACAAAACAGCCTTTTTTACTGCTGATACCAAAGACATTTGTCAACTCCTGATTCCAATGAGGATTGGTTTTAAATGCTATTGTTTGAAATTTGGACTACAATATTCAGTGAAACTATTTACAGCCAGACTTAGTGACAGGTCTCTGTGAACTGCTAAAATATATTAAAAAAGTATTTTCATTTATAGAGAACAAAATAGAGAGGTATTTGTTGAAATTAACTATGGGTTAACAGTGCTTTTTGATAATGTGTTAAATTCCCAAATATGGGTGTGTGTAACAGTATCACAAAGTTCTGCTGGAGTATAAAGAGTCCCTAGGTCGAGTCAGGGTCCATCTGTCCGTCCGTGGGTCAATCCATTCTGACTTGCAGCTGGGACCCTTGTCTGCCTATTAAATGACTGTAAGATATTTGTTAATTACGTCAATATATTCTTAAATAAATGAGCATATAATTGATAATGACTCTTGGAATGATCATTTGAAAACCACCACGTCTTCATTATATATATATCCTCCTGAGACCCTATATTGGCAAAGACCAACACGTAGGGCGTGTAGTCCATGCAGATATGAATACCATCTTCAGTCAAATGGGTAATGAAAACATCACATTAGGAGGGGCCAATAAGTTTACAAGTACAAACAAAAGAATGTCAAATTGAACTTCAGCTTATTTGTTGAGGTATTGTGCTGTAGTGGATGTTACCAGTGGCTTTTCCAGTTCATTATTGGCCATTAAATGTTTGACGTTTAAGACCAATGAAATCTGGTGACTTACCACATTATAATGTCTAAAGAATAAAAGTAGATAATCACATGATCATAAAGTGAAAAAAAGGAAAATCCACATTAATAGTTATTTTTGTATGTGGTATTGTAATGTACTGAGTATTTAAAATTAATTTTACATGTTAAAACTTGGCTTTAAAATGGGTCCCATTTGAGAACCTCGATGTCCCGTTGTACACTACAGTGGACGTGTTGTAAATTCTGAAAAAAATTAAGTTTTAATAATTTTTTTTTTGCAAGTTGTTTTTAGCTGCCCTAACACTTCATTTATGTAAAAAAAAATCCATATCAAAAAACCTTTTTTTCCTGGGTCTCAGGAGGATATGTGGTTTAATGCCTCATGCCCCACCCCCTATGAATACACATAGGAGAAAACAAAAGTGACATTTTACACCAGACCAAAAATGCAGCAACCATTCAGCGTCAAAGGTGCAATTGTGCCCATTTATTTCCAGTAAACCACAGTTACAAGATGCAGAGCAGTCATCACAATATCACACATTGTGTAAAAACAGTGTCTTAAACCATAGACTGCTGTTAAAATCAGTACATTTTAACTTTAAACTTGACAAAAGTTAAGAAAAAAAGCAACGGCAGTACAAATACAAATCATCCCCCCTCACACACGCACACACACACACACACACACACACACAACAAACAGGTCTTTTATTCACCGTTCTCTGTGGGAACTCATCAACAGGTAAGAGTTTTAAAAGTAACAGGCCCGTTTTGAACAAACTTGGCAAATATAAAAGCTGTGTATTTCTATAGTTATTGTCACCTCCAGCTCTCAAGAACATAAGGTACTATACTACTTTAACATACTTCATAAACATTACTCCAACGAGTAAACTTAGAATGTCTAACAGTACCCTCAAAAACAGATTATTAGAATGCCAACCCTAAATACATGTTCCCTCCACATTTACCCTCTTTGTTTGTGTTACAATGGCTTTACCTTGTGTTTGTTGAGTGGATGTATTATTTTTCATAGACATCAATATCAATTGATATGTCTGCACATATCATATTTTATTTTTCATGAATCCATCAATACTTTTGATTGTATGGCTGGGTATCAGAAAGATTAACTTATCACTGACCTAAGCTATGCTGAAATAATAGGAGCTTTCAGCGACCAGTATACTGTCCATTTCAGTTCGTGGTTCCGGGTAGGAGGTGTATGTCCATGGCAGTTCCAGGGTTGGCCCACAGGTATGCGCTACTGGTCGTCTTGCCAGTCCGTCTACTGGTGTGAACAGGATCTCAATCTTGTTAACACAGATAACATCTGACCCTGTGACAAACCTTAACACCCTTCTCAGTCCTGCATCATCCAGTCCTCTGATGTACTGTTGCAGAAAACGAAAGCTCTGGTTCTCTGCTTGAGTTGTAGGAGATGCATCCAGCAATTTCAAAAGTTTTCTTGTTGTTGGCTTTTTATCCTCATACATTTGTAGGACATGTTGTGGGCTCACAAATGCTTCTTTAAGGAAGTGGCTAGCAATTAATGACATTTTTTCTGCTGCATATCTTGGTTTTTGGATCAACTGCTTGTGTGCCACTTTTAGAAAGATGCCTTTCAAATTATCTTGTGTTGGAAACGTTGTAACACCCAAGCGGTCCAAAAGATCAAGTAGTTCATCCTTGTCTTCATCTAAAAGATCTTTTGTTAGGGCAGTGGTTATCAGATCCCTATCTGACTGGTTTATGTACAGGAGAAGACTTTCAAACAGCACATCATCAGAGACTTCATTCTCACCAAAAATAAGTGCCACAGTGACAACAGGGGCAAAGTGACAGGGAAAGTATCCATGGTCTTGAAATCCCTTCAACAGAATTCGGCCAATGGATTTCCACGCTTCTTCCTGCCATTTAGGAGACAGTAATGGAACCCTCAGGTCCTCACCTTCAGCTGTGTGGTCCATAAACTCAGTCCAAAATGCAGCATAAACATCTCTTGAAACACCATCTGCGTCAGCTCCTTTTTCATTTATGTAAGCGTATTTCAGGGGGTGTTGGAGGAGTACTGGATCCTTAAACTGGCTAATCATCTCCTCCAGAAGATTGACCCTGTGAAGTTTAATGGTGATACATACAACATCATATGAAGATGTAGAGCTGCTCGTTTCGTCACCTAGAGGTGCTGTGTTTGGAGTAAACGGTGTTGTGCCTGTTGAGGGGAGTGTGATGGATGTGATGAACAGCTCGTCTCCTTCATACTGCAGGCTGGGTTGATGTATCAAAGTGTCATCAAGTTGACTAGCCGTGGGTTCTCCAAGGAAGGCGCCAATCATCACCTCAGATGTGTCTGATGATACATCTGCATCAACCTCCTTTAAATCTGGTGACAGGATGACAATGGTTTGAGTAGCTTGATCATCTTCTTCATGTATGTCTCTCAGTTGTATCTGTTACATCTGATTGTTGGCCATCAGATTCTTCATCATCCTCATCTGTCAGGCTCTTAGTGCACAGGTAAAATCTTAGCACTCCCATTCTTAGTTTCGTGTACAGTTCCCCAACTGTGATATCTTCATCAAATACAGTTTCCTCTTGATAGTCTAATATGTCATGACTGAATGTCTCAAATCTTTAGAATTTTCTTTTTTCCGTTTGGGAAGAAAAGGTCTTTAGCGTATTGTAATATGTCTGCTTTTTTTGATTCTTTGGGTACATCAAGAGCCCTTGTTCCCCCTCTTAATTGTTTACCATGAATCCACCCCAACTCAACTTTTCTGGTCTTTTTTTCAGCCCATTTGTTGTTTTTTCCACAACTTCTTTTCCGCTTTGGAGCAGAAGACTCCTCATAATGAGATTTGTCATCATCATTTCCATTGATACCCATCTTTGTCTTTAGTTTTTCAAGCAGTGAATGTTTTTTGGATTCTTTTGCACTTGTACCGTTATTTTCCACACAGAAGTGTCTTGCTGCTATACGATCTCCATATATTGGGATGTAGCGAGCCAGACTGTTGTCGTCCATAAAGTCAATGATTGTGGCATCAATCTGTGAAGACAGACATAATAAAATTAAAACTCATGGACAAGATTGGAGACACCTGCAATGTCCTTCTGCCACACCTATGTGCATGCTCACACTCACAAACACACACACACAAAGCTATTCCGCTCCTTATTGTGTAACAATAATAAGTAACCCACAAGTGACTTATTGGTGGATAATACCAGGGCACACAACAATCTGTAACATAAAAACAATTTATAAAACATAAACACTGTGTAACACGTTTTGATCAGGCGAGTCTAACCCGAGTTCAGTGTGTCAATCATCTGAACCGCCTGTCATACACAGGAACATGACGTCACACCGGCGGCACGTTATCCGCTCCACTAATGTTTTTCCGGTAAACAACGCCTCGAGCAATGACAGCTTCACCGATTACCTTCCGCTTTCCCCGGTTAACGTCCCAGCTCAATTCCCGTACTATTCGCCGTACTCTCTGATAACGTGTAAGCGTAGCTTTAGCTTTAGCTCGTGGAGTAAATCGTTCGTGTTTCCGGCGGCAGCTCGTATAACTTTCCATCTACGCCGGTGTTTTTAAAAACAAAGAAACATCTCCGGAGTCTTCCTTCATCCTCCGCCTGTCTGTTCCTTAACGCTGTGTCACGGCGGAGTTCAGTTAGCGTCAGTTAGCTTTAGTTAGTGTCAGTTAGCTTTAGTTACTGTCAGTTAGCTTTAGTTAGCGTCAGTTAGCCTCAGTCAGCTAGCTTTATCAACAACACAGTTCACTCCCAGTCATCAACAGCTCAAACCAGGCCACAGCAAACGCTTTAGCTTTAAGTAAAGACGTCACTGTAAAGAAGGACTGTATTACCAAGGCTGGCTGAATAGCTAGCTAAGTTAGCTAACGTATGCTATCCGTTCATAACGTGGGGGCACCCTTAAGAGCAATTAAATACATATAAACATAACATTTCACTTACACGTTCTTGTCCCATGCGTGAGAGGCAGTCTTCTGGTACACCTCGATTGCGAAGAAATTTCAACAGCGTGTTTCGGTCCATGGTCACGCTGGTTCATTGCAAAAGTCCAAGTGCCAGTCAACAGTGGAGTCCAACGCTGCCAAAAACTTATCACGAAATAACGTGATAGTTCAGTATCACGAAATAACGTGATAATTCAGTATCACGAAATAATGTGATAATTCAGTATCACGAAAAAACGTGATAATTCAGTATCACGAAATAACGTGATAATTCAGTATCACGTTATAACGTGATAATTCAGTATCGCGAAATAACGTGATAATTCAGTATCACGTTATAATACTGTCCTTTAGGTCCTTTAGGAAGTTGTTTTCATTACATGTCACAGTTATCTTCCCAATGACGTTACAGCTCAGGATTTTATAATTTAAGAAATCCTGATAATTTTGCTGTGGATGAAATAACCTTTTTTTTTTGTTCTGCTTTTCCTACAGACCCAGTCCATCCCTGTCTACCCTTATCACCTCTCCATACCTCTTTATTACCTTAAACCAACGGCTCTTTTAAGAGCCATTACACCCGCTGCTACAGCACCACACATAGACACACATTTGCACATATACCCTCAGAAACAAACATATTTACCAGTACTCTCACACACACTCTAACTCATACTTATCACTCAATCACCCATATTTACAAAAACTCTCTCTCTCTCTCTCTCTCTCTCTCTCTCTCTCTCTCTCTCTCTGTCTCTCGCTGTCTGAGTATTTCTCCTCTTGATCTACCTCTCCCCTTAGTTGATCGTCTTGAAGATCAACTTGTGGTCTTCAAGTGAGTAGTTCTTTCAATTTTTTTTATTTATTTCTTGTCCTCATTCCCTTACTATACAAAAACAATGATTAATTTTTTTCCCATCATAAAGGAACTACGCTACCTAAACCCTCTTTTCAGTCTTTTTATATTTATGATCACGATTTTCCTACTCTCCAATATAGTATTGTTGAAGTAGCTTCTCAACAAGACAAAGGGAGAGCAGAAGATGCTCTATTCCTAGCAGACATGCTTCTGGCTCAAGAAAAAATAAGTGTCTTTATTGAGACAGACTTGCAGTATTTGTGATGAGGCTAACGTGGGATAGATTGGTAAAACATTTTCAGAGGCACATCTTCGAAAGGGAATTCTTTTGATGTCCGATGGATGGAGAGAGATGTTGAAGGGCAGCCCATACTAAAAAGAAGCAGAAGTGGAGATACACGGAAATGTGCTTCAGCTACAGGTAGTCTATGTCTTTCCACAATATAAGTTATTACCAAGTTCAGGAATCTTAGTGAACTCGCTATTTGTTTGTGATGAAAATTGAAGCTTCAAAGCACTTTGTTGGTCTATTAGACCTGCAATAGGAACCTTCCCGCTCTGTACGTTTTGTCTCACTCTTAAAGATCCCATATTATGCCCTTTTTGGGGTTCATATATCTAATTTATGTGCCTACTAAAGTACATTCACAATCACTAATGTGTCTTCAGAGTGTACCATCATGTTCAAGAATGGATGGGAAACTTGCTACCACCAGAGGAATGGGGCTGGAGGATCCAAGACTCATGCCTCATTCCTGTCCATACTGACCAGGACCCTGCACCTCAATCTTTGTTCGAGCTTGTGCGCTAAAGTGCAAGTCTGGTTGTAGCAAAATGCGCTGCAATTGCCGTCGTCAAGGCCTCGACTGCTCCCTAGCTTGCACAGAGTGCAGAGGCGTGCAAATATGTCAGCAAACTTGAATGAGAACATGGATTGAACTTTTTTTGTTGTTGCCACAGAGTCAAATCTATAAGTGGATTTTACGGCCGTGCCTCAGTTGATAACAATGGTTATTTTCTCTTTTGATAATGGTTAATTTCCTGCTCTTTATTTGTTTACATAAACATAGTTGGTGGTTTGTTTGTTTCTAAAACCGTAAGCCTGGAAGAAATAAAAGTGTTATGGCCTACCTCCTATTTTGTATTAAAGTGCATGCTGGGCTTTCTCTTCTCCATCTGTCTCTTGAGTCGTGGTTTTGGGTACGTATTGTCTGTTTACAGATTTCAATGACTTGTCTGTTGTGGTTTCTGCTGAAAAATGGATTCCCTTTCACTCTAATCTTTAAAGGGCGTTTTCTCAAAATGAGGTTTCTGTACACTGTGGAGGAGAAATATCCAGTAACACCTACATCAACTATTCATTACAGATTCTTCCTATCTATACTTTGTGTTTGATTAGGGAGGAGTTCTGTTGATATATTTTCAATAGCCTGATATTTATTGGTATTTTCTAATGTATGGGATGATATAGAAACACAGTCCCTTCTTTAATTTTGTCTTTCTGTATTGTGTCAACATAATGAAACAATCATTTTTAATCTGGCTTCATCCAGTTTTCTAATTTTGTGTTTATGCAAATGATGGTACATTTTAAGAAGAAAGGCATCATTTGCATATATAAACATAAAATCTCAAAAACTTGCAATACATTTTTTCTTTGGTATGATGTCACTAATCAACTGAAGAAGTTTCATAGTGATAGCTATTAATTAAAAAAATTCCCCTATTCTACTCAATGTGCTGAGAGTGTTGGGCCTTTAATCTCGAAAAAAAATATGTTCCGCTCCATCTACGGCGGTAGACTTTTAGTTTATGATTCAGGAGGGTATTAGGACCAATAAAAACTATGAGACATTACTTTTGCAAATTTTTTGTTTTTTTGGGCTAGATTGACTGGCCTAAATATGGGACCTTTAAGCTGTGTACACACCAAACGGCAATAAAGATTTCTAGTTGCGTGATCGCACAAATATTCATCGCGTTGATGAAACTTGTTGTTTTTTCTCTGTCTTGAAAATCAAATATGTATGGGGAATTGTGGACTTGTCTTTTGTATCTCAATAAGAGTGTAATAGAAATAGAAAGTTTTGCGTTTGATGTGTACACAGCTTTATGACAGTAGGGGAGAGTGGGGTAAGTAGTGCCAATATTTACTTAAAGTGCCTTTAAAGCAAGGGGATTACAGTAATGCCTCCAACTAAAATATGTACATATAGTTTAGGATGTTGTGCATCCCTGGGAACAATCACTTTGGATATTAAATAAACTGTTTGAGAAATATAACTTTAGAAAAAAAAGTGGTTTTGTGGCACAACTTGCCCCCGGTGCGGGGTAAGTTGTGCCATTAGAGAGAATACACTGGGGTAAATTGTGCCATTGATAATTGAAGTAAAACAGATCATTTTAATCTCACAAATGATAATGCTATATAAAAGCAAGACACATTCAATACAAAATTACTTATTTAAGGGTTTATTTAAAGTTTAAACAACATCAAACATACTCATAGTATGAACACATACTCAGAACAAAAAAAAAATCCAAAATGAGCACCTCAGTATCTGCAAATCATCTGCATCTGAATCTCTTCACAGATTCAGCCTACTACTGAACATCCCACTTGACAATGCTGCAGGGGAATGTGAACTTATGCTCCCTTCTGGCTGTACCACCAAGTTTTTGTGGTGTGGGTAGTTTCTTGAGCACATCACCTCTAGGGATGACTCCTTCATCATTCTCTCTAAATGTGAAGATTGGCTTTCCATCAACAGACCTCTTACAACTTTGCTTCAGAAACTTTGCACTGATCTCTTCACCGTCAACATTCTCCACCAATCCAACATAGTTATAGGATTTGGATTTTTTACCTGCAAACTTCACAATGACAAAGTCACCAGCAGACAGATCCTTGTCACCATCATCATCACTCTGGACATCTGAACTCTCATAATCAGTGGCATCGCTAAATGGAATCGGAAAGTCACTCTCTTCTGAGCTACTGGAGAGCACTTTCTTTTTGGGTTTGGTTGGTTTTGACCCTTTCAGAGCCCCCTTCTTATTTCCTCTCCTTTTCTTCTTTTCAGCCCGTTCCTTTTCTTTGCTGTGTGTCTTCTCCAGGCCATCTTCTGCCTCATCATCTGTGGTGGAGTTTTCTTCTGAGCTACTGTACACGACCGTTTTCTTCTTGGTTTTGGTTTGATTTGCAGCTTTCAGAGCCCTTTTCTTCTCTCTTTCATTCTTTTTCTTTTCCTGTTCAGCCTTTTTATCTTCCTTTTCTTTGTGAGCCTTCTCCAACTCCATCTTCTCAGGTGTGTCGGTCATGATTCTTGTTTTCACTTTCTTTCTTACAATTCTGTTCTTTCTTTCTGTGGCTTTTGGCAAGGGAAGAATGACTTCTGGAGACACATAACCCAAGTGAGCAGAAGAACCAAACTCGTCACTTGATGAGTGCTCGGGATTTGGCAGAGTGGCAGGTGGCTCTCCTGGGTCTGGACCTGCTTCAAGGAAAGGAAAGGAAAGGAAAGGAAAGGAAAGGAAAGGAAAGGAACTTTATTGTCATTGAACACAGGGAACAACATGATTGCGTGGTCAGATGGAGAGTATGCCTGAGCCGCGCCACTATACGCACTGCCACTATTGGCCTACCAGACTTTTTTTTAAATACCTGTGACATGTGTTGGCTCATGTGATGGTCCAGTAAGGTGAGCAGCTGCACTGGTAGAGGGCACTTCTCCAGGCAGGTCAGCAGTGGCACTGGGTTCATCTTCTGGATTTGCTCTGTCTGTCACCATTGATGGTGCATAGTCTTCTTCTGGGAAGATGTCCCTATTGAAAGGGTATATGCCCGTTGCTCTGAAACCTGAGGTTATGTTTGTTAGTGACATTGCAGAGAGGAACGCTTGCTTCACAAGTTCCGGGACCTCGTAGATCGATACAGTTCGCCCAGGATGTGATCGCATCCACCCATCCATCGCTCGGTTATAGTAGGTTTTGAGTGGTCCATAGACAGTTTTGTCTAATGGTTGCAAGCGGTGTGAGGTGTGAGGTGGCAGGGTGAGCATAATGACCCCGTTCTCTTTAGCAATTGTCACTGACTTGAGTGAGATGTGAGACTCATGGTTGTCCAGAATGAGCAGGACTGGGTGATTGGTGGAGCAGTTGGTGTGGCGGATGAAGTGCTCCAGGAAGATGAGGAAGGCGTCTTCATTCATCCATCCAGACTTTGTACAATGACCAATGGAACCTGCTGGTGATCCGTTCATGAGGCTGTCCTTGAAGCGGACACGCGGGAAAATGAACATGGGTGGGACTGCATTTCCAGTGGCATTTACTGCACAGGCCACAGTGATGAGCTCTCCTCTTTCAGCAGATGTTACTGAACCCACTTGTTTCTTCCCTTTCTCTGTGACAACCTGCTTGGGTGTCTGCACTGTCGTCACACCAGTTTCATCCATGTTGTACATCATGTGTGGAGGGAAGCTGTACCTGAAATGAAATAAAAGGTAGTGCTGATGATCAGAGAAGTTTAAAGCAGTTTTAACATACTTGGATGTGGTTGTGTGTGTAAATGTCAACTCTGCTGCTCTATCAGCATGTCAAAGCCAGATGATTATTAAGTTACCTGTCCATCACTTTAGAGAGGTTATCAAAGAACTCCCCCACATTGTGCTTATTAAAGGCAGTAGCTCTTCCAAGAGAGGTTGCTTCAGGAATTCGGCATGCCAAATGGTAGCGTGCTTTAAAGGCGTTGAACCAATCACGTCCTAGAAAAGGTTCAAAGTTTATCAGCACATTGCAGTTTACATTCAGAATTAGGCTAAATTGAAGCTATCCGCTCCAAATAACTGTTCAATAAGCCTATACTTGATCTAACCTGCTTTTTCATTTCTGGTCCAGCTGGCCGGCATGTTAATTTTATTTCTTTCTGCGAACTCAAAAGCCAGTTCACGGCATTTCACGACACCTATGCCATGAAACATTGCTGCAAGTGTCTTAACATGCTCAGCTAGCTCTTTCTCCATGTTCTCATTGAAGACTCTCTTGGCCACTGCTGTTCTTTCGTAGCCTGGCTTTGTTACTTCTCCTATTTTTTTTCTCTCCATATATCTTTTAATGGTCATCCTGCAGATCTTCATTTCCTGTCCAACCTGACGTATGGTCTTCCCCTGCTGCACCTTTTCCACTGCTCTTTCCAACTCCTCAAGAGGAGTTGAAACCCTGTCTGTCTTCCTTTTGTATAGTCTTGGCATGATGGATTTTGGTCTAAAATTAAGAATGTCACATAGTTTTACTGATCAAATTACCCCAGGCCCTTTGGCACAAATTACCCCAAGCCCACCATTTTGAAAAAAATGCATCCCCTAGCTGCTTTGTGCAAGCATCATGCTAACTGTATAGACTCATGGTGTAGCTTAATAAAGCACTAAAACAAGTGTGAACTGTTTTCAAAGTTGTCTATAATTGTTCAAACACAGCAATCAAAAAACCTTGATCAAAGAAATTTTACTTTGGAGGTGAAAAAATTGTTTTTTGAACTTAAATGTGCTTACCTCTCAAGCCAGATGTCTCCCTTCTTTGCAGGATGATTGAAATGGATGCCTCTTCAAAAATATGTGGTCACATGACCAACTTCTTCTATGGTTTTCTAGATAACAGGGGTGGCACTACTTGCCCCTTGGCACAAATTACCCCACTCTCCCCTAAACTAAGTTCTGCTTGAAACACTTCTAGATTAGGTTTCTTGATCTTCAAGTGCATTGTAAAAAACAGAAAAGAAAACAACTTACAGAGTTGTCCAATTGTCAAGCCTGATAATAAGCCATGCTTTTATTTTAACCGAACAATTCCAACAGAGTGATGACCTCGAAATTTTCACTAATGGTTCGCTTTGAAGTTCTGTGTTGACACAGATACCAGCTTTGTTATGTCTTTTAATATGCATAATGAGGAGAATTTTATCAGTGGTTGAAAGGCTGAATAATTGTGTGAGCTCGATTGCCATTAGTTGTGAAAAATACTTTTTTTATTTGCGAAATTCTGATTTCATTACCATAACTACACAAACATCGTATTTGTTGTCTCTTTCCTATCTTTCAGTTGTTTATGGGGTTTGTAGTAAGGACTCTACTCCTTCAGAGTCAGCTGGGGAGATTCTTACAGCCACCCACACAAACTGCTCCCAACACTTACTTGGTAAGATGAAACATGTTATTAACACTAAGTTAGAGTAAACCAGTGCAAGGGATTTTGGTTATATTATATATTTATTTCAGACAGTGAGATGCAGAAACTGCAGGCCATCCTGACCTCAGTGAATGATATTCCTCCAAAAGAGCGACCATCAATCCTCAACATCGTGGTGCTTGCGCCAATCTGCAGCCCAAGAGGAGTGAAGGAAAGCAAGGGCCCATTGCCCCAACAAAGTGCTGTGTAAAAAAGGATGGAAGATATGAACTGGTCAAACAAGGTATTGCTTCAATCCTTTTGGTTAAAATGGAAGCCTTCCTTTTTATATTTTTCTTAAATGATCTCAATCTGAATCATTAACTTTAATTTGTTTTTTTAATAAACTATTTGATCTTCTCATTCAGTACAAATTTTGCAGACTGTGAGACCTGACCAGCTTTGTAACTGTGGCCCTGAAAACATCTCTGAGATGGATGGCAGAGCAGTCATTTTGGTTTGCGAAAATGGTGTGACCTAGTGCTATATAGTTGAATTATTTAGTCTAGTTTTCACCAAATACCTATGCATATAATGTACTTTTTTTGTTTTTAGGGTGGTATGATTTGCACTTGCCTGTCTTGCAGTGCAAATTATGTGAGAAACAGTGGACACCAGACAGGAGTGATCTCATAAGAAGTGGCTATTGGCCAGCCACTGTAAATGCAGATACTTTGTTTTCAGTTCATGTATTTAAGATGTTTGAAGAACTGAAAACTGATGCACCCGGTCTGTCCAGACAAGGATTTCTTCGGATGTTGGAGAGGAGGACTTCTCTCTTTGGCAGGGTAAGATCTGTGAGGATCAAAGTTTGCTATTTTCATTTTACTCTTTATTCATTAACTTGCACATGTACAGGTTGGGAAAGTACATGGAGATGCATTCCAATGAAGCATTTTGGAGTTCACCTTTTGTCAGTATCAGTGTGATTCAATGGCCAGCACAGAGCACTTCACCTGCCCCGCATGTACTCCAAACATGCTTTCTCTCTGTGCGGATGGAAACAGGAAACTGTACAGATTCTGGCAGTCCAAAGGATAAGTTGTTTTCCTCTTTGTAACATTGACTAAAGAAATAATGTCTGAGATTTAAAATCGTTTTTTTCTGATTCCCCTTAGTTCAGAGGAACCATATTTTAATGGAACCTTAATTGCCAAGGACACCGATGTTAAGTTGTTTGTTGAGGAGGTCAGGAGTAAAGTAAAAAGTGTAAGTAAAATAATTCACCGTTGCTTTAAATACAATGTTTAGGCAAAAAATAAATGAATGATTTGATTAAATGATTAAACTGTTGTATTGTATCCCTCAAGCACAGTTGATGTCAGTTATGTTATACGTACATACTTTTGTAGTTTGCAACAAGCAATATGTGAATCGAGGAAAATGTTTTGTTAAGCTTTGAAACTGTGTATGTCTGTGTATGTTTGGTGGCATCTGAAATGACTTGTTAAATAGCTCTGCTGTCCATTACATAATAGCACATATCTTTAAGAGATAGTGAGTATGCATTCACTTTGTAACCCTACATTTGAGCTTGTTTGAATAGCTGGAGTAAGATGCATTATCTCATGCTTCTTGAGCCCTAAAAAACCTTCAGTATTAGTTTGAAAGTAAGCCGGTGTCTCCAATTATTACAAAAATGCCAGTTGATGTTAAGTAACCTGACTCCATGGTCCTGATGGATAAATAACTTTTTAGGAATTGTGTTTTTTAATTATAACCAAACCAGATTTATTTTGTCATTCAGACCTCAGGCAGAGGAATCTGTGGTGCCAGTCAGTGGTCTGCAGCGTGTGAGACTGCAAGAACAGCAAGTAAGCTGGACGAAGAGGGCATGGAGGTTGTTGTATGCAGGAGTCCTACTCAAGGCCCTCAACATGTATCGTGGGAAAATCTTTGCATATCCACTTTACCTCCAGAAGGAGCTTCAGGCAGCCACAAATGGACAGTTTTACTGCCAAGATGTTGCCTGCAAGTATTTGCCTTATTTAGAGAAGTTGGCAGTTTCAATGGTACAACTCAGACCATTACTGCAGATGAGGCCATTCCTATCTGTCATGCATGCCAAAGCCCATTCAACTAAGTGTGAGGTACTACATGTTCTTTAGCATTACATTTGAAATTCAATTTTATCACCAAAATGTTATACTGTATATGATTTTAAGTTTCTCAATATTTTTCGAGATCATCTGGAGTGGCAAAAATCAGGAGGGTGCTGGCACAACTGCAGGGGAGAAGGTTGAAATGGTGAACAGCTACCTTTCTCGTTGTGCCCTCACAACAAAGTACATGACGAAGTCTGGTAAGAGCTGCTTATTTTAAATTCTGAAAAGTCTTTTATTAAATTGGCCTTTTCTAATCAAAAACTGATGTAATGAAACAGCTAGGAATAAATAAAGGAAAGCCAAACAAGATCCACACACCAAGAAGCTCCTGTTTGAAGGATTTATTGATAAGTGACGTTTAATGCTCTTCCTTAGACTTGAGCATGGTGACCTCGAAACGTCACTTATCAGTAAATCCTTCAAACGGGAGCTTATTGGTGTGTGGATCTTGTTTGGCTTTTCTTTACCTATTTGTGTTTTTTTGGATCCAGCACCCACTGAGGGATGTGCGTGTTTTTTTAGATTTTTGATTTCTGATTTTTCATTGAAACAGCTAGGAACGGAAGCAGGACGGCCTTCATCTTGCACTATCCAGCAGATATGCCAAGGTATTGACCCTATATCCTCACATTGTAATAGATTTATTGTCACTTTTTACTCACAAAGCTTTTTATTATTTGCCACTTTTTGAAAGTCAGATAGACATTTCGTTTTTGATAACATGATCGTAACGCAAAGATTTTTTTTTTTAGCTTTTTTCTTATATAGACTGTTAAGAAGTGTGAGGCTGTGTCTCAGAGATTGGAGGATGTCAGCAGTGAATTTGGGTGCCCTGACAACATGGTGCATCAGTGGGTACATGATGTCAAGCAGTGGGCTACTGAAGGTACAGTATTTTATGTGAACATTATTCTAATTAGTGTCCCGGCATCTTCCACGGCCACTAGCTTAGCTTTATTCAATCTTGGTTGCTTAAAGAAAATGTCCCTTTTCCCATTCAAACAGGTCTCATATGCTAGTGTCTGAATGAATAGTGTTAGTTAGACTGTCTCCCTACCAGTTGTGACCATCCATTCTTGTACAGTGTCCCAATACTCTTTGTCCCCTGCATGCATCTTATCATCCTCATCGATCCTATCCTCTCCATGTTACCCCTTGATGGCTACAAGACTGGTCATCGTCTGGTGCTGCTATGGTTCTGGTTATGGCTGGGACTCCTGCAACTTTTGTGTCTTTGTCTACCGGTGTTTAATTTGCAATTGAACAGTATTTCTCTGTCAGATGCACTCTGGGTTGGCATGTATGGTACACCTGTTAGGTCACAAATGTCTCTTCTCTCTCAGTGACTCCTCTCATGATTCTTCCACTTTTGACTGGTTCACTCAGTAGTCTTGACTGATATGAGGATAAAGTTAGTTGTTGTTCAGTTGTGTTTGCTGTAAACCTCTAGGCTTGTAAACCCCTTACAGACTGCAAACAATGATTTTGGGCTTTACATAAACAGAAACTCTAAAATGCAGATAAATTAAATAACAATTGAATACTTATATTCTTTCTGTTGTTTTTGTCAGAGTCTACAGCTACCAGTGGTGATGAACAACATAATCTTCAGCTGTCAATTGAACAAATGTTTCTTGGTGTTCATCAAAAAAAAGCCAGCATTTATAATCACACTGGTAAGTTGATAAGTCATTAAAAAATGTGCCATTTATATTACTTGCAGATGCATCATCTGGATTGTTTAGGTATGGAGAAGTCTACAGCTCACTTACCTTATGTCTTGATTGAACAGAAATTCAGGCCTTTTATGCTATTCAAATTATTTCATTTTCTTACATTTTGATTAATTGATTGTTTATTCAGTTTTAAGAAGTAGTCTTTTAGTTTTCTGATATCTGCATTCACATGCTTCTTCATTGTGTTTTCTGTTTGTATGTCTATAGACATATACCTCTAGTAAGGTACACTGACATTTTCAAAAGCTTTTACGAAGCTGAGCAGAAGTCCTTGAAATAAAGTCCCAAAACTGAGCAAATCTTCAGTTTGTGGATGTCCTCTACTATATGAATGCAGTTTTCTGCCGCTGCATCTAGGTATGGGATACACACACTGTCTGTATGCTTTTGCAGGTGCCTGCTTTTTCCAATGTACGGATCAAACCTTTGTTTTCTCTTTTATGACTTCAGAATCCAGCAATATCCTCACCAAAAAGAAGATTTTTGATGTGTTCATGTCAAAAGTGTGGCTTCAAGAGGAAAAGATCATTCTGATGAGAGCGATGAGACAGCACTGCACCTACCTCAGAAGGCTGGCTGAAAGCATCAGGACAATGATAGAAGAAATGTCTTCTGGTAGAAGCAGTGGTAAGAAGCTGGCTTTACCTGCTAAAAGAAAATGACACCATGCAACCCCCAGAAGTTATACTATTACATTTGCTGTCCTAAATCATGAGCCATACAGGGAAAAGCACTATAGAATCCGTTTTTAAGGTCAATTTCCTTTATTCCCATTAACTCCAGCTCAATTTAAGTATGTGCGGCCAAAACCTGTCAATAGTCTGTCCGTGCGAAAACCCACTATATTTAGCAGGTTGAGATAATATGGTGCCAATCTGTATAAAGAAACTATTACAATCATTAAAGTTATATTAAATGACTTTGTGTAAAACTGAATCATAAGATACTTTGGGGAATTGTAATTTGGGATTGACTTCCCCACATGACCAACTGCCGTGTTAGTGAAGAAGCATTATATAAAAAAGACGTACGAGGATTGGCTGTGAGCAAAACCATGGTTGTGCTATTTGTGTAGTTTTCTGTCTTGTTGAAATATTTAAACAGTTTTTGTCTCGTCTGTTATCTTCTCACCTCTTTTATTTTCTGTCTTAGGAAGCAAAAATTATTCCACTGCCACGATAACGCCTGCTTATTACAACCAAACGCCTCTGCTCTACAGCTGCTGACGCACACGATATTACTGCGATTCATTTTTCAGAGTACCGATTCGAGCCTTGACACCTTTGAATCGACTTTTAACTGCCTCACGATTAATCTTTACATACCTATTACCGACACAAAGCTTTTACTGTACACTCCCTGTATGCATTGGTTCAGTTAAAACATACTTTTTTTTTTGCAGATTCTTGCTAAAGCATTTTTATTTGTACTGTGGTGTGTTCACTTGTCATGGTCCTCTCATTAGATAGCACCAGAAACAGAACATGTGAAAAAAACCATTAAGTGCAGTTCCATGCTAACCCCCATCTGGAAGGCTGGGGAATGAGAATTCTGTTCCCTCTGCGCTGAGGTATAGTGAAGTATTTTGGTCCACAGAAAGTGAAATATACAGAGTAAAAAGGTCATCTTGGGCTCAAATTGAAGCTTATAAATTGGGGTAGTTTTTTAAATAAAAATAAGACAGTGATATTAACATGAAGTATTTAAAATTTTGAGTTTGTGCAGCAATTTTAGTGATTATAACTTCAAATATAATGGCAGAGAGTACCAGAATCTTATTTTGCTACTTTACCCTATATTTCAGGATACTCTGTGCCAAATACCATATTTGTATGGCTATTGATGACATTTTAACAAGATCATTTGTGACTCTCTGTCGTAGCTGCACCGGGTGCGGCCCCAGACTGTGCTGAGGAGGAAGGTCTGGATGCTGCTGCACTAAATATGTCAGTTATCTTTGCATATTTTAAAGAATCAGCCTGAAGGGCTATTGCTGCGTTCCAGTTACCTCGGAACTGGGAAGTCGGAGCTGGGAATGACGTCACACCCGAGTTGAGCGTGTTTCAGTTGCAAGTCGGAAAAGCAACATGGACACCTCCAGCAGTACCTTTGTTTTGTTAGCTAATACCAGACGATAACAACACACTACGTGATAGTTTGTGCACAAAAATAACATGACAACATGTCCACAGATAGAACTTGCACGATACTATCAGTGTGATTGATTTGATCACACAAAAAGAGGAACAAGCGGCTAATAAACACTATCTTCTCAGCTTTAACGTACGGTTCATGCACGTAGCAGCCATGTTGGATTTTAACTCAGGCTACTCCGACTTCTCCGAGTTTCCGACTAGTAATAACGACTTCAGGGGGCGTTCCAGTTGACACTTCCGACTGGGAACTCGGAATTTCCCACTACCCATTTCAACTGGAACGCGGCATATTCTTTTTTTCCCCAGCAGTTTCTCCACACCACCTTTCCGTTTCTTCTCCATCTTGTTTACAGTCCGTGATCATACGATTGATAAGTTGATTGACAGCCGAGGGGCACAACGAGGAGGGGTGGGCCTCGGCCCTCCATCGACTTGCTTTATTGACCATTGGCCAGTCAGTGTCAGTGTACCAAAAGAAAAGTTTGTTCGGCCCAAAAGACCTGACAGGCAGAGCAGATACATGACTGTTTCTTTTCTTTTCTTTTTTTTTTTTCTTTTTTTTTTATTAAACTTAAACTTTACAAAAAAAAAAAAAAACAGTCACAAGCTGACAATACATACATACACACATACATACATTTGTTTAAGAAAATATATTTAACACATTGATAAGAAAATGTCTACTTCATTTCAGGTCAAAATTGATATTATATGGTAAAAAAGGGACAATCATGCCTCTGCATCCC
This sequence comes from Tautogolabrus adspersus, assembly GCA_020745685.1. Taxonomy (NCBI): domain Eukaryota; kingdom Metazoa; phylum Chordata; class Actinopteri; order Labriformes; family Labridae; genus Tautogolabrus; species Tautogolabrus adspersus. Next base: position 11,227,471 of record CM036538.1, on the reverse strand, counting down.
AGGTTTTTTTCAGCATCAGAATCTCCCATTTATTTGTAATTGTTTTTTTCCTTTTCATAATAATTTTTTCTTGAAGATAATAATCTTTGAGATTTAAAATAAGGGATCTTAACAGCAGCTTTTTAGGAGAATTCATTATATACATTTTACCAAGTACTACAATAATATTCAATAGCATGTTTTGATCCTCTTGGAAACCCCAAATGATATTAATAGGAGATAAAGGCAAAACAATTGCTTGTTCAGCCAGCCAATCTGCCACCTGCTGCCAAAAGGATGCTACAACAGGACAATACCAAAATAAATGCAAATGTCCTCCTCTTCATCACAACAAAATCTACATCTATTATCATCCCCTATGTTCCATATTTTTGTTTCTTTTCTTTGATTGATTGAGAGCAGAGGGCCCAACGAGCGGAGGCTGGGCCTCCGCCCTCGGTACTCCTATCTGTATGGTAAAATTAGTCACCATCCCACCCAAAAACCACCATATAAACGAGAAAAAAAATCAAACGGCCCGCCGGCCCACCGGTATGCCATATGGCCAGTCCAGCCCTGCTATCAGATAACGGCCTACTTTTACACGTTTGCATTCACTTATCCGTGCACAGAACAGGCTACAAACACAACAACATAGACATAAACATCTACAAAGATTAAGAGCCTATCCGCCTGCCATAGAAATAAGAACCTTAAGGTCATTGTTAAATTCCTCTTAAATTCGGGATGAACATCTGCATGGTTTTACTTTTTCTATTTTATTTTGAAAATTCACAACAAACGTTTGCGTTGTACTTAATGTGATGCATTTTGGGTGTCTCTCAGTAGCAGACGGTCTGATGCTGTGGGTAATTTACCTCTCTATTCGCTCGGACATTAAAGGGATACTTCACCCATTATCATTAAGCTTTGTATCAGTAGCAGCCGCAAAAATTGTCATATTGCGTCAGCTGCGGCTGTTGTGGTTAGCAGGGCTAAAACTACATTGCTAGTTCCTCATGTTTTCGACCGCTGAAGCTACAGACCTATCACAGATCAGTGGGTGGGTCTTCACTGCCAGAATCGAAACTTAACATCCGCCATCTTGCTTGGAAGCTATGCTAACAGGCTCTATGGAGAAAGCTGATATGAACCAAGAATGGCGAAAAAAGTATGTTTCAACTTCAAATTGATATGGATGAAGGGGATTTTAGCTAGCCTAGCTGGCTAGGTCCGCAGCTGTGAGAAGGAAGAAGGAGCTGGGGCAGACTTGTGTTGTCGGTGCTGTCACTGTTTGCCTATGGACACAGACAGTCCGTTTTCTTCCAGGAATTTCCAAGATGCCAATTACTTCTGAAAGAAATCTCAGAATCAGTTGAGGAAATGTTTGTATGTGTAAATGTCTGTATATAATTCTGCATTCAGGTGTTGCTCGGGTGGTCCAAGTGTCCGAGTTGGGAAGTCGCTCTTCCGACTTCGCTACTCGGAGAAATCTTATTGTCAAAAGTTATATTTGAGAAAGAGTTCATGTGCAATACGTGCATGAATAAAAAGTATGTTAACATTAACAAAACACAAAACCGACTTAAGCAGGTGTTTCATGTGCATTTTACAACGCGGAATTTTGTTTTTCGATACCACGTGAATGCACCATAACTGTCTGGTAGAGGCTGCAGGTGCAGGAAGCAGCTTGTTTTGTCTGGTAGAGGCTGCAGGTGGAGGAAGCAGCTTGTTTTAACTGGTAGAGGCTGCAGGTGGAGGAAGCAGCTTGTTTTAACTGGTAGAGGCTGCAGGTGGAGGAAGCAGCTTGTTTTATCTGGTAGAGGCTACAGGTGGAGGAAGCAGCTTGTTTTAACTGGTAGAGGCTGCAGGTGCAGGAAGCAGCTTGTTTTGTCTGGAAGAGGCTGCAGTTGAAGGTGCCGGCTTTTGGTGTTTTGCAGTGTTTCAGTTTGAGTCTTTGGTGACAGCTGTCATCTGCAAACAGACGACAGAGGCTTGAAAGCTTGAGGTAGAAAGATGTTCTTTCCATGTGCAGCATCTTGATGTTAAAAGCTGCTGGCACATGTTGGAGGTTGAAGATGTTTTTTTTTTAGGATAAAGGCAGGTTGAATCTTTCTGGTGGCTGTTTTGGTTGAAGCAATGTGGCAAGAGTGGCTGCAGCACATGGCAGTGGCTGAAGATTCTTGGCAGAGATGCAAGGTGAAAACAGCCGCTCACATTGCTATGAGAGGCTTCAGTTGAAGGAGGAGGCTTTTTGTTTTGGAAAGTTTTGAGGCTTTCCAGGCAGCTGTCATCCACAAACTGCAGGTTGAGGCAGCTGCAGGTGGATGACAGAGGCTTGAGAGCTTGAGGCTCTTGTCTTGAATTTGGAGCAGGTGGAGGCAGAGGCTGATGGTTCTGTTCGGAGGCTTGAGCTGGAGGTCAAACGATATTTTATTTCTGTGCAGCGTATTGGTGGTAAAAGCAGCTGGCACATGTTGGAGGTCGCAGATGTTTGGTTTGTTTTTTAGGATGGAGGCAGGTTTGATGTTGAGGCAGGACTTTTAAGGAGGCTGAAGGTGGAGGACGGTTCAGGTACTTGAGGTTGTTTGCATAAAGTTTTTTATCCTGACACTTGGTGTCGTTTGAGTTCTTTCACTAATTGTTCTAACTAACTATTACCTTTTTTAAATCTAAACTTGTACTTACCGGTAAAACTAAAATTCTTACTCTTAAAACTAAATTATTTACAATATTTACAGATCCTAACTGATCAACTAATGTAAAGACTATCATATCAGTTCTTTACTCGTTTTCTCAGTGGAGCTCCAGGCTGTGGTTCTCCAGATACGTCCACATCATACAGGGGAGGATAGACTCCAACCCCGTATGAGATGTCCACCTGAACAAGTCCTGTCTCGTCTACAGTTTCTGTGAACATCGGGCGATCCAGTCGCTCCCACAGTTTCTGCTTCATAAGAAGTCCAAGAGTTTGACTGTAAGGTCGAAGACGGCCGTTCTAGTACTGCAGCATGTCGTCTACCACAGAGTGATAGACCGACAAGTACTGTGGCACTGAAAAGTGGTGGATCTTTAGTGGGCCGCCATCGAGCAGAGGAGCGATGGAGGGCTGGAGACCAGGGAGCACGGAGGAGATGGTCGGTAGCTGGTCAGGTTGGATGGTTGCCTGGGGCCTGAGGACCAGAGCGGGAGAGTCAGCATGGAGGGCAGGGTGCTGAGGAGCAGGAGAAGTGGAAGGAGGGGCCACGGAGGTCCGCTTCCTCTTCCTGGACGGTTTAGCAGCAGGAGCTGCTTGGTGGTGGTTTGAGTCCTGAAAGAACACCAACAAACAAGAAGACGTCAGGCTCTAAGTTCACAGAAATATACTTTTACAATCTCACATCAACATTTAAACTGCATGCAGAAACTGTTATGTTTCAAGCTGATTTGAGTGTTAGGATTCTCTGTCAGACGTTCAGAGAAGAATAGTTTAAATGACTTCATTTGTGCATATTTTGTTGATATTTATTGGCCTGTTTTAGGGATGCAGTCGATCAAATGCTAATTTATATTCAGACTAGTCTACTCGTTTAAAGACAAGATAACACTCATTGAACTGTACACATCGAGCACACTTCATGCAACACAGCTAAACAGGAGATCACTGCGCAATGTTTAATGTCATTAATTATCTAGAAGTTGACTTTAACACACACAAAACATGAAAATCAAATGTCTTACCAGGTCGCTCCTGCAGCACGAACATTGAGTGAAAGCTCGAGGCTTTCTCTCCACCAGGCGTGCTGAGACTCTCACTGTGTGGTCAGGGTCCTTCAGATGAACGGGCACAACACGCTGTAACAACACAGACACAGAACAGCACTTCAGAAATACAGTAAAGCATCAATTTATAGTTTGATTTTATTAAACAATTATGTGAAAATTAACAAATTTGATATTAACACTATAAATACTTTTCTTTTTACAATCTGGTGTTTTTCAGATTGATTGAAATATACAGAGAAGATAACTATAAAGTATGATTTGATCGTTTAAGATTTAAAATGTATTGTTTTAACAAAATATGTATTACATGTGTTACGGCCTGTGTCCACAGACAGCATTTGTTGCGCCGGCAGCGCCCACAACTTCTTTTTCAGAGCGCTTTTCAGTATTTGCTTTAATTCAAGGAAATATCACCAAAAAAAGAAAACAATGTAAAGGAGTCATGTTCTGGCTTTAGCAGCAGCTCTACACCTGGAAATTGTTCCCTCGTAAAGACGAGTCAGACTACAGACTCCTCCGCCATTGTTGTTAAGCTCAACAAGCGCTGTCTGTGGACACAGGCCCTTCAAAGATAGCATCATTGTAATTTCATGATTTTCTTTAGTAAACAGAAGAGAGAAATGATGCAGTAAAGTGTTTACTGTTTGCATCATAACAGATCGGATAATGAAAACATTTTAATCTCATATATTTCATGATGAACGTTTGTAAAGTTGCTCTCTTAAATCTTTGTGAGTCTTTAGTTTTTGTCAGAATGAAATTTTCCTCAATGAATTATTTCATCTAAAAATGTTTTTACTGTGAAACTTGTGAAATACGTTTTGTGACACGTTTAGATTTTTGTTCATTTTTAAATGATGCACTTTGAGGGTAACCATAGCAACCAGGGAGTCTGTCGGCCATTTTATACATATTTGTGCTTTTACCGTGTACACATATTGATCCATAAACAAAGATGTCAAAAGGAAATTTACTGAAGAAACTAATGAAGTGAAATGTCCACTCAATAGTATTGAGTCTTTTCCTGATAAATATCTAATGACACATATCTGCTGGGAATTATAAACTGTAAGAAATATGAAAATAACACACTTTTTATTCATGGCTACATTTCATTCATGCTCGTGTTTGAGGGGATTTTCTTTAATGAACCGTTTATTGAATATGTGAAAAGATTTCAAGTATTATTCAAGCATTCAAAGATTTCTTTTAAATATCTTTCAATAAATGGATGAAAAGAAAGCTGGTGCAGTCTAGTTCAGACACTTTAAACTTTACAGTGAACAGCAGAGAGTCAAAAAGTGAAAATCTTACATTTTCCATGACACAAGTTGGATGTTTGGCTTGTGTCAGTGTCAGAAAATCTTTGGTCCTTCTTAGGGTGGAAAAAATTTGATTGATGATTTTTCGAGGAAATTGCTGATTTCAACGTGAGAACAAATTTGTGTGGCTGTCTGAGATTGAGTTTGGGTTGAAATGATGATCTGATATGAATGATGCACTTTAAGTAGAACCATGGCAACCATAGAATGTTGCACGGCCATTTTGTACACACATGAGTTTTTAGTCTCCTCTCACCTCCAAAGTTTAGTTTCTTTATAAACAATACAGAGAGGATCAAAGTCGACTCTCACAGAAATACACGGCTCCATAATAAAAAAAAAACATCTTAAATATATTCTTCAACTCTGATTGTTTCTGTCCTGAACAGAAAAAAAAGAATAACAAAAACATTTGTCATTTGTAATTCTTGTTGGGCTTACTTCCTACGTCAAATATTCAAAGTTGATGATACGTATGAAAGAATGAATGAAATGAAGTCGTCATTCTTCTCATTCTGTACAAAGTGAACATGTCCCAGCTCGATCAGTAACATTGAAGGCTGCTCTTTTTCTTCCAACATGGTCTTTAAACAGGAACAGCACACCGATGTTCATGAAATCTCTCAGCAGTTTGAAGATCTAACTCATGTTTTGATTCCATCAACAGATGACCTGCCCCTTTGGGATCACCTTCATTTCAGTTTCACTTGAATTCAACCTTTATTCAAACACTGGGTCCAGACAGAGGACAACGTGACACGATACAATAATCAAAAGGAGAGGTTTTTATTAAAGGCAGGGTTGTAATTTTCGAAAACTAGCATGATTTTGAAAGTAGCATTCTCTCCGTGCTCCGTCTTCACCCACCCCCTCCCCTCTGTGCTCCCTCAAAAGCTGCGCCCCCTTCAGCTCATGCTTTGAGTGTGGGCTCGTGCATGCATGGGGTAGAGAAGGAGCAGGGAGACAGGGAAGAATGATTGGTTCATAAAACTCGAACCGAGTGCAGACATTGGTCGAAGTTTTTACGTGTTTACAACTGCTACAGATGACGGATTTTCTTCGTTTCTTTTTCAGAGCACATGAATTATTAATTTCTGTCAGGACCTAAAGACAATTTCAACCAACATCTTAAAAAGTGTATCTGGAGGAAATTACCTACCCTACCTTTAAAAGAGGAACAATCAAGTGAAGTTTTTGTCACTGTGGTTTTTGATGTTCTTTTAAGTAAATGAATAAATGTTGTGCGTTAGCTCCCTCTACTGGCTCAAGCCTTTAATTACCAAAGAAAATCTAAATTCTCTGTCCTCCCAATAATAATTGAACCTTATGAAGCTGAGGATACTGCCGTAATTTACCGTGATACTTTAACATCAATTTAAGAATAGACCTAATGCTTTACTTTTACTGTGTTAAACTGGGAATAATGCTGTAATTTGACAAACACACATTTCAGAAGTAGACTGTTTAAAGTCCTTCAGTAGCCTATTTTTTTTAACATTATTATACATATTTATCCATCTTAAAGGAAGTATATGATCTAGTCGACAGTAGGCTAGTCAGGGTAAGCAAGCTTTTGACACCTTAACCATTAATGATACATTTAAGAGCTTTTATGAAAATGTATATAAATCTGAACTACATACTGACGCCCCAGAGAACATGACCGCCTTCTTATCCCCTTTAAACCTCCCTAATTTTTGAGATGATCAGAAGTCAGTTCTTGATGCTCCTATATCTAAGAAAGAGGTCCTTGATGCTATTTAAGGGTTACAGTCTGGCAAAGCAGCTGGACCCGATGGACTCAGCAGTGAGTTCCAGAATTTATTGGTGGACCCTCTGCTGAATATGTTTAATGACTCTTTCAAGAAGAGCACTGTGCCACAGTCTTTGAGAGAGGCAAACATCTCGATTTAAAAAAAAAGGTAAAGCCCCAGAGGACTATGCATCATATAGGCCAATATCCTTACTGAATGTGGACCTGCAACTCATGATTGGAGGACTTGCTCCCTCTGCTTATTATTGATGACCAAACTGGATTTGTTAAGGGTCGTAATTAATGTAATGTGCGCAGGCTACTAAATACAATCCAGGCTTTTCAACAGCGGGCATTAAGCGGTCTGGTGCTTTCTCTGGATGCAGAGAAGGCCTTTGACTGTGTAGAACTGTCCTATTTATTTTGCATATTACATACATTTGGTCTAACTGAAAAAAATTATCAATTGGATAAAATTACTTTATAATAAACCTCTTTCTGCGATGCTTACAAATGACTTGCGATCCCCCAATTTTCACGTTCAGAGAGGTACAAGGCAAGGCTGCCCTCTCTTGCCTCTGCTATTTGCACTGGCTATAGGGCGCCACAGGAATGAGTGGGCCAGTGCCTGCCTCACGCTGCACAGCCTGGCCTGGGGAGCTGTGGTCATCTCTAGGGGCCATGAAGCTCTGCAGGTAATTTCACACACCAACCTTTTTATGCAAATATCTCCATTTAAAAATACATCGTATTTATTTAATTTTGAAGTTAAATACATCTTCATTGTAAGGGCAAGGAAAATGTAATGAAGCAGCTTGAACAGATACTCTCAATAAAACCATAAATCACCAAACTCAAACACAAAAGGCCTTTGAGCTTAAACACTTTGTGTTGAACAAACAGTCAAGTTTCAGTTTACAGCCATCCAACAAGAAGACTATGTTACTGTTGTAGTGCAGCAGATCAGATGTTTCTCAATCAATCAAGATAACAAGTGTTTGTCTACAGAGATAAACCAGTTAGCAGCTATTTTGAAATGCAGGTTTACCGGATTTGAACTCTTCCCTAACAACAGCACCTGAGCTATGAGAGTAAGTGGTAAACAAATCAGTTTTAATGGTTCAAAGTTTCTTTCAAAATCGTATTTTTAAAAACCAAGACTAACAAACGGGGTAAATGTGACACTTTTCATGCTTAAAGAAATATCCTTCTTTTTGTGCTTTATTATAAATAGACCGCTCAGATTCGTCAACCAATTTTATTTTATTTTTTTTATTTGTTATTTTATACACTTTATTAATCCCCAAGGGGGAGATTCTAGTTCGCACTCTGTTATTGAGAGGCATGCTTCTCACACACACAGGCCTGAATCACACACATGCACAAACACGACCTGTGGACATGCATTAATGGAGAGATGTCAGAGTGCGGTGGCAGCCCACACTGGAGGTGCCCCATGAGCTGGTGGGGGTTCGGTGCATTGCTCAAGGGCACCTCGGCAGTGCTCGAGAAGTGGTCTGGCACCTCTCCAGCTACCAGACCAACTTCCATATTTTGGTCCGCATCGGGACTTGAACCGGCAACCCTCCGGTTCCCAACCCAAGTCCCTGCGGACTGAGCTACTGCCACCCAACTTGCTTAATTTTGGTCCTTAACTTTGTGCTGAGAGATCATTTGTTGATCTTGAAGACTTTACTATTAATGTCCGTTTCCCTGACGGCCACTTGGTCTCTCATGATTTTACTTCAGAAAGTTGTCTGTGAATTTGAAAACACTTAAGAAGTTGTTAGGTATTAATTCAGCATAGGTTTATTCTTTTTCTGCAATTAAGCTATTCAAACATGTTTATAACCACATTCCTTAATCCAAGAAATCAGTCCAACAAACGTACTTGCCTCTCAGTGCCCTGAATGAATGAAAATATGAAGATGCTTAAGCAAAAAGATTTGAATTGTTACTTAACAGACAACAGAAACGTCCACTGTGTCCATTCAAGCTATTTAAAGCAAATGATAGAGGTTTTAGGGTTAAATATTGTGATACTCTGAGAGTCAAATATCTGACTGTGACAGATATAAGATGCCACCTTGGAAAAATATTCCTCATTTCCTGTGGTTATTACCCAAAAGATCTCAAAGAAGACAGAACGCATGCTGAGGGAATCAAGGCAGGAAGGAATTGCATCACCCTGACTGAAGCAAACAGGATTCACATAAAATGCCCTCAGCTCAGGCACACATGATTATTGTGTTGGTCAAAGATAGATCTTGGATAAATGAAAAATAGACTCCCAGTAAAAGGTTGATAATGGATGTTTGGTATATAGTGAACAGACTATGTGTTTCTATGCTGCACCCAGGCTGATTCACAAAAACACTCCCTGGGTGGAACCAGTGACTAAATTGTCTTTTAGTCATGCTTTTTAATCTCTTATTGTTGTCTTATTTGGTACTATATCCACCTGCAATTATCAAGTCAGTTTTGAAATGACACAATAACAGCCAACTCTACAGTTATTCAAAAAAGTGTGTATATACGATGTTCTTGCCTACACAGCCTCTCTTTCTGTGTCAGGTGGAGGTGTACAGTGTGACGGTGGACTGCACTGTGACGTCTCGTTTTGCCCACACCGTCATGACCTCTCAGGCTCTGAACAAAGCGAACACCTCCAAGGAAATCTTCTTTGAAGTGCAGCTGCCCAAGACCGCCTTCATCAGTAACTTCAGCATGTCAGTTTGCTACGTTAAAACTTTCACCATATAGCCAGTGTTTGCTTGCACCATGTTGATTTTTGAGACAGATATTATCAACGCTTCTCTTGTGCTTTAAAGCTCATTTCTCTTAATGATACAGTTGGTAGAGTTCAAGAGCAACATTATGTTCTCTGTCTTTCACAGGGAAATTGAAGGTCAGGTGTATGTCGGGGAAGTGAAGGAGAAAGAGAAAGCCAAGAAGCAGTATCAAAAGGCTGTTTCCTCTGGACAAACTGCTGGACTGGTCAAGTGAGTCTGTGAGGATGAAATATTCATGAAGCAAACACAGCAAGAAACACGCACAAAATCAAAGTGGATCTCCACTTTGATTTTTGCACTCCCTTGATCTGAGTCGTTTAGTGTAAGGTGGTTATAGTCTACATTATTGGTCGTGGTTTTTTGAAGAGGATTTCCACTTTGATCATTGTTCTCTCTCTGTTTTATTATAGAGCTTCTGGGAGAAAGATGGAGAAGTTTTCTGTGTCCGTCAACATCGCAGCAGAAAGTAATGTGACTTTTATTCTGACTTACGAGGAGCTCCTTCAGAGGAAGCTGGGCCAGTATGAGATTCTGACTCAAGTTAAACCCAAACAGCGGGTCCAGGAGTTTAAGGTGAATCTGATTCTGTTCTGCTGTGGCCTCCTGGTGATTTGGTTCTTTGAGATCTTTTAAATGAGCTATTTACAAATGGTCTCTCTGTCTGTCTGTGTTTTTTGCCTGTGTGGATGACAGATTGTGACAAACATCTATGAGCCACAGGGCATTTCTTTCCTTGATGCCCATGCTACCTTCCTTACCAATGATTTGCTCCCCCTGGTGGAGAAAACTGTAACAGACAAAAAGGTACATGGTCCCTGGAGGAAGTTGTCTCATTCTTTGCCTGCAGTTCCTGGATCAGACTCCCACCCTTTTTACATTCATTACATTATTGACCTCAAGATTTGAGTTCAGCTGACTGTGTGTATCTTGTTGTCAGGCACGCATCTTTTTCTCACCAACCATGGAGCAGCAAAGGAGTTGTGCTGATTGTGATGGAACCTTCATTGACGGAGATTTTGTCATCAAATATGACGTAAACAGAGCGAGCAGCATTGGGGACATTCAGGTATGCTGTCACTCAAACAAAAAAAACAGATTCACAGAAAAGCTGAGTTATGGGGGCAGAGGCGTCATGCAAGCCACAATTCGGGGGGGCTAAGTTAGAGTGCATGGGCTCAAAGGGTCCTTCTAAAAAATGGGAAGAACAATTCCAATGTCTGTATTTTGAAACATTTACAGTCAAAGGCAGAATGGGTATTATTTCTTGATCAGTCTGAAGAAACCTCAGTAAATGATGCAAAATTCCTTACATCCAAATTGCTTATTTTTCGTATAGCTTTTTAAAATCAGATCTCTTCCATACTTGAAATATTATTCATCATTACTACATATAATACAAAAAGAATACTTCTTTTAATGCTAAGAAATTAGAAAAATCTGATAGTCATTTTAAAAATCTGACGGTGCTCCAGCCCCCCCAGTTTGAATGGGGATGACGCCTCTGTATGGGAGATATGAAACTATGATTAAATTGCACAAGAATATATATGTCTATAAACTATATATATGTTTATTACTGCCCTTTATGATTCTTTCCCCTTCAGATTGTAAACGGGTACTTTGTACACTTTTTCGCTCCACCTGACCTGCCCAGAGTCCCGAAGAATGTGGTGTTTGTGATTGACAGGAGCGGATCAATGTCTGGAAGAAAGATTGAACAGGTGGGGGACTGTTCAGACTACAAATGGGGCTCTAAAATGTTTGTGTCCACATGCACACATTTTTCTTATGACCTCTGTGTAGACACGAGAGGCTATGCTGGCCATCCTCAAAGACCTCCATGAGGAGGATCACTTTGCCGTCGTCCTGTTTGGTAGTACCGTCGAGCCCTGGAGAGGAACACTTTCCAAAGCAACGGCAGAAAACTTGAATGAAGCCTTGGCATTCGTCAGGAAATTACATATCTCAGGATGTAATGATCTTATAGACACTTTTTTATACATAATGTACTCACTCTCAAAATAAGAAAAAAAACACCTTTGTGTTCTGATTACATTTTCTTATGTGTTTACCATCTAGCAACTAATTTTAATGATGCATTGTTGGACAGTGTAAAAATGCTCATCAGTGACAGAAAAGAGCAAAGGATCCCAGAGAGGAGCATCGATATGATTATCGCACTGACTGATGGAATGCCAGATTCCGGTGAGTGTGCACATACTGTATTGAGTGTTTGTGTGAGTGCATGTTTGATTGATGTCATTGATTTTGACATCAAATTAACTATATAATTCATATAAGAATTATTTTGCATTTTGAAGGCCCCGGTAGGATCTTGGAGAATATGCGCCCTCCTATGAGTGGAAACATATCTCTGTTCTGTCTTGGATTTGGAAATGATGTGGATTACTCCTTCCTGGATTCGTTGAGCAAACAAAACAAGGGATCGGCCCGCAAAATTTATCAGGGATCAGATGCAACACTTCAACTTCAGGTGGAAAGTTAAGGCTGTGAACACATTTACAAGACAATAATTACAACTACTTCCCAGTTTTCCACATTTATATCATGACTACTTTTTGATTAAATTAAAATATAAACTCATAATGTAGCGCATTCTGTACAAACACAGGTAATACATTGTGTGTCTGGATTTGTCTCAGGGTTTTTATGAGGAGGTGTCCAGCCCTCTTCTCTTGGAGGTTGACCTGCGTTATCCTGACAAGGCAGTGGACTTTCTCACCACTAACCACTTCAACCAGCTGTTTAATGGCTCAGAGATCGTGGTGGCCGGTCAACTGGTGGACAACGACCTTGAAAACTTCCTGATGGAAGTGGTTGGCCAGGGGGTGAGGACAAGGAAACAGTTTCAAGACAGTAGTGAGGGCATAGATGGGGTTTGTTTATTAATCTGTTTTAAGAGACTATTACTCCTCTTTGTCCCTCCTGCTTAGTTTGAAGAGGAATTCAAGGTGCAGGGACAGGCTGGTGCTGTAGACTGGGGCGTGATGTACCCTGATGAGGAATACATCTTTGGAGATTTTACAGAGCGTCTTTGGGCCTACCTAACCATCCAGCAGCTACTGGAGAAAAGGTGAGTTTGAGTAATTTCACTCAAGCTGATACCTACATTTTTATCTTGGAAATCTGTATGCCATTGTTCTCATTTAAAACCTTCATCAATGATTCATCCACATATCGTCTGAGAGCCAAGAAAGGATCACATAATACTAATTCACCAATTCCAAACCAAACCACATCTTTTTCTACTTTCAGTAAGAGTGGTACCACTGATGAGAAAGGGAACGCCACGGCAAAGGCTCTGGACATGTCCCTGCGGTATAGCTTCGTAACCCCTCTTACTTCCATGGTGGTCACTAAGCCTGAAACTGAGGACGGAACAGAAAGCCCGCTCATCGCTGATAAACTGACTGAGGGTAAGAGATTCAGCCATTTGACCTATGTGTGAAACTAAACCTTACATTCGCATTCATTTTCAAAACTATTGTGGTTACCTGAAGGTGGTGCTCAAGTTAAAACTTAAGTTTAAATTCACATATTTGTTTTGTGTCCATCTGTTTATTTTGACAGAGCAAAGACAAGAGGCAGAAAGACATAGTAATACAGGTTTTTTTTTTTTTTACATCATCATAAAAAGGTTTCTTTGAATAAGTACATTTAATGCTTTAATTTTAACTTGTTGTAATTTTATGTTTCAGCTCGATATTATGCTCCTCCAGCACACTCCTATAATTATCAGTCAACACCCTCCTATCTTGGTAAGTAATTGTTTTTCTTCAATTATTTCATTTTAATTCATTTTACCCGAGACACATTACAGACAAGACAATACCAGCAACAGTAACATACATCTTTAAAGGGATACTTCACCCATTTGCATTAAGCTTTGTATCAGTAGTAAACTTGTGTTTTTATTGAATGGTCTTGCATCCAGCCCTCATTTCCCCCTAAGATGAGAAATATCTGTAATTTATTTTCTGACAAGCTGCCTCCAGTGATGCAAAAATCGTCATATTGCGTCACTGGCGTCTGTTGTGGTTAGCAGGGGTGAAACTACATTGCTAGTTCCTCATGTTTTCAACCACTGAAACTACAGACCTATCACAGATCAGTGGGCGAGACCTCACTGCCAGAATCGAAACTTAACATCCGCCATCTTGCTTAGTTGGAAGCTGTGCTTACAGGCTCTGTGGATAAAGCTGAGTAAAGCCGACAATGGCGGAAAGTCAACTACAAACTGATATGGATGAAGGGGATTTTGAAGGTGTTGTGCTCGAAATGGATATTCGTGGCTCTTTCTACGAGCCGCCCGCAATATTGCTGCCAGGTGCCTTCTGCAGACAGACAGAGGCTGTGAGACAGGGACCCTGAGCCGGCTCAAGCTGGGTGTCTTTATGGATAAAGCTCTTAAAGACCGAGAATGGCGTAAAAAGTATGTTTCAACTTCAAACTGATATGGATGAAGGGGATTTTAAAGGTTTTGTGCTCGAATCGGATGTCCGTGGCTCTTTCTACGAGCCAGCTGCTGGTGTCGACAGGCAGGCTAGCTAGCCTAGCTGGCTAGGTCCGCGGCTGTGACAAGGAAGAAGGAGCCGGGGCAGACTTGTGTTTTCGGTGCTGTGACTGTTTGACTATGGACACAGACATAGAGTCTGTTTTCTGCCAGGAATTTCCAAGATGCCAATTCCTTCTGGAAGAAATCTCTGAATCAGTTAAGGAAACTGCCGTATGATTATTAGTAAATGTCCGCGAGTAATGCTGCATTCAGGTGCTGCTCGGGTGGTCCAAGTTTCTTAGAGAAAACTTATTGTCAAAAGTTATATTTGAGCAAAAAGTTGATGTGCAATACGTGCATGAATAAAAAGTATGTTAACAAAACACAAAACCGACTTGATCAGTTGTTTCATGTGCATTTTACAACTCGAAATCTCATTTTTCCGATACCACGTGAATGCACCTCTCCTTCAGCGGGAGTGTCCTGCGGTGCTGTGCATTCTGGGAGTTGTTGTCTCTAATGCACATAAGGCAAAAAGACACTTTCTGCCTTTTCTCGGTCAAGAAGGCACCAACTTCAAAATTTATTTCACATTTCTACTACATATATGACCCAATTTCAATACAGATTCATGTTTCAATGGGTGAAGTATCCCTTTAAAACATCTTTCAACCACACCATACTGACATTCACAGTCCCCCCCTATCCCGAGCCCAGTGTAAAGCAGCATCTGGATGTCATAGCATTCATGTAGAGACAAAATATAAGAGATACAAATAATGAAATAATGATAAAAAAAACAAAAACAAAAAACGAACAATCCCACAACAACAAGAACGACACACACACACATTCATGGTCCTTAGATGATGAATCATACTTACTTTAGCATTACCCTGACTTCTCTCCTAACATTTATGAGCATGTTGATGTTGGAATTTAGCCCACTGTGCACAAGCTCACAGAGCAGCTTGCATTGCTGTACACTTAGTTTTGTTGTCTGTTGTAGCCAAATTGTTGAGCAAAGACTACATATAAAACAAAACCATTACTCATTTTGTCTATCACTTCCATTTTACTCTGTTGTCACCTGCAGTGGACGGGGATCCTCATTTCATGATCGAGCTCCCAGACAGAGACGACGCACTTTGCTTCAACATCAACGACAAACCAGGAAGCATTTTCAACTTGGTCAGAGACCTTAAACAAGGTCAGCCATGAGTCCATTTTTTAAGGCTACATGTACTAACTGTGCACCAAGATTTTGTACATTTATCCTCATGTGCCTGAAAATTACACCCGGCTGTTAAACAGTGAGTGACGGAATCCCCTGTTGTTTCCTCAGGTATTTTGGTCAATGGCGAGATCATAGGCGACAAGATGATTCCCCCTGATGGTAAAATTAACACCTACTTTTGGCGTTTTGGCATCGTCCACCAGACTCTGGGGGTGAGGCTGATTGTGAGCACTCAGGACGTCTCGGTGTTTCAGGATGGCCAACTGGTCAAGCTGCAGTGGTCTGATTGGGCTCCACTCAAAGGATCCAAGTGAGTGGCTGCATGTCCCATGGTTACCTCATTCAATAAGAGAAAACTATTCCTCTACATGAGTAAAACATCCAGTTCAGAATAAATGCTTACCATCTTGTTCCCCTCATATCCTCCAGTATGGATATTCTCTTGACCAAGGATCGCAGCCTCACAGTAACTCTGAAAGACTCCGTCAAGTTTGTCATCCTGCTTCACAAAGTGTGGGAGAAGCACCCGTACCACCGGAACTACCTGGGTTTCTACACCCTGGACACCCACCTCATGTCATCTTCTGTTCACGGCCTGCTAGGTACTTGTTTGGTTATTAAAGAGAATTACATTATCATGACGGATAATAGGGGAATGTTCGCTGTAGCATTTATTGTTCTCTGTGCAACCTCCACAATGTTACTACACTGTTAATGCTCCAGACAATGGCCTGCCTGGTTCACACATCAGCTCAAGGTCTATTCAATATTATTTGGACTGCAGGGAGCTGGCAGAACAAAGTCAGTTTAATGTAAACTGGTTCAGACATTTATATTGGCACATGTCCCTCTGGAAACGTCTGGTCATGTCAAGGAGTGCAGGTCATGTGAAAAGGGCTTTAGGTTCAATTACTACCTTCGCACCTTTGGCCATTACTATTTTCAGTCTTGGATGTTTTTATAAAATAATCTAGGAACAATATTAGAAACGATCATAGTGTTCAGGTGTAATCAGACATACCCTAACACTCTGAAATGAGTTGTCAGGCCACAGTAGTGACACAAACTGGTGCCACAAGAGGAAAACTCTGCCATAGCATACACACTTTCTCTTTTACTTTGGTATTTTAAGATTGTGTTTAAAAACTTACTACTACCACCACTCCAAACATATAGAAATCAGATGGATTAATATAGCCTTATAAATAGTTATGATTTAGTTTTAGTTTTTATACCTGTATCAAGAAAGTAAACACAGGGCACTGCCTCTTGTTTCCTTCTGACAAAACAGCAGGACACCTCACTGTAAAGAAAAGTTCACTGTTAGCTTTGATTTTATGGATATGTGCTGTATTTAGTTATTTTAATGCAAAACTACATTCATACAATAACCCCAAATTGTAAGCATAAGAGAGAGTCTCAGATTTCCTTGGATATCTGAGCATAATATCTAATTATCTGATATGCAATTAAGGAATCAAATTTAGGAATCATACAGTTTCTTTCAGTGAGGGATTACATTTGTCCTAAAAAGGCAGATTTTATATTATCTGAATATTGCATGTCCTCCAGAAGGAATATTTAGTACTTTTCAAATCTTGTGATTTTTTTCACAATATAAAGCCGTTTTCACACGTTAAAATTTAGAGAAAGTTTCAGACAGCCTGTCCCTGAAATCTTCCTGAGGTTGCTTGTTCACACATGTCGGGAAAGGGGTGGTGAGAGCTATAATGTAAAAAGGACACGCCAAGATAGTGGATGGGCAACAGATGTTGACGCTCTTTGCCTTTATATCAATACTAAGTGTAATTGGATGTGTTCACAGTATCAACCAACAGATCAGGAAAAAAAGTAGCAGCTTCATTGCTTGCACAAGGATAATGCCAGTGCTGCCACTCGCGGGTTATAATTATCATCATCCAGTCAGGCCAGTTGATCTAGGATGGCGACTGCACTTGGGGTTATGTACTGTAGGAGCGTAACTCAGTATTTTATATTGGCATATTTGTCGCAATGATATATTTAAGACGCAGCCCACCTTTTAGAGGAAATATAGGTATTAAAAGTGCGTCTTAAACACTGAATTTTACGGTAGAATATCAATTAGCTGTTATAAGAATCCTACACCAAAGGGCTCGAAATGTACCAGAGGGGAAGAGTAAGGAACAGATACATCTCAGATAAATTTGCGGTGCAGCTAACCTTACTTGGCCTTTATCAAAACCTAAAAGAAACACGGTACCAACTGGAAGAAGGAGACAACAGACGACAAAGCAAGGGAGACTGGCTGCAAAAGCCAAGGAACCCATTTAACACATACTGTATATTATAAGGCCCATTATACAGCAGAAATAAACATGTTTACATTCTGGTTTAAAGATCAGATTTAGTCTGAATAGCTTGTTTCTTTATTCGTACACACTGTGGGGTCTTTACATGGTTTATTTATCATTAGGGAACATTTAGGGATCAAATAAATGTACTTGAAAATGATATTTACCTGTAATGATTGGTCATCCTCCAGGTCAGTTTTACCATGGGATCAATTATGAGGTGTCAGACCTGCGTCCAGGTGAAGTCCCAGAGAAACCAGATGCCACCATGTTTGTGAAAGGACGGGAGCTCAATGTGACCAGGTACATGCCAAAATGAAGAGTCAGCAGGGGTCTCATTTATAAAAGAGTGCGTAGAATCCATACTAAAAATGGACGTGCGCCAAAAACCCGGAAATGGCGTGCGCACAAAATATTTCAGATTTATAAAACCGTTCGTACGCACACCTGCACGCAATGTTCCCTTTATAAATCACGATCCACCTGGAAATGTGCGCACGTAGATTAGCCCCATGTTCCACTCTCTACACGCCCACATTCAACCATAAACGGTCGATGCAAAGCACCTCGTGAATGAAAATGCATACAAACGAGGGGGCAGATCAAAGGTTTCCAGCGCTGGATCGCGGCGAAAACCGGAAGTTTAGACGAAGAAAATATACTTTCTGACCCAGAAATGCAGGAGCTTGTGAATGAAGTGAAGGTTAGAAAGCACATAGCGGTAGTTTGCTGCAGCAGGAGGGTCACAAACTGAAAAAAACAGAGAATGACACCACATTGCTACTGCATTCACGCTGTCCTCCTGAGTCCTACAGCGCCAAAGCATTAACTTTTCATCATTACGCACGGGTATATCTGCAATGTTTAGCCTTTATGTTTACAGGACCCACACTGATTCATATATTGTCAGAGCGCTCACGTCAGTCATCAGTCTCCCTCACTGTACGATATTATTAAACAAAAGTTTGAACAATGAACAACAACTTTTAATTGTTGGCCACATTTTTCGGGGGAAACTCCGTCTGCTCTTTGACTAATTATGAGGATATAAAGGCCACATGATCGTGTCAGAGATGCCCCGATTTAATGTCCACACTTGAATAATTTACACAATAAATACGTGCAGGTGATGAAGATGTGCTGAGTAACGAGAAGGCAAAATGTGTGAAGCCACCGCTGTGTCTCTGAGCGCTCTGTGCGCCTTGCAGCTCAGTCATCTTTATTCAACTAAAAATCACACTTGATGATCTTTAAAGATATTAATGAAAACTGGTGGCTCTACGGTTTTTGTGTTAGTTTAAATCTGATTTCTACATCAGTGATTACATTAGTGTACAGTCCGGTCCTCTGAGGTCCGTCTGGGATAATTAAGGCGAGACAGCGCTGATGAAATATGTGTGGCGGACTTTTATGAATGAATTTGTTTACGTTTATATCTTGTCATATTGAAAGTAACAATTGATAATGGCTCACTACGTGCGCTCGTATAGCCTAAGTAAAACAACGGCCGGTTTAAATGATTATGATGACGTGGATCTGTCAGTAAGTTTGATTAGTGAAATAAAATGTGGAAGAGACATCAATACACATTCTGCAGGCTTCAATTCACCACTTCGCCGTCTGTGTCTTCAATTTCCCATGCCTCCAAAATGTACGTACGCATGGGTCAGAGTTTGCTTACCGGTGCGCACATTTTACCGTCAGGTTTGTTTTTATAGATCACAAACTTTGTGTGATTAAAGGCGTACGCCAGTTTCAGGGCCCGTTTTGTGCGTACGCAACGGTTATAAATGAGACCCCAGGGGTCTCATTTATGAAAGAGTGCGTAGAATCCATACTAAAAATGTAAGTGAGCCAAAAACCCGGAAATGGCGTGTGCACAAAAAATTTCAGATTTATAAAACCGTTCGTACGCACACCTGCACGCAATGTTCCCTTTATAAATCACGATTTACCTGGAAATGTGCGCACGTAGATTAGACCCATGTTCCACTCTCTACACGCCCACATTCAACCATAAACGGTCGATGCAAAGCAGCTCGTGAATGAAAATGCATACAAACGAGGGGGCAGATCAGAGGTTTCCAGCGCTGGATCGCGGCGAAAACCAGAAATTTAGAGGAAGAAAATAAACTTTCTGACCCAGAAATGCAGGAGCTTGTGAATGAAGTGAAGGTTAGAAAGCACATAGCGGTAGTTTGCTGCAGCAGGAGGGTCACAAACTGAAAAAAAACAGAGAATGACACCACATTGCTGCTGCATTCACGCTGTCCTCCTGAGTCCTACAGCGCCAAAACATTAACTTTTCATCATTACGCACGGGTATATCTGCAATGTTTAGCCTTTATGTTTACAGGACCCACACTGATTCATATATTGTCAGAGCGCTCACGTCAGTCATCAGTCTCCCTCACTGTACGATATTATTAAACAAAAGTTTGAACAATGAACAACAACTTTTAATTGTTGGCCACATTTTTTCGAGGGAAACTCCGTCTGCTCTTTGACTAATTATGAGGATATAAAGGCCACATGATCGTGTCAGAGATGCCCCGATTTAATGTCCACACTTGAATAATTTACACAATAAATATGTGCAGGTGATGAAGATGTGCTGAGTAACGAGAAGGCAAAATGTGTGAAGCCACCGCTGTGTCTCTGAGCGCTCTGTGCGCCTTGCAGCTCAGTCATCTTTATTCAACTAAAAATCACACTTGATGATCTTTAAAGATATTAATGAAAACTGGTGGCACTATGGTTTTTGTGTTAGTTTAAATCTGATTTCTACATCAGTGATTACATTAGTGTACAGTCCGGTCCTCTGAGGTCCGTCTGGGATAATTAAGGCGAGACAGCGCTGATGAAATATGTGTGGCGGACTTTTATGAATGAATTTGTTTACGTTTATATCTTGTCATATTGAAAGTAACAATTGATAATGGCTCACTACATGCGCTCGTATAGCCTAAGTAAAACAACGGCCGGTTTAAATGATTATGATGACGTGGATCTGTCAGTAAGTTTGATTAGTGAAATAAAATGTGGAAGAGACATCAATACACATTCTGCAGGCTTCAATTCACCACTTCGCCGTCTGTGTCTTCAATTTCCCATGCCTCCAAAATGTACGTACGCATGGGTCAGAGTTTGCTTACCGGTGCGCACATTTTACCGTCAGGTTTGTTTTTATAGATCACAAACTTTGCGTGATTAAAGGCGTACGCCAGTTTCAGGGCCCGTTTTGTGCGTACGCAACGGTCATAAATGAGACCCCAGGGGTCTCATTTATGAAAGAGTGCGTAGAATCCATACTAAAAATGTAAGTGAGCCAAAAACCCGGAAATGGCGTGTGCACAAAAAATTTCAGATTTATAAAACCGTTCGTACGCACACCTGCACGCAATGTTCCCTTTATAAATCACGATTTACCTGGAAATGTGCGCACGTAGATTAGACCCATGTTCCACTCTCTACACGCCCACATTCAACCATAAACGGTCAATGCAAAGCACCTCGTGAATGAAAATGCATACAAACGAGGGGGCAGATCAGAGGTTTCCAGCGCTGGATCGCGGCGAAAACCAGAAATTTAGAGGAAGAAAATAAACTTTCTGACCCAGAAATGCAGGAGCTTGTGAATGAAGTGAAGGTTAGAAAGCACATAGCGGTAGTTTGCTGCAGCAGGAGGGTCACAAACTGAAAAAAACAGAGAATGACACCACATTGCTGCTGCATTCACGCTGTCCTCCTGAGTCCTACAGTGCCAAAACATTAACTTTTCATCATTACGCACGGGTATATCTGCAATGTTTAGCCTTTATGTTTACAGGACCCACACTGATTCATATATTGTCAGAGCGCTCACGTCAGTCATCAGTCTCCCTCACTGTACGATATTATTAAACAAAAGTTTGAACAATGAACAACAACTTTTAATTGTTGGCCACATTTTTTCGAGGGAAACTCCGTCTGCTCTTTGACTAATTATGAGGATATAAAGGCCACATGATCGTGTCAGAGATGCCCCGATTTAATGTCCACACTTGAATAATTTACACAATAAATATGTGCAGGTGATGAAGATGTGCTGAGTAACGAGAAGGCAAAATGTGTGAAGCCACCGCTGTGTCTCTGAGCGCTCTGTGCGCCTTGCAGCTCAGTCATCTTTATTCAACTAAAAATCACACTTGATGATCTTTAAAGATATTAATGAAAACTGGTGGCACTACGGTTTTTGTGTTAGTTTAAATCTGATTTCTACATCAGTGATTACATTAGTGTACAGTCCGGTCCTCTGAGGTCCGTCTGGGATAATTAAGGCGAGACAGCGCTGATGAAATATGTGTGGCGGACTTTTATGAATGAATTTGTTTACGTTTATATCTTGTCATATTGAAAGTAACAATTGATAATGGCTCACTACGTGCGCTCGTATAGCCTAAGTAAAACAACGGCCGGTTTAAATGATTATGATGACGTGGATCTGTCAGTAAGTTTGATTAGTGAAATAAAATGTGGAAGAGACATCAATACACATTCTGCAGGCTTCAATTCACCACTTCGCCGTCTGTGTCTTCAATTTCCCATGCCTCCAAAATGTACGTACGCATGGGTCAGAGTTTGCTTACCGGTGCGCACATTTTACCGTCAGGTTTGTTTTTATAGATCACAAACTTTGCGTGATTAAAGGCGTACGCCAGTTTCAGGGCCCGTTTTGTGCGTACGCAACGGTTATAAATGAGACCCCAGGGGTCTCATTTATGAAAGAGTGCGTAGAATCCATACTAAAAATGTAAGTGAGCCAAAAACCCGGAAATGGCGTGTGCACAAAAAATTTCAGATTTATAAAACCGTTCGTACGCACACCTGCACGCAATGTTCCCTTTATAAATCACGATTTACCTGGAAATGTGCGCACGTAGATTAGACCCATGTTCCACTCTCTACACGCCCACATTCAACCATAAACGGTCGATGCAAAGCAGCTCGTGAATGAAAATGCATACAAACGAGGGGGCAGATCAGAGGTTTCCAGCGCTGGATCGCGGCGAAAACCAGAAATTTAGAGGAAGAAAATAAACTTTCTGACCCAGAAATGCAGGAGCTTGTGAATGAAGTGAAGGTTAGAAAGCACATAGCGGTAGTTTGCTGCAGCAGGAGGGTCACAAACTGAAAAAAACAGAGAATGACACCACATTGCTACTGCATTCACGCTGTCCTCCTGAGTCCTACAGCGCCAAAACATTAACTTTTCATCATTACGCACGGGTATATCTGCAATGTTTAGCCTTTATGTTTACAGGACCCACACTGATTCATATATTGTCAGAGCGCTCACGTCAGTCATCAGTCTCCCTCACTGTACGATATTATTAAACAAAAGTTTGAACAATGAACAACAACTTTTAATTGTTGGCCACATTTTTTCGAGGGAAACTCCGTCTGCTCTTTGACTAATTATGAGGATATAAAGGCCACATGATCGTGTCAGAGATGCCCCGATTTAATGTCCACACTTGAATAATTTACACAATAAATACGTGCAGGTGATGAAGATGTGCTGAGTAACGAGAAGGCAAAATGTGTGAAGCCACCGCTGTGTCTCTGAGCGCTCTGTGCGCCTTGCAGCTCAGTCATCTTTATTCTAAAAATCACACTTGATGATATTTAAAGATATTAATGAAAACTGGTGGCTCTACGGTTTTTGTGTTAGTTTAAATCTGATTTCTACATCAGTGATTACATTAGTGTACAGTCCGGTCCTCTGAGGTCCGTCCGGGATAAAGAAGGAGAGACAGCGCTGATGAAATATGTGTGGCGGACTTTTATGAATGAATTTGTTCACGTTTATATCTTGTCATATTGAAAGTAACAATTGATAATGGCTCACTACATGCGCTCGTATAGCCTAAGTAAAACAACGGCCGGTTTTAATGATTATGATGACGTGGATCTGTCAGTAAGTTTGATTAGTGAAATAAAATGTGGAAGAGACATCAATACACATTCTGCAGGCTTCAATTCACCACTTCGCCGTCTGTGTCTTCAATTTCCCATGCCTCCAAAATGCTCGTACGCATGGGTCAGAGTTTACCTACCGGTGCGCACATGTTACCGTCAGGTTTGTTTTTATAGATCACCAACTTTGCGTGATTAAAGGCGTACGCCAGTTTCAGGGCCCGTTTTGTGCGTACGCAACGGTTATAAATGAGACCCCAGGGCTGTTGGTTTGTAACGTGCACTTGAAAAATCTGTCAGTGTACATAAAATGTCTGTGTGTGTCCACAGAGGCTGGCAGAGAGACTTCAGGAGGGATGTGAAGAAAGGAGACAACGTCCCCTGCTGGTTTGTTCACAATAATGGAACAGGCCTCATCGATGGCGAAGCATCAGACTACATTGTGTCAGGCCTTTTTAAAACTGTTTAAGAACAGGTTATAAATCAATTTCGGCCACATAAACATTCAAAAATCATTCACTTTAGATCAATATTCATATCTGCCTGTATTTACACTATAAATGCTCTGGTATCATGAACCCATAAAGCAAACACTCTTCATTCACAGCACTGTATGGATGACTTCACTTTCTCTATCAGTGATAGTGCTGGAGTTCCAAAAATGGAAAGCAATAACGCTATCCCTAAATACGGAGATGTATCGGAGCAACCTCAGCAATCACTTGTATTCAAATAAATGGGACACAGTTCCTCAAAATGTAATCCAGCTGGATTTATAAAAAGCTGCATTGTTCATGTTTGTCAAGTCTTTTTCAAGCAGTACAACCCTGATGAGTAGATGTTTATCATGTTTATTGATCACTGTAGTGCTGCTTATACAAATGATACCAAATAAAAGTTAAGAGTGGTGACAAACTGGTAAAATATGTAATACTGGTCACAGTATAAATGAAATGTTCAAACTGATTATTGTTGAAGTAGTATAGAAAATACACAAACTTAATGGGTGCAAGGGCTTTATGTTCGGGTTTCACGCCTTCGATTTATTAAATACAGATTATTAATCAATAAGACTAGTGTTTAATTAATTTATTCGAGACTGATATTGTAATATTTGGTTGTTCCCTGATTTCAGGGTGGTGCCCCCTATAGGTTTATTATCTCAGTTTAATAATATTGTTGACTTATATTAATAATTAAATAAAGATAATTATTGATGTTAATTTGATAACCAAATGTTAGTATATAAAACCCAACAGAAATGTTGCCCATGTATTAGCTCCTTAAACCCCAACAATGTTGATATCTGAAGGTTTATATTTTGTCCCTATTCGTATGAGAACAAGAATGAATAGGCGTATGAATAGGGTATATTTGGGTCTTTTTTGAAACTCTTCACTATTGGGATTCTTCGGGGCTTTTTTATCCGTACTCAGGACATATTGAGGATACAAAATCAGTTGAGTTTGCTTCTGTTGCAATTTGTTCAACGTTGACCCCTATTTTGGCTTAAAATTACTGGACTAGCTGCATTGTTGTCAGAGAAGTCAGCTCTTCAACATAGCATGTTACCTGAATTTCTGATCATATAGTAAGGTCACTTTATCATTTCAGTGACTACAGATCTTACTGATTGGACCTTTAATGAAGTTAGTCAATATGTTAGTGACACTATGGAGTTCTTATCGTGGGATAACTTGATTCATAGTTTTGTAAACATGGCGTCAACTTTTTAGCCCAGTATTGTAGAATAAGATGGTAGTTCTGAATCTAAATGTGTGTGTGAGTGTCATGTCAGTGTGTTAACATGAGACTCGGTTAATGGTCAGGAGGATAAAAGGGCGCAGATTGATGAGCATCTCTCTCGCCTCGATGACTTGCGCGTCAGTCACTGCTGAAACGTCACAAAGTTCACGATGTGATAAAAACACTCATCAGGACACTTTGAGAACTCAGTGAATATGTATTAACTCAGAGGGGGAACAGGAAATAGATTCACACGCGGAACTACCTGGTGAAAAAAAGATTTTTTTTAAATAAACCAACCCAGTGCCACACCTTGTTTTACCAACGAGTCCATCATCATCAAAAAGTCTTAAGAAAAAAAGTGAGTGTGTAAAAAAAGACATGGAGTTAGAGAGGCGGTCAAATATTGACCAATGATGCGTCTTTTTCATACTAATATAAAACATGACAGAATGATAAAAAGTATATTTACAGCATTAAAAAGAGGTACAAACGAATCACAGGTTTTTATTAACACACACAGCCTCACAGCTGATTTGTTCTTCTGAGAGAGAAGGGCTGCCGTTGGTTTAAGGCTGTGTGAGCTCGCTACTGATATTGTGCAGCGGGCGAGGCCAGAGCCGTGGTGGGTGTCGCCGGGGTGTCCAGCGAGGAGGCCGGACTTGCCTGAGACAGGTGTGTGTGTGTGTGTGTGTGTGTGAGGTGGGAGATGCTGCAGGGGGAAGTCTTCTTCAGGAGCTGAAACACAAACACACACAAACAATTACACACGTGTCAGGTTACTGGGACCAGCTAGCTGCTCTTAGGTCACAGATAAATTCACGTCCTCTGCATCTGTTTGAAGCGCCAGCTTTGCTAACTTTTAAAAAGACTTCAAATCATTTCAAAGAATGAGGAGCTGGAGAGGAGCGAGGGAAGCTCAGCCTTCCTGTTCAAATTAGGGATGGGCATTTATAGTAATCCCTGTACTCGATTACTCGAATTACCTAATGAACGAGTACTCGAGTACCCGCAGATTATAATTATTATTTTTTTTACCGTAAACCAAAAAAAGGGACCTTCCAGACCAGAATTGTAGCCTTATTGCCGGTAAAATGACATAAACATCCAACATTTAAACATAAATATAAATAAATATCCAGCCACAGGAAGCGATTTCAATGGTGTTGTCATGTACACAAGCACAAACTTTGCCCAACACGCCCACTCCTCTGTAGCTGCTTTTAGGTGGTCGGCCAGCTTTTCTGCGGTGTGCCGCTCATCAGTTCTGCGGGTCTGTAAGACCTGGCCTGGTCTTCAAATCCCAGTTCTGAATAAAATGGCATTTTATGGTGATATACGACTCAGTGGTGAGAGCTGTCCACGAGTCTGTAGTAACATTCACTTTGTTAACACGTTGCGAATCAACCCTCAGTTCTGCTGCCCTTTCTTCATACATCTTTTCCACTCTCGTAGCTGTTGTTCTCCGTGATGGTGGCTTGTACTCCGGCTCGACAAATGTCATCAGCTCTCTGAAGCCTTCTCCTTCCACAAAACTTAATGGGAGCATATCTCCAGTTACCATTTTGGTTATAAGCAGGCTAATCTTCTCCGCTCTGGTTTCATCACAATGATGTGTGCTAACAAGGCTAGCAAATGACGTGATGCGAGACTGCCTGTTTACTGTCTCCACTGTTTTCTGCTTGTGCTTTAAGCGCATGTGGTTAAGCATCGAACTAGTATTTCTATGGTATGCAAGTTTAACGCCACACATCTTGCACTGCACATTAACTTCATCGTTTTTGTCGAAGTACTTCCAGACATCACTTTTCTTGACTGACATGTCGCAGGTGTAGCAGACGGTTCTGTATTTGTCATGCTTTTGCTTTCGGTGTAATAATTTTTTCCTAGAGAGTTGCCGTATCTGCCGTGAAACAGTTGTTTTTGCTGAAATCTGGCTCGTTTCGTACTTAAACTGAAGCCGTGGCCGGAGAAGTCATACGTTTGTATCCCGTTAATTATTTTCCTACCTAGTATATACAGTTTGGCGAAAACAAAAAGCTGTTTCACACATGTAACGCTGTATGAGTTCAAGTTTTGTAGCCAAAAGCAGCGCTTGCACAGGTGCGCGAGTAACGAAATGTTACTCGAATAAAGGGGTCAACGGCGAATCAAAATCAGGTGTTGATTTTTAGAGGCTGGTTTTCTGCTCTGACCCGAGAGATAAAAAAGTTTCATTGTCTCACCTTCGAGCTGAGTTTTCCTTTTGCTCCTCATCCTCTTCCTCTTCTTCCCCTGCAGAAGAAACATAAACAGGTTGAGCTTCTTGGTGTAACGCAGCCAGTTAGTGCAGCAGTGATGTAAATGTGCAAACCTGCAGCAGCAGGTGGAGGTGTGCCAACAGGTGTACTCGCGTAGTTGTCTCGAGCCGACCAGCCGGGGTAAAGTTTGGTGTGGATGAGTTTTTCTTCATGAGCCATTTCATAATACTTGGCCTGTTCCTCCTTGGTCAGTGAATGCCACTGTGGACATAAACACACACACACACATATAGAAACACACAAACAACGTTAGCTTCTGTACATATCCCAACTTGACTCCTGTGATCTCGGAAGCTGTAAATTCCGAGTTACTGATCTGATATGTCATCAGGAGCGCCCGCCTGAACCCGGAACTCTGAGTCAGAACTCCGAGGAACTTTAGTTGCCAGTTTAAATCCTGCATGGCTGCTACGTTGATCAACAGGAACGTTTGAGATGTAACTATCGTGTTGAGTAGCAGCGTAGTCCTCTTTGTGTGCAATTAAATCAATCACACCGAGAGTATTGTACACGTTCGATCTGTAAACATGTTGTCATGTTTTTTTCAAACACAAACTATCACATAGTGTGATGTCATCGTCTGGTGTTTGCTAACAGAACAAAGGAACTCCTGGAGGCGTCCATGTTGTTTTTCAAACTTGTTGACAACTCGCAAGACGATCGTTGTAAACTCGACGAACGCACCATGAAGCCCCCGTACGTCATTCTGGCGCGTTGTCGAGCTCCCTCGGTCCTCGACCCCGTCCACACGTGCGACAGGAAGAAATATAGTAACGAGCCATCGAGGTAAAAACCGCACATTTTGTCGTGCTGCTTTTCGCCGTTGGGACGCTCCGTAGGAAGCGCTAATTCATGTGGCGTGCTGACAGTACATGGTGTCAGAAGGTTAAGATTTAACATGATTAGATGCACTTCAACCACAAACTAATCAAATCGCACCGACAAGAGACACAACATCGGACGCGTGTCTCGCCTGCTGAGAACAAAGACCCTACTCACAGCTTGAACCTGGGCGAGAGAGAGAGACAGAGAGAGCAGATCGTGTATCGCTCGTTTATCCATCTGAGACGCCGATCATGTTTGGATTGAAAAAGCTCAAACAGTCATTAATCTAACTTAGCTCAGGCCGTTGAACATCTACCCGCTCTATCTCCCATATTCACGTTTGGGGAACATTTTACATCTCTGCCGTTAACTCAAGACTTCAAAATTAACTTCCACTCTGATGATTTCTATGGTCACATGTTGAGTCTCTGAACGTCCGACTTACTGTCCATATCATTTAAGACTTTTTAACCCTGAGACATTTTGTGTCCAAACTACAAACCTCCATGTGTATATACAATTATTAATGTTTTTAATGAAGTGAGTTGCCGCCGTGCTCACTGACCAGCTGTCCCAGGATCTGGTTGATGGTGGCACTGTCCTCCGATTTGCACTGGGCCACCACCCTCGGCCTCTCCTCCCTCATGTACAGCATGAAGGCGTTCAGCGGCTTCTTGATGTGCGGCTTCTTCTCTCCTCTCTCTGCCTGCTGAGCGTCCGGCACCGACTTCCTGTTGTCAGTGACAGAGAGGGCTGTGTGTGTGTGAGGCGTGTCTCTTCAGCTGCAGGGGGAAGTCTTCTTCAGGAGCTGAAACACAAACACACACACAAACAATTACACACGTGTCAGGTTACTGGGACCAGCTAGCTGCTCTTAGGTCACAGATAAATTCACGTCCTCTGCATCTGTTTGAAGCGCCAGCTTTGCTAACTTTTAAAAAGACTTCAAATCATTTCAAAGAATGAGGAGCTGGAGAGGAGCGAGGGAAGCTCCGCCTTCCTGTTCAAATTAGGGATGGGCATTTATAGTAATCCCTGTACTCGATTACTCGAATTACCTAATGAACGAGTACTCGAGTACCCGCAGATTATAATTATTATTTTTTTTACCGTAAACCAAAAAAAGGGACCTCCCGGACCAGAATTGTAGCCTTATTGCCGGTAAAATGACATAAACATCCAACATTTAAACATAAATATAAATAAATATCCAGCAACAGGAAGCGATTTCAATGGTGTTGTCATGTACACAAGCACAAACTTTGCCCAACACGCCCACTCCTCTGTAGCTGCTTTTAGGTGGTCGGCCAGCTTTTCTGCGGTGTGCCGCTCATCAGTTCTGCGGGTCTGTAAGACCTGGCCTGGTCTTCAAATCCCAGTTCTGAATAAAATGGCATTTTATGGTGATATACGACTCAGTGGTGAGAGCTGTCCACGAGTCTGTAGTAACAGCCACTTTGTTAACACGTTGCGAATCAACCCTCAGTTCTGCTGCCCTTTCTTCATACATCTTTTCCACTCTCGTAGCTGTTGTTCTCCGTGATGGTGGCTTGTACTCCGGCTCGACAAATGTCATCAGCTCTCTGAAGCCTTCTCCTTCCACAAAACTTAATGGGAGCATATCTCCAGTTACCATTTTGGTTATAAGCAGGCTAATCTTCTCCGCTCTGGTTTCATCACAATGATGTGTGCTAACAAGGCTAGCAAATGACGTGATGCGAGACTGCCTGTTTACTGTCTCCACTGTTTTCTGCTTGTGCTTTAAGCGCATGTGGTTAAGCATCGAACTAGTATTTCTATGGTATGCAAGTTTAACGCCACACATCTTGCACTGCACATTAACTTCATCGTTTTTGTCGAAGTACTTCCAGACATCACTTTTCTTGACTGACATGTCGCAGGTGTAGCAGACGGTTCTGTATTTGTCATGCTTTTGCTTTCGGTGTAATAATTTTTTCCTAGAGAGTTGCCGTATCTGCCGTGAAACAGTTGTTTTTGCTGAAATCTGGCTCGTTTCGTACTTAAACTGAAGCCGTGGCCGGAGAAGTCATACGTTTGTATCCCGTTAATTATTTTCCTACCTAGTATATACAGTTTGGCGAAAACAAAAAGCTGTTTCACACATGTAACGCTGTATGAGTTCAAGTTTTGTAGCCAAAAGCAGCGCTTGCACAGGTGCGCGAGTAACGAAATGTTACTCGAATAAAGGGGTCAACGGCGAATCAAAATCAGGTGTTGATTTTTAGAGGCTGGTTTTCTGCTCTGACCCGAGAGATAAAAAAGTTTCATTGTCTCACCTTCGAGCTGAGTTTTCCTTTTGCTCCTCATCCTCTTCCTCTTCTTCCCCTGCAGAAGAAACATAAACAGGTTGAGCTTCTTGGTGTAACGCAGCCAGTTAGTGCAGCAGTGATGTAAATGTGCAAACCTGCAGCAGCAGGTGGAGGTGTGCCAACAGGTGTACTCGCGTAGTTGTCTCGAGCCGACCAGCCGGGGTAAAGTTTGGTGTGGATGAGTTTTTCTTCATGAGCCATTTCATAATACTTGGCCTGTTCCTCCTTGGTCAGTGAATGCCACTGTGGACATAAACACACACACACACATATAGAAACACACAAACAACGTTAGCTTCTGTACATATCCCAACTTGACTCCTGTGATCTCGGAAGCTGTAAATTCCGAGTTACTGATCTGATATGTCATCAGGAGCGCCCGCCTGAACCCGGAACTCTGAGTCAGAACTCCGAGGAACTTTAGTTGCCAGTTTAAATCCTGCATGGCTGCTACGTTGATCAACAGGAACGTTTGAGATGTAACTATCGTGTTGAGTAGCAGCGTAGTCCTCTTTGTGTGCAATTAAATCAATCACACCGAGAGTATTGTACACGTTCGATCTGTAAACATGTTGTCATGTTTTTTTCAAACACAAACTATCACATAGTGTGATGTCATCGTCTGGTGTTTGCTAACAGAACAAAGGAACTCCTGGAGGCGTCCATGTTGTTTTTCAAACTTGTTGACAACTCGCAAGACGATCGTTGTAAACTCGACGAACGCACCATGAAGCCCCCGTACGTCATTCTGGCGCGTTGTCGAGCTCCCTCGGTCCTCGACCCCGTCCACACGTGCGACAGGAAGAAATATAGTAACGAGCCATCGAGGTAAAAACCGCACATTTTGTCGTGCTGCTTTTCGCCGTTGGGACGCTCCGTAGGAAGCGCTAATTCATGTGGCGTGCTGACAGTACATGGTGTCAGAAGGTTAAGATTTAACATGATTAGATGCACTTCAACCACAAACTAATCAAATCGCACTGACAAGAGACACAACATCGGACGCGTGTCTCGCCTGCTGAGAACAAAGACCCTACTCACAGCTTGAACCTGGGCGAGAGAGAGAGACAGAGAGAGCAGATCGTGTATCGCTCGTTTATCCATCTGAGACGCCGATCATGTTTGGATTGAAAAAGCTCAAACATTCATTAATCTAACTTAGCTCAGGCCGTTGAACATCTACCCGCTCTATCTCCCATATTCACGTTTGGGGAACATTTTACATCTCTGCCGTTAACTCAAGACTTCAAAATTAACTTCCACTCTGATGATTTCTATGGTCACATGTTGAGTCTCTGAACGTCCGACTTACTGTCCATATCATTTAAGACTTTTTAACCCTGAGACATTTTGTGTCCAAACTACAAACCTCCATGTGTATATACAATTATTAATGTTTTTAATGAAGTGAGTTGCCGCCGTGCTCACTGACCAGCTGTCCCAGGATCTGGTTGATGGTGGCACTGTCCTCCGATTTGCACTGGGCCACCACCCTCGGCCTCTCCTCCCTCATGTACAGCATGAAGGCGTTCAGCGGCTTCTTGATGTGCGGCTTCTTCTCTCCTCTCTCTGCCTGCTGAGCGTCCGGCACCGACTTCCTGTTGTCAGTGACAGAGAGGGCTGTGTGTGTGTGAGGCGTGTCTCTTCAGCTGCAGGGGGAAGTCTTCTTCAGGAGCTGAAACACAAACACACACACAAACAATTACACACGTGTCAGGTTACTGGGACCAGCTAGCTGCTCTTAGGTCACAGATAAATTCACGTCCTCTGCATCTGTTTGAAGCGCCAGCTTTGCTAACTTTTAAAAAGACTTCAAATCATTTCAAAGAATGAGGAGCTGGAGAGGAGCGAGGGAAGCTCAGCCTTCCTGTTCAAATTAGGGATGGGCATTTATAGTAATCCCTGTACTCGATTACTCGAATTACCTAATGAACGAGTACTCGAGTACCCGCAGATTATAATTATTATTTTTTTTACCGTAAACCAAAAAAAGGGACCTCCCGGACCAGAATTGTAGCCTTATTGCCGGTAAAATGACATAAACATCCAACATTTAAACATAAATATAAATAAATATCCAGCAACAGGAAGCGATTTCAATGGTGTTGTCATGTACACAAGCACAAACTTTGCCCAACACGCCCACTCCTCTGTAGCTGCTTTTAGGTGGTCGGCCAGCTTTTCTGCGGTGTGCCGCTCATCAGTTCTGCGGGTCTGTAAGACCTGGCCTGGTCTTCAAATCCCAGTTCTGAATAAAATGGCATTTTATGGTGATATACGACTCAGTGGTGAGAGCTGTCCACGAGTCTGTAGTAACAGCCACTTTGTTAACACGTTGCGAATCAACCCTCAGTTCTGCTGCCCTTTCTTCATACATCTTTTCCACTCTCGTAGCTGTTGTTCTCCGTGATGGTGGCTTGTACTCCGGCTCGACAAATGTCATCAGCTCTCTGAAGCCTTCTCCTTCCACAAAACTTAATGGGAGCATATCTCCAGTTACCATTTTGGTTATAAGCAGGCTAATCTTCTCCGCTCTGGTTTCATCACAATGATGTGTGCTAACAAGGCTAGCAAATGACGTGATGCGAGACTGCCTGTTTACTGTCTCCACTGTTTTCTGCTTGTGCTTTAAGCGCATGTGGTTAAGCATCGAACTAGTATTTCTATGGTATGCAAGTTTAACGCCACACATCTTGCACTGCACATTAACTTCATCGTTTTTGTCGAAGTACTTCCAGACATCACTTTTCTTGACTGACATGTCGCAGGTGTAGCAGACGGTTCTGTATTTGTCATGCTTTTGCTTTCGGTGTAATAATTTGTTCCTAGAGAGTTGCCGTATCTGCCGTGAAACAGTTGTTTTTGCTGAAATCTGGCTCGGTTCGTACTTAAACTGAAGCCGTGGCCGGAGAAGTCATACGTTTGTATCCCGTTAATTATTTTCCTACCTAGTATATACAGTTTGGCGAAAACAAAAAGCTGTTTCACACATGTAACGCTGTATGAGTTCAAGTTTTGTAGCCAAAAGCAGCGCTTGCACAGGTGCGCGAGTAACGAAATGTTACTCGAATAAAGGGGTCAACGGCGAATCAAAATCAGGTGTTGATTTTTAGAGGCTGGTTTTCTGCTCTGACCCGAGAGATAAAAAAGTTTCATTGTCTCACCTTCGAGCTGAGTTTTCCTTTTGCTCCTCATCCTCTTCCTCTTCTTCCCCTGCAGAAGAAACATAAACAGGTTGAGCTTCTTGGTGTAACGCAGCCAGTTAGTGCAGCAGTGATGTAAATGTGCAAACCTGCAGCAGCAGGTGGAGGTGTGCCAACAGGTGTACTCGCGTAGTTGTCTCGAGCCGACCAGCCGGGGTAAAGTTTGGTGTGGATGAGTTTTTCTTCATGAGCCATTTCATAATACTTGGCCTGTTCCTCCTTGGTCAGTGAATGCCACTGTTGACATAAACACACACACACACATATAGAAACACACAAACAACGTTAGCTTCTGTACATATCCCAACTTGACTCCTGTGATCTCGGAAGCTGTAAATTCCGAGTTACTGATCTGATATGTCATCAGGAGCGCCCGCCTGAACCCGGAACTCTGAGTCAGAACTCCGAGGAACTTTAGTTGCCAGTTTAAATCCTGCATGGCTGCTACGTTGATCAACAGGAACGTTTGAGATGTAACTATCGTGTTGAGTAGCAGCGTAGTCCTCTTTGTGTGCAATTAAATCAATCACACCGAGAGTATTGTACACGTTCGATCTGTAAACATGTTGTCATGTTTTTTTCAAACACAAACTATCACATAGTGTGATGTCATCGTCTGGTGTTTGCTAACAGAACAAAGGAACTCCTGGAGGCGTCCATGTTGTTTTTCAAACTTGTTGACAACTCGCAAGACGATCGTTGTAAACTCGACGAACGCACCATGAAGCCCCCGTACGTCATTCTGGCGCGTTGTCGAGCTCCCTCGGTCCTCGACCCCGTCCACACGTGCGACAGGAAGAAATATAGTAACGAGCCATCGAGGTAAAAACCGCACATTTTGTCGTGCTGCTTTTCGCCGTTGGGACGCTCCGTAGGAAGCGCTAATTCATGTGGCGTGCTGACAGTACATGGTGTCAGAAGGTTAAGATTTAACATGATTAGATGCACTTCAACCACAAACTAATCAAATCGCACCGACAAGAGACACAACATCGGACGCGTGTCTCGCCTGCTGAGAACAAAGACCCTACTCAAAGCCTGAACCTGGGCGAGAGAGAGAGACAGAGAGAGCAGATCGTGTATCGCTCGTTTATCCATCTGAGACGCCGATCATGTTTGGATTGAAAAAGCTCAAACAGTCATTAATCTAACTTAGCTCAGGCCGTTGAACATCTACCCGCTCTATCTCCCATATTCACGTTTGGGGAACATTTTACATCTCTGCCGTTAACTCAAGACTTCAAAATTAACTTCCACTCTGATGATTTCTATGGTCACATGTTGAGTCTCTGAACGTCCGACTTACTGTCGATATCATTTAAGACTTTTTAACCCTGAGACATTTTGTGTCCAAACTACAAACCTCCATGTGTATATACAATTATTAATGTTTTTAATGAAGTGAGTTGCCGCCGTGCTCACTGACCAGCTGTCCCAGGATCTGGTTGATGGTGGCACTGTCCTCTGATTTGCACTGGGCCACCACCCTCGGCCTCTCCTCCCTCATGTACAGCATGAAGGCGTTCAGCGGCTTCTTGATGTGCGGCTTCTTCTCTCCTCTCTCTGCCTGCTGAGCGTCCGGCACCGACTTCCTGTTGTCAGTGACAGAGAGGGCTGTGTGTGTGTGAGGCGTGTCTCTTCAGCTGCAGGGGGAAGTCTTCTTCAGGAGCTGAAACACAAACACACACACAAACAATTACACACGTGTCAGGTTACTGGGACCAGCTAGCTGCTCTTAGGTCACAGATAAACTCACGTCCTCTGCATCAGTTTGAAGCGCCAGCTTTGCTAACTTTTAAAAAGACTTCAAATCATTTCAAAGAATGAGGAGCTGGAGAGGAGCGAGGGAAGCTCCGCCTTCCTGTTCAAATTAGGGATGGGCATTTATAGTAATCCCTGTACTCGATTACTCGAATTACCTAATGTAAGGTTGGGGTTGTTTCTGCTGTCTATATTATAATAAATTCGCGGAACAGACTGTGGATTATTTTATAGTTTATTTCGGCCGAGGTCAGACCAACGCAATCATTAACACACTCTAAGCTGACTGACTGACATTCTGTAGTTCACATGAGCTTTTATGCTAAACAAGGTACAGCTTACAAAGTCATTCTATTCTTGGTACACCTCTATAAGGCTTGAAGAAAACATCAGCTTAACTTGTAAATAAGACATATACATTTCTTTCAACAGACGCTTGGCTCCAATCCCAATATAACTCTGTTTCTGTGAAATGTTCTTCTGGATATGGTTACAGCAACTCCAACCCAGAATAGTTACTTAGATGATATACAGATTTAAAAGTTACATTCAATATTCATGAAAATACGTAATATCACCTAACGAACGAGTACTCAAGTACCCGCAGATTATTATTTTATTTTTTTACCGTAAACCAAAAAAAGGGTCCGTCGGACACGAAACTCCCGGACCGGAATTGTAGACTTTATGCCGGTAAAATGACGTAAAACATCCAATATTTAAACATAAATATAAATAAATATCCAGCAACAGAAAGCGATTTCAATGGCGTTGTCATGTACACAAGCACAAACTTTGCCCAACACGCCCACTCCTCGGTAGCTGCTTTTAGGTGGTGGGCCAGCTTTTCTGCGGTGTGCCGCTCATCAGTGCTGCGGGTCTGTAAGACCTGGCCTGGTCTTCAAATCCCAGTTCTGAATAAAATGGCATGTTATGGTGATATACGACTCAGTGGTGAGAGCTGTCCACGAGTCTTTAGTAACAGCCACTTTGTCAACACGTTGCGAATCAACCCTCAGTTCTGCTGCCCTTTCTTCATACATCTTTTCCACTCTCGTAGCTGTTGTTCTCCGTGATGGTGGCTTGTACTCCGGCTCGACAAATGTCATCAGCTCTCTGAAGCCTTCTCCTTCCACAAAACTTAATGGGAGCATATCTCCAGTTACCATTATGGTTATAAGCAAGCTAATCTTCTCCACTCTGGTTTCATCACAATGATGTGTGCTAACAAGGCTAGCAAATGACGTGATGCGAGACTGCCTGTTTACTGTCTCCACTGTTTTCTCCTTGTGCTTTAAGCGCATGTGGTTAAGCATCAAACTAGTATTTCTATGGTATGCAAGTTTAACGCCACACATCTTGCACTGCACATTAACTTCATCGTTTTTGTCGAAGTACTTCCAGACATCACTTTTCTTGACTGACATGTCGCAGGTGTAGCAGACGGTTCTGTATTTGTCATGCTTTTGCTTTCGGTGTAATAATTTGTTCCTAGAGAGTTGCCGTAGCTGACGTGAAACATTTGTTTTTGCTGAAATCTGGCTCGGTTCGTACTTAAACTGAAGCCGTGGCCGGAGAAGTCATGCGTTTGTATCCCGTTAATTATTTTCCTACCTAGTATATACAGTTTGGCGAAAACAAAAAGCTGTTTCACACGTAACGCTGTATGAGTTCAAGTTTTGTAGCCAAAAGCAGCGCTTGCACAGGTACGCGAGTAACGAAATGTTACTCGAATAAAGGGGTCAACGGCGAGTACTCGAGTACTCGTACCCATCCCTAGTTCAAATATGGCCACTTGTGGATTAAAAAAAATCAGGTGTTGATTTTTAGAGGCTAGTTTTCTGCTCTGACCCGAGAGATAAAAAAGTTTCATTGTCTCACCTTCGAGCTGAGTTTTCCTTTTGCTCTTCTTCCTCTTCTTCCCCTGCAGAAGAAACATAAACAGGTTGAGCTTCTTGGTGTAACGCAGCCAGTTAGTGCAGCAGTGATGTAAATGTGCAAACCTGCAGCAGCAGGTGGAGGTGTGCCAACAGGTGTACTCACATAGTTGTCTCGAGCCGACCAGCCTGGGTAAAGTTTGGTGTGGAGGAGTGCTCTGCATCTGTTTGAAGCGCCAGCTTTGCTAACTTTTGAAAAGACTTCAAATCATTTCAAAGAATGAGGAGCTGGAGAGGAGCGAGGGAAGCTCAGCCTTCCTGTTCAAATTGTAAATTCTAAAATCTCAAAACTCTCTCAAAACTTAAAAACATGCTCTTGAAAAAAGATGGTATTTTAATCCCATACCTACCTAAGCTGAAACTTGCCACAGAACCCACACTCTGCTGTCTCATCCCTGATGTCATTTATTTCTTTTGCAGCGCGTTTCAGCTGTTGCATTTGTTTCGGCAGTTTGCATTTGCCTTTGAATGTCCAGCGTTTCTAAATGTGTGTCGTTTCAGCAGTTGCAGAGCGTGTGACCCCTACCTGCCACCTTACTATCTCTTTTGAAATACAGAAATAATTAGATTAATGGCTGTTTTGTTGAATGAACTAATTAACCATTATATAAAACAATTTCAATTGGTAAAAACTACCAACAGCTTGAACAATAAAAGTGCTGGTTTTAAACAATTCAGCCTCAAACAAATCCAAAGTCAGTGTAGGCTGACACTGGTCTACACATTTGAAAATTCCTGCGCTAGATAGAATGCCTCAACCAGGACTTCTTTAAAGTCTTCATATGAAGTCATGTGTTTAACCGGGAAGGTGATGGTATTAATGCATGCAGCCACTTTAGGATAGCATATCCTGTGCTCCCCAAAATTCCCCTCGCAGTGATGCTCAATTTTCACATTAACTTTGAAGTTCCTTTTCTCTTCCTGGAGGACAGGAACGTGGCCTTGCCCTGTTATCCACTGCAGAAATGTTGCTGCAGTGAGCTGTGGTTCTGAAGCTTCCTTCTCCAATTCCACTTCATCTGAAATTAAAAGCAATGACAATAGAATGTTTCAAAGTTACTGAGATCAAACTTCCTCCCGTAGTTTGTCCAAGTATAAGGAGAGTAGTTGAGCACTAATACCAGGACTATTAATGAGGAATAATACAGAAAGGGCTTTGTTACGGCTACTACAGAGACAAAAATGGATAGTAAATGCCAGAGTGTGCTTATTATGCTGCTGGTTGAAAATGTGAAACAATCGGCTATTAAGAAGTAAGGAGGAGATACAGTCCCTCCACCACTATAAAACAACAAGGCTTATTCCTTTGGTTTTTTTGTACAATGAAGACATTTTAAGATCAAAAGATGCATATGAAACAAAAGTTTAGATTAAAATATTTTCTGGTATATATATTAGATGTGGTAAACATCTTATGTCACTGTTATTAACAGAGGCCTCAGCTGCCCGGATCATCACCAGAACCCCCTCCATAGACTACATCATTCCTGTCCTTCAACAACTTCACTGGCTCCCTGTCAAATACCGCATCGATTTTAAAATTCTCCTTCTCACCTTCAAAGCTCTCCATAATCTCGCACCTCCGTACCTTTCCGATCTCCTTCACACCTACACACCCTCCCGGACCCTCCGCTCTGCCTCCTCCATGCTCCTCACCACACCTCCTTTCCGCCTTTCATCCATGGGGTCCCGAGCCTTCAGCCGCACAGCCCCCCGTCTCTGGAACTCTCTCCCACAATCCATCCGTGACATTAACTCTCTCCCCACCTTCAAATCACAGCTCAAAACTCACCTTATTAGATTAGCTCACTCTGTCTGACCACGCCCTCCTTGCTGTTGATGTTTTTGTTTTTATGTAGTTGATTGTGTTCGTGTTTTATTATGTTGTTTTAACTTTTGTAAGGTGACCTTGAGTGTCATGAAAGGCGCCCATAAATAAAATGTATTATTATTATTATTATTATTATTTAGAGGCCGTTTATCCTCTGCTGGACGGGACACTTGGGGAAAAATTAAGGGTATGCCCACATCTTCAGGCACTACTATACAAGTGGTTCAACTTTAGTCACAGAATAGCATTTTTTATTTACCTTGTTCCAGTTCCTGTAGGAAATCCTGGAGATTGTTCATCAGCGTCACCTCCAAATGCTCCCTGTTTGTGCCTCTCTCGCTGAAGTCTGCTTGGCACACAGACCTGATGAAGTCTGCATCAGCCTGTCAAATGAAAGATGGCCCATTAGTACAATCAAGTTCCCAGAGTGTATTCAGTCGAATAAGAAGGCATCATTTGAAAGAAAGTTGTTACAGGATGTATTTCACTACGATGAGGATGTGCAGGACCCTTTAACACTCCTCATAATTGATTACAGGTTTATTAATCTCACAGTTGCTGTTTGAATCCAGCATTTTAAACACTCAGGTTTGTTGTTATTCCATTTCATAGGGATGGGTTTAATGGCATTGTTATTATATTGTGGTAATGTATAGTTATATACTGTAAAACAAACAAGCTGAATTCACTGAAAAGTTTGAATCATTGTAAGTGTTCATGTCATGTTGTGATGCTTCAATCAATGTTGTGCCATCACAATCATATCTGCATTCAATCAGATGTCATATTTTGATTACTAATCATTTCTTCATCTTGTGGTGACGTTTTATCAAAATGAAATGTAACCCTTGGACCTTACTTACTTATTACTAACACTAATCCTTCCACATCCCCTCTTGTTGCTAATATTTTTCTGCTTTTCAATCCCAATACTGGCATTTATCATTTTAAGTTCCTGTTCAAGAAGCCTGATCTACACTAAACAAGTTGAGTAGTTGAACTCAGTACGTACAGAACCGATTATCATAGTAGATCATTATACAATATAAAATATTTGTCCTTCAATCATTTCCATGGTGCACCTACTTTCATTTCCAGCCATGGAACAAACAACGGCTGATAGATGCCTGGGTATTTGGCCATGAAATCCAACAAGCCATACAGCTTTAAGCCATCCCTTATTTGCAGCAGAATCGGAAGCAGTCTCAGGTGTGTACGGAAACGTATTGCTGCCACGCCAGAAAAAAACAAAAACGTATCATTATCACGTTATTTCATGATATTTAATTATCACGTTATTTCGTGATACTGAATTATCACGTTATTTCGTGATACTGAATTATCACGTTATTTCGTGATAAGTTTTTGGTGATTACATATATTGTTAAACCCATGTTTGAATGGGGAAACTGTAAGGAGTAGGAGAACTCGATTAATATGGCTCATTTAGACGATTTGATCAAATTCTACTTCATGCTTGGGTTAAGACATGGAGAGATTCTGTTGTTATTGAGCACTGTGGATGATATAACGATAAGTATGCGTACACTAAGACGGATTTTGAAATGCATGGGGCTCTACAGAAGGAAGAACAAGTCCGACCCTCTGGAGGTAGCTTCATTTATCATGGACAAGCTGGAGGGGCACGAAAGGCTCCATGGATACAAGCTGCACCATCTCAGCTGCATCCAAGCTGGGTATGTTGTGACCCAAAATACAGTGAGGCATTTGCTAAAGTTTCTAGACCCCCGCGGTGTTGAGCAAAGACGGAGAAATCGCCTGATGCGACACAAATACATTAACCCTGGGCCTAATTATATGTGGCACGTTGACTCCTACGACAAACTAAAGCCATTTGGTATATGCATAAATGGAGCGATTGATGGCTTTTATCGACTCATGGTATGGCTTCATGCCTATTCAACAAACAGCAATCCCAAGATAATCGCTGGCTATTTCATAGCAGAAGTTGAGAAGAGGATGGGGACAGCTGCCAGAATTCGCAAGGATTTGGGAACAGAAAATGTCACCATGGCAGAGATGCAGAGATTCCTACGATGGAGTGCGGAGCGCCACGCCGATAATTGTTATATTTCTGGGTCCAGTAATCACAATCAGCGGATCGAAAAGCTGGTGGGCCTTCTTGAGAACCCATCAAGCCCAATACTGGATGAATCGTTTCCAGGATCTGAAAGACTATGACTGTTTCTCTGGAGACTTCTTGGACAAACAGCTTATATTGTTTACTTGTCTGAACATCATCGAGGTAGGCTATGTCTCTATAACTCTCCTTCTGTCCCTGTGTGTGTGTGTATAAGGGTGTGTGTGTGTGTGTGTGTGTGTGTGTGTGTGTGTGTGTGGCCGAGGGAAGGTATAAAGACGGATTTACAAATACTAATTAAAAATGCCAAGAATAGACGTGACCTAGAGAGTTGGATAAAAACAAGATACAAATATATCATTTTATTTTACTCGATTAAAAGTAAAAACAATAAAAACAGTTGATATAAAAGTAGGCCTAGATAAGCACGGGCAGCAATCCCTTCTGGAGATCTTTTCCTCCGCTGCGGCCTCGACACCTTACTCTGGCCCTGGGGGAAAAACACAGGTGCGCCAGTATCTGGTAGGCTACGGAAAAAAAGGCTTTTCTCTCATCAGACACTCTCTACTACCCGCCAAACGTACGTAGAGAATACTCACAGTGTCCTGGGCGGCATTTAATTGCCGACCCAGGGCTGCTTAAAACCGGCGTAGGCAAGTAGTGGCTGCTGTCCAGCTAGGCCGGGCTAGGCTGACCGCTCGGTGGCGGAGCTGTCCAGGGTGCTGCTGCGCTGGTACATATTTTAGCTTAATTATGGTGAGATTATCATTGAATAACCATTGTAATTGTGCAGAAACTTGAAATGGTTTTGAAATGTGGCCTTGATGAAATGCCAATAATGTTTTTTGTTATTGTTTATTATCATAGCTACAATTAATTGGCGTAAGCTAATTGCAGAAGTTAGGCTACAACAGCTGCT
Organism: Tautogolabrus adspersus; assembly: GCA_020745685.1. NCBI lineage: Eukaryota > Metazoa > Chordata > Actinopteri > Labriformes > Labridae > Tautogolabrus > Tautogolabrus adspersus. The sequence goes on along the minus strand of CM036538.1, from coordinate 11,184,863 downwards.
GATCACGTTACGCACACTAAATTTCGACACTGTGGTTTCCATAAGAAAGGTGTTTTTATTTACAGCATTCATAACTGCAAACAACAGAAATACAGTTTTGTATGAGAATCGGCACATAGGGCTGCTTTGCAGACTGTCTGATGCGATACAACTGTGCTTCCTGCAGGGAACAGCTACAAATGACTGACTAAACAATGTAACTTTGCCATCAGCCTCCAAACGTAACAAACACTTGACAGCAAATATTAAATGTATAGTTTTGTCTTCACAAATAACTTTTTCTGTGAACCAACAATGCATATAGTATCTTATAAGCATTAAACCTGTGGACGAATACAGTGATGACTGCTTTACGTGTCGAAAGAGGCTACCGATGCTTGCGCTAGTTAGCTTTCATGTTATCTGCCATAAACAACATTTCTAACATGCAACATTACTAATTACCTAAAGATGTACTTAGACTTAATGTTTTCGCTGCTTGTTCACTTATCTCTCAAGTGCAAACACAACAGAAAGACAGTCTTGTATGAGAATCGGTATAGTGCTGCTTTGCAGACTGTCTGAAGCGATACAAGAGAACAGCGCCAGTTGTTGACATATCAATGCTACTACTGACACCTACTGGCCACAATGAATATTGCCCTGCAGGTACTTACAGCCTTAGCAGGTGATTCCCTCCTATTTTAAGTCACACAAATCATCTAAATGCCATTTAAACAGAAAAATAATAGTGGGGGGAGCACCAATGTAATAATATAATAGTCTTAGCTACTAAAATACCCAGGGTGCCACACTCACATTGCTTTTAAATGGTTTGCCAGCCCTCGCTGTACATAAGCAGCAAGCAGGGACGTCCAAATTGAACTGTGATCCCATGAGAGCGTTTCATTCCCTGGAGCTTATTGAGTTGCTGTGTCTAAAATGTGTGCACACATGTTAAAGGACTATCTCCCAAGCTGACACTCGCAACCACGTGCTAATAAAAAATTAAGAGAAAATTAGTAAACAATGAAAGGCTTAAACTAAAGCAGAATAAACACAATAACGATCCAATCAAAATGCAAAAAGGGCCTAAGAGAGTATATGTTTGCATGTTTCATATTGACTCAAAATTGGGAGCACTGCATTAATCTTTGTTCTCACTGATATTTTTCTTTAACAGGAAGAGCTGCAGCAAGTTGAACATTTGTGGAATACCCACATTATCCGCAACAGCAGACATGCAGTAGCTCCAAGTGGACGTCCAATTCTCATGTACACCATCCCTCGTCTGTTTGGAGGACAAGATCACCTGAAAGAGGTCTCTCAGGAAGCAGTGGAGGCTTGTAAAGAGGAATGCCAACAGAGAGGACCTTATCCTTGTGATGAAACAGTTTTCAGCTTGTGTAGCCTTATAATGGCAGAAAACTTATTACTCTCACCCACAACAGCAGATGAAGCCATAGAGCTGTATCTATTCCTGAGAACACACATACATAAAGACTTAAACATTACCTCAGGAGCTCTGGAGCCTTAAGGCTCTTGCTTGTATTTCTCTAACAACTGGATTTGTATCACTTTTTGTTATCACATTACAAAACAGCCTTTTTTACTGCTGATACCAAAGACATTTGTCAACTCCTGATTCCAATGAGGATTGGTTTTAAATGCTATTGTTTGAAATTTGGACTACAATATTCAGTGAAACTATTTACAGCCAGACTTAGTGACAGGTCTCTGTGAACTGCTAAAATATATTAAAAAAGTATTTTCATTTATAGAGAACAAAATAGAGAGGTATTTGTTGAAATTAACTATGGGTTAACAGTGCTTTTTGATAATGTGTTAAATTCCCAAATATGGGTGTGTGTAACAGTATCACAAAGTTCTGCTGGACTATAAAGAGTCCCTAGGTCGAGTCAGGGTCCATCCGTCCGTCCGTGGGTCAATCCATTCTGACTTGCAGCTGGGACCCTTGTCTGCCTATTAAATGACTGTAAGATATTTGTTAATTACGTCAAGATATTCTTAAATAAATGAGCATATAATTGGTAATGACTCTTGGAATGATCATTTGAAAACCACCACGTCTTCATTATATATATATGTGGTTTAATGCCTCATGCCCCACCCCCTATGAATACACATAGGAGAAAACAAAAGTGACATTTTACACCAGACCAAAAATGCAGCAACCATTCAGCGTCAAAGGTGAAATTGTGCCCATTTATTTCCAGTAAACCACAGTAACAAGATGCAGAGCAGCCATCACAATATCACACTTTGTGTAAAAACAGTGTCTTAAACCATAGACTGCTGTTAAAATCAGTACATTTTAACTTTAAACTTGACAAAAGTTAAGAAAAAAAGCAACGGCAGTACAAATACAAATCATCCCCCCTCACACACGCACACACACACACACACACGCACACACACAACAAACAGGTCTTTTACTCACCGTTCTCTGTGGGAACTCATCAACAGGTAAGAGTTTTAAAAGTAACAGGCCCGTTTTGAACAAACTTGGCAAATATAAAAGCTTTGTATTTCTATAGTTATTGTCACCTCCAGCTCTCAAGAACATAAGGTACTATACTACTTTAACATACTTCATAAACATTACTCCAACGAGTAAACTTAGAATGTCTAACAGTACCCTCAAAAACAGATTATTAGAATGCCAACCCTAAATACACCCTCCACATTTACCCTCTTTGTTTGTGTTACAATGGCTTTACCTTGTGTTTGTTGAGTGGATGTATTATTTTTCATAGACATCAATATCAATTGATATGTCTGCACATATCATATTTTATTTTTCATGAATCCATCAATACTTTTGATTGTATGGCTGGGTATCAGAAAGATTAACTTATCACTGACCTAAGCTATGCTGAAATAATAGGAGCTTTCAGCGACCAGTATACTGTCCATTTCAGTTCGTAGTTCCGGGTAGGAGGTGTATGTCCATGGCAGTTCCAGGGTTGGCTCACAGGTATGCGCTACTGGTCGTCTTGCCAGTCCGTCTACTGGTGTGAACAGGATCTCAATCTTGTTAACACAGATAACATCTGACTTTGTGACAAACCTTAACACCCTTCTCAGTCCTGCATCATCCAGTCCTCTGATGTACTGTTGCAGAAAACGAAAGCTCTGGTTCTCTGCTTGAGTTGTAAGAGATGCATCCAGCAATTTCAAAAGTTTTCTTGTTGTTGGCTTTTTATCCTCATACATTTGTAGGACATGTTGTGGGCTCACAAATGCTTCTTTAAGGAAGTGGCTAGCAATTAATGACATTTTTTCTGCTGCATATCTTGGTTTTTGGATCAACTGCTTGTGTGCCACTTTTAGAAAGATGCCTTTCAAATTATCTTGTGTTGGAAACGTTGTAACACCCAAGCGGTCCAAAAGATCAAGTAGTTCATCCTTGTCTTCATCTAAAAGATCTTTTGTTAGGGCAGTGGTTATCAGATCCCTATCTGACTGGTTTATGTACAGGAGAAGACTTTCAAACAGCACATCATCAGAGACTTCATTCTCACCAAAAATAAGTGCCACAGTGAAAACAGGGGCAAAGCGACAGGGAAAGTATCCATGGTCTTGAAATCCCTTCAACAGAATTCGGCCAATGGATTTCCACTCTTCTTCCTGCCATTTAGGAGACAGTAATGGAACCCTCAGGTCCTCACCTTCAGCTGTGTGGTCCATAAACTCAGTCCAAAATGCAGCATAAACATCTCTTGAAACACCATCTGCGTCAGCTCCTTTTTCATTTATGTAAGCGTATTTCAGGGGGTGTTGGAGGAGTACTGGATCCTTAAACTGGCTAATCATCTCCTCCAGAAAATTGACCCTGTGAAGTTTAATGGTGATACATACAACATCATATGAAGATGTAGAACTGCTCGTTTCGTCACCTAGAGGTGCTGTGTTTGGAGTAAAAGGTGTTGTGCCTGTTGAGGAGAGTGTGATGGATGTGATGAACAGCTCGTCTCCTTCATACTGTAGGCTGGGTTGATGTATCAAAGTGTCATCAAGTTGACTAGCCGTGGGTTCTCCAAGGAAGGCGCCAATGTAGCGATATTCAGCAGCCTCATCATCATATTAAACAAAGTTCCGGTCCCCAAACCTATGGCCGGATCTCCAAGTAAATGATTTGGAAACTTTTGTAAGTCGAAAGACATATGTCTGAGACCTTCAAAGATCCACATGCATGAACCATGAGACTGTGGATTAACTGGTTTACGTTCAGTCAAGACCAAAGGAACTGATTGACGATTTGAAAGCTTTTCTCCCTCAGAAAAGCTGGAGCAGAGTATATCATTCACTCGTAAAACCTTGAATAAACAACTTTAACAGGAAACAGGACACTGAACTAACCTGACATTTTGAACTACAGAGCAATAAAACCCTAGTGTGCAAGTCATTTACATCTGTGGAATGTCTCAGGAAAAGCAATCATGTGGACCCCTTGCCATAGGATTCTCTGAAACACAATGTTTAATTCTCCCTCACATGAACACTCAGACCTCTCTGAGTCCACATATCTGGAAATGTCACATTGAATGTATTGAAATTATCTTTTTCTGCTTAAAATCCGATGTCTATTTAAGAAATTAGAAGTAAGTCAATTTTAATAGGAATTTGACGTGGACCACCATTGCCTCCTGGTGGCCAGGACACTGAGGATACATAAGCTGTTATAATCACATGTTCTATGTATTATAATCGTATGATGTGTTATTAGCTGTAGAAGGTGTTATTTAAAGACACCTATTGCTTTGCATGTTTTGATTAATCTGCCTTATTAAGTATGTCAAATGTATAACACTTTTGATTGACTAACATTTAATGATTCCCTCAGGATGTGCCATATAAACGTATATCTAAATATATGACGTGACTTACATTTACGTGAATTTACAATTTACATAGAGATAAATGTATGGTGACTTATATATGTTTTAGTTCTGATTCGTAATATTATTGAGTAAACTCGGTAATTAAAACGATGCCCTTTAACAGGGGGGGTGACCATTCGCCCCCCTCTCCTGCTCCTCTGATAAGAAGCATGCTCTCAGGGCAAGACCTCAGTTCAGTTCAGTTCAGCTCACGACACGAGCACACGCTCAAGGAAACTTCCAGCTGGAGTTAAGTCTGTTTCCAACTCAAGACTTACTCTTAGCTTTTCTTTGACTCACTTTTATTTTCAAGGCAGTATTTTCCTTTCTTAAACTTTCAAGACTTCGAACCGTAGGAACGACTCCTACTGATCTTTACGCACATCTTTCATTCTTCCTGGCTCAAAGCAAGGCCTTTTCAATTCTTTTGGGGCTAATCATCACGTTTGACGCCAGTTTCCTGATTTGGATAAATCGAGATGGCCATCAGGTTATTCTAAAGAGGAAATTGAACTGTCAAAAGACTTTCTAAAGAACATTTTCCCGTTTTGATCTGCTCGGAGCCTCTGGGAGACGACGCGAACCAACTTCTGCATTCATCATCGGAAATCAACACCTCGGGCTCATTCCGACTTCCCACCTGACTGACTACGGCAGTTTATTGGCTAGTGAAAGTTCTGAAGGATCAGAACCAGAGAATCGACGCTAGACCACTGGGGGAAAAGTCGACGAGACATCAACAGTAAGGTTGTCTGCTATGAGCTTGTGTTGAGATTAAGATTGGTCGTGTCTCCTTAAACAATCCGAGTCCAAATTTAATCCCAAAATTCGTTAATCATCTTTTTATGCTTAGTTCGTTTAATGGTTAAATCATTTAAACAATACCGCGTTTTATCTCGTTACTAAACATATAATTTCACCATACGAGTTGAATTATAGAGTTCGAGGTATAACATGTCTGGTCATACATCATAATTGCATCATCACTGTCATAACAATATTCTTTATATTTATATTATATCTGTTTCATTTAATTATTGTTTTATCATTTCCTTTATTAAACTTAAACATAAAATTCAGAACTATTGTCCGTGTCTTTTCCTGATTTAAGCTGCTCCAGAGTTCACACATTCTGATATGAGATTGATTGATTGATTATTAATAAACTAATATCGTTTAAGTTTATTTTCTTCCGTTAAACCGGAAGTGGTGCCCTTCTTCGAGGTATATTAGATAAATTCATATCTAATACATTATTTTGCTACACCAATCATCACCTCAGATGTGTCTGATAATACATCTGCATCAACCTCCTTTAAATCTGGTGACAGGATGACAATGGTTTGAGTAGCTTGATCATCTTCTTCATGTATGTCTCTCAGTTGTATATCACTGTTTACATCTGATTGTTGGCCATCAGATTCTTCATCATCCTCATCTGTCAGGCTCTTAGTGCACAGGTAAAATCTTAGCACTCCCATTCTTAGTTTCGTGTACAGTTCCCCAACTGTGATATCTTCATCAAATACAGCTTCCTCTTGATAGTCTAATATGTCATGACTGAATGTCTCAAATCTTCCGAATTTACTTTTTCCGTTTGGGAAGAAAAGGTCTTGAGCGTATTGTAATATGTCTGCTTTTTTTGATTCTTTGGGTACATCAAGAGCCCTTGTTCCCCCTCCTTTGCGTTTTCTTAATTGTTTACTATGAATCCACCCCAACTCAACTTTTCTGGTCTTTTTTTCTTTTTTTCCACAATTTCTTTTCCGCTTTGGAGCAGAAGACTCCTCATAATGAGATTTGTCATCATCATTTCCATTGATACCCATCTTTGTCTTTAGTTTTTCAAGCAGTGAATGTTTTTTGGATTCTTTTGCACTTGTACCGTTATTTTCCACACAGAAGCGTCTTGCTGCTATACGATCTCCATATATTGGGATGTAACGAGCCAGACTGTTGTCGTCCATAAAGTCAATGAATGTGGCATCAATATGTGAAGACAGACATAATAAAATTAAAACTCATGGACAAGATTGGAGACACCTGCAACATCCTTCTGCCACACCTATGTGCATGCTCACACTCACAAACACACACACACAAAGCTATTCCGCTCCTTATTGTGTAACAATAATAAGTAACCCACAAGTGACTTATTGGTGGATAATACCAGGGCACACAACAATCTGTAACATAAAAACAATTTATAAAACATAAACACTGTGTAACACGTTTTGATCAGGCGAGTCTAACCCGAGTTCAGTGTGTCAATCATCTGAACCGCCTGTCATACACAGGAACATGACGTCACACCGGCGGCACGTTATCCGCTCCACTAATGTTTTTCCGGTCATAAACAACGCCTCGAGCAATGACAGCTTCACCGATTACCTTCCGCTTTCCCCGGTTAACGTCCCAGCTCAATTCCCGTACTATTTGCCGTACTCTCTGATAACGTGTAAGCGTAGCTTTAGCTTTAGCTTGTGGAGTAAATCGTTCATGTTTCCGGCGGCGGCTCGTATAACTTTCCATCTACGCCGGTGTTTTTAAAAACAAAGAAACATCTCCGGAGTCTTCCTTCATCCTCCGCCTGTCTGTTCCTTAACGCTGTGTCACGGCGGAGTTCAGTTAGCGTCAGTTAGCTTTAGTTAGTGTCAGTTAGCTTTAGTTACTGTCAGTTAGCTTTAGTTAGCGTCAGTTAGCCTCAGTCAGCTAGCTTTATCAACAACACAGTTCACTCCCAGTCATCAACAGCTCAAACCAGGCCACATCAAACGCTTTAGCTTTAAGTAAAGACGTAACTGTAAAGAAGGACTGTATTACCAAGGCTGGCTGAATAGCTAGCTAAGTTAGCTAACGTATGCTATCCGTTCATAACGTGGGGGCACCCTTAAGAGCAATTAAATACATATAAACATAACATTTCACTTGCACGTTCTTGTCCCATGCGTGAGAGGCAGTCTTCTGGTACACCTCGATTGCGAAGAAATTTCAACAGCGGTGTATCCGTGTTTCGGTCCATGGTGATGCTGGTTCATTGCAAAAGTCCAAGTGCCAGTCAACAGTGGAGTCCAACGCTGCCAAAAACTTATCACGAAATAACGTGATAGTTCAGTATCACGAAATAACGTGATAATTCAGTATCACGTAATAACGTGATAATTCAGTATCACGTTATAACGTGAAACTTCTCACGTTATAACGTGAAACTTATCACGTTATAACGTGATAATGATACTTTGTTTTTTTTCTGGCGCGGCAGCAATACGCTTCCGTATGTGTAAAATTATAATGATGTTTTAAATAAAATGCATGTGAACATTTGAAGAACAGTGTATGACACAATGGCAACATCTGGGAATAAGCATTAAACATTCAGTCCATTATGGCAAAAATTACAATTTATTCAGGTGATGCTAAAGTGAGGAATTGCAGCTTTTGTGATATTTGAAATCTAGACACTTTCATGTCTGCATACACGAGCACAATTTGATCCCAAAACAGTACATTAAACACCAAGATCTCGAACATACCGGATTATTTCATCTCTTTTCTCCAAACAGATTAATCCTGTGTACCCACAGTTCAAGATTTCCTCAGTGAGGCTTTGAATGGTTGTCTCTGTGGCTGCCTCCACCTGAAATGAAACGGACCACCTTATTGTTGTGTTAAGAAACAGATCAAGTGAAGTGTGAGGTCTCTTTTAAAGATAGAAACAAGGAAAGTTACAGCTATGAAGGCTGTTGTACAACCTGCTCCTGATGACAGGACTGTGACAGAGTTACTTGGTTTCATTATCAGTTCATTTACTTTAAAGTTCTTCCTGCTGATCAGTTAAGTCTCTATGCTTTGTCAGATCGAGGCCACTGATCAATTTATGCTTTGTTTTTTTTTTAAAGAAAGGCTTATCTCATGACTATGAGGTCAGTGGTTTTGCTGTAATTGGCCTATTTAAGGTAAGGTGATCAAAAAATGTTTATACTCTTACTCTTGTTAAGAGATCAGTATATTGGGCATCTCCCACATTGCTTTTGTCCAGGTTCTCAAAATTCAAGTACCCAGTGCACAGGACCTTGTAGCACCAAAGCATAATGAAATTAGGGGCAGGTCCTCCTTGGGCCAAGCTAGAGGCCATTATTTCTCCAACAGTCCTAACCAAAAAGCAAAGGCACAAGGTTTTTTTTCAAATAAATGACCGTGATGCTCCATTTCTTCATAAATTCTGAAAATATAAATATTAAACTTTTAAATGCCATATTTGTCTTTTAAGCTTAAAAGGTGATATACCAAAGTTCTGCTTACAGCATGAGTCTACAGCCCGAGGAGGCAGATTGCAGGTTTTACTATATTCATTGTAGTTAGTGGTTGTCTGGATAACCAAATAATGATACCATATACTGAAACTAAACATTTAGCACATACCTGAAATGACCTTTGTCCAAATCTGAAAGAGAATAGTTTGGTCTCCTGCCATGTGATCCCTTCTCAAAGAACTTCATTTCAATGCCTGCAATCATTCCTTAAACATGATTAGAAATATGTGAAATGGTTAACTTGCTGATACATTTCACAATTACACAACTTGCATATATACAATATTAACAGTATTAAATGTTACTATGAAACCTTTTTAAATTATTCTCAGGGCAAAACATTGATATTAGTTTTTTCTTATGCTTACCTGTCAAAAATTCCTTGCGAAGAGCCCCTGTGTCTATACCTGCTTCACCTAAAAAGAGGACTTTCAACTGGTTGGCTGGTGATGCTTTTTTTTGTCGCTGCCATTGCACAAGACCCCTCTCAAACATGCTCTGGCGAGTTTTTTCCGTCTTTGTTAACAGCACATGCAATCGCCCGCAAAACGTCATCAAGACTTAAGAAGGGGGGGGGGAAAGGAAAAGAGATTAATACTTGAATGGTCCTGACTATGGGCATCTGATTTTTCACAACACTACATGCATTTCTGGAATATACTTCTGTCCAAATCAAGAATGTATTTGGTATTTTATATGTATCCTTAACTGAAAAGGTTACGTAACTAGAAAACAAACATTTGAACCTGATTACAGGTAGATACCAACCAAGCCTGCTTTTAAATAATCATTAAAGTATTAGGGATGTTTTTCTTAATCAGAGAGTGTGAACTGAATGTCTGTTTGCTGGATACATACTTTTGAATTTCCTCTTCTGTACATTTAGAGACATCTTCCATCCTGGAAGGCATTTCCTCCACACTGTCAAGTAAATTATGAACATTACCAAAGAGTGTCTGTTATGTTGTTACAAATACCAAACATATCCTTAACCTTTAATGACCTTGTCCTTAATTATACAGTATTTCACACCAAGCATACATGTTCTGTTCATATCTTAATGAGAAAAAAAAGTAATCTATTTTTACCTGTCTCCACATGCGCTTGCATGGACTTCTAAGTAGGTCAGTGGATATTCCACGTGACACACTGGACAGGCAGCCTAAATGCAAACACAGTCAAACAGAATGACAAGAAAATGATGTCATTTCAATTATAACTGATACTGGTTGTATAACAATTTTGTCTTTATAGGGTTGGTATAAAATATTTTTGTCATACTGTATTCGGTGTCGTGGTTGTGCTTGTCCCTGGTGTAGATACTTCCAGAATTGACTCAGCAACGATCATTATATTAGGGGAACACTAAAAAAGACATTGGGGTTACACTTGCAAAAGCTATATTTGAAATAATCAGAGAAATCCAAAAGCTGTGCAAAGTTTGAAATACTTCTCCATGGAGGTCAAAGTCATCCCCCGACGATTGCTGGTCTACACAGGACTTTATATGCACAGCCAAAACTTGCAATGGCATGCCACATCCACAGACTTTGCAAGTTGCCTTGGGCGTCTCTTGGAACTCATGTGCATCGGGCGGACGAGGGGATGTATCTAATTCATCCTGGAGTGGCACAATATAAATGGTGTTTTTTCCTCCTCCAGTCTGTATTTTTAAAAAGGCTGCATTATAACCCTCAGCTTCTGGGGGGATAACTGTCAGTCGTCTTTGTCCTGATCCACCTGAAACAAGCCATAAGTGAATGTTAAGAGAATAAAGCAATAAATCAATAATTAGACAGTTCAAAGCGTTTTTTAAAGATTTATATTACCAAGTGCTTTGTAAAGCAGCCAGCCTCCTGATAAACTGCTAATCTTTGGGTACTGGCAGGTCAGGAGTCTTGAAATCTGTTCAAAGCACAATTCGCCACATTATATCAAGGCAGTTCACCTTTCACCGTTCTTTCAAATACTTACGTTGTATATTTTAAATTGTCACTGTTAGAAATGCAGCTTTGTTTAATTTACCTCTAAGTGGTCAGCAGACTCTGGCAACGTGATGCTGCGCTGTCCCAAACCAGCAAGCAGCAGTGTTAGTTCAATGCTGCTTGCTGGTGTCCTGTCTGTATTTTTGTTCAACATGTAGAACTGCAAAGTCACAGTCCTGCCACTGTTGTTCTTACATGGAGGGAGAAAACGTTTTCTACCCCTAGCCGAGGCTCTGGAAAAAAAGCCTGGGAATGATCTGTGGATTCAAATAAAGTCTATTCATCAGGCCAAATCTTCATTCAAAGGAATGATTCCTTTTATGTTACATATCACACTACTTTATTTAATATTGTAATACACCTTGTAAGTGCATGCAAGAAATTCTAACTCTTTTTAAGGGTGATCAGGCATACCTAATTTAATCAAAGCAACTATAAAGAGGAGGCGGTTGACACACACATACTTAATCGCATTGAGGTTTGCCAAAGTGAAAGGGGTTGAATACTTTTGTATACAACATCTTTCCTTTTTCATTGTCTGAAAAAATGTATGTTACATATTAGTAATACATTGAAAGTATTACTTTTGTAAATTAAGGTCCTATCATGTAAAGAAAAAGTGTGCATACTGTAGAGTATGACATTCTCATCAGGGGCTTAGCAACCCTAAAGATCTAATCCTGGAATGCCCTTGAAAGAAACTACACAAATAATTATTAAAAATATACAGAACCTGGCCATTTCTTGATTAACCCCTGATGGCCTTGTCATTTGGTGTGTGGTTTGTTGTTGCTGAGGGGTCGTTTGATCTCTAGACTGCACCTCTATGTCCAGCATGGAAACCAAATTCCTCGCCATCTCACGAATGGTGTTTCTCTGTAGGTGTAGGTAGAATGTTAATGTTCATCTTTTAGTTAGCCACAATGATTCAACTCTAACAGGACACCCATAAAAGGAAAATCCAAATAGGGCACAGAAGTTAACAAAGAAAATAAATGTTTTATCTTCTATTTAAAACATAAAAATAAATACATAAATATATTACCCAGGCATGTCATTGGTAAAGATAGAATAAGCCGGAAAAATATCCTCCCAACACACAAACATACCAGAACAGCATAAAAAGTAGAAACACTTTTTTAAATTGCACAAAAAAATGCGTCAAAAAGTTAGATATTTGTAATATTTCTTTGTTTTCAATAACAACCGATTTGGTATTGCCATTAAATTGGCAATTTTTTTTTACAAATTTGTGCTCTTGTAGTAATTAAACACAAATTGTCAAAACATAAAATAAATATCCTCTGGAAGTTAAATGCCTTTGGGCTTGACCCATTGATGGAGACCCTCAGGCAGGCGGCAAGGTGCTCTCCTTGCAGCATATTGCGAAGGTCAGATTTGACACGAAAATAAAAGTAAAGTACAATTAGCTAAATTAATGTAGGCTAAATAAAAATTGAATTTGCGGCATTTGGCTCATTACTCTTTTAGATACGATTATCTCTCCTCTTATGCTCCACCGTCTTGTCCAAATTTTGATCACATTTCTACAAAATGTAGTGTTTTATAAAAATGTGACGTTAGCAGAGGGATACTGGAAGTCAGTTTGAGTTGGAGGTGCTGAGAGAAGTAAATCTATTTGACGACGTCATTCTATTTGCTGCCCAAAAGCACAATTAATTGTAACGTTCAGTATTATGCATACTTCCAGTAGGCCTATTAACAGCATCTCAAACGGATTTAAGAACATTTCAACAGATATCAAACCTCACACTGAAGGTTCAGACGTGGTTTATGACCAGTTTAGTTAATAGTTGTTAATAAACAGAGCAGTGAGGGTGACGTGCAGACGCAGACAGGTTGTTACCACTTGGCTCATGGCTGGTAACAAAGGAGGGAGGCCAAACAAAGATAACCGTTCAAAATTATAGTTTAATTAACTAAAGTCACACATATATACATACATATATGAAAGTGATCCAAACAGACACGAATGAACTGAGGTTGCTTGCAGCATGTCCAGCCGAGAGAGAGTGAGCACACCTCTCAGGCAGGCTTAAATAACTTTAGAAGGCCCTACTCAGCTGAGCAGGGCCCAGCTGACGAACCTCCCAGCTCCACCCACATGCCAACTCCAATCACCTGGGGAGAACACACAAGACAAAGGGTGCATCCGAATTGCAGAGTACCTACTTAATCTGTCAGTAGGCAGTAGACAGTACCTACTATACCGTTAGTACCTACTATTCAGTAGGCACGCACAGTAGGCAGATATTTGTGCCTACTTCGTTTGATTCATTCAGTATGGAAGTGACGTCAGTAGCCCGCCTCATGTTATTGACACTCCAACTCAGATGAGGGCGCTAATGAGCCCTCTGGCCAAATCATGAATGGTCCTACGGTTGACAGAATAAAAGCCAACTGTCAACATCCGAAGTCTGAGTTGCATTCTCCATGGCGCCACAGCGTGTTGTTATGGAGTTGATGCTAGCGAGAAGTAAGCGAGCAAGGAGAAGGGCTCGGAGAAGACGCTTTTTTCTCCTCCTGGCCTTGATGGAAGAGGTGAGTTTATGTTATTTTACAGGCAGTAGTTAAAAGTCAGGTTGGTTGTTGAATTGGCGCTTTGGTCACTGTATGAAGTTGGAATACAATGAGTTCATAATATCCGAATGAATATACATAAAGTATCATGAAGCTAACCACACGTAAAACTCTGAAGCAGGGTAAGGTTAGAGCTATATCGTCAGCTGACTAAAGTTCGTTATCGTATTATTTACCATAATGCAGTTATAGTCATACACTAAAACTGTGTAGCATTGGGAAAAATTGTTACTCATTCATTGTTTGCAATTGACAAATAATTTAAAATACCGTAATGTGCAATTATTATTGTCTGAGTGAGTCCAGCTAAAAAGAACTGTATGTAATGTCTTCAGTCATTTGGTTTTGCCGTTGATATGACATACAGTACTTGCATGAATTTGCCCTATTGTAAACTGAATTACTACACAGATTCTAACTCAGAACCTTCTTTTCCCCACAGAACACCAGGGGAGCCAGAGGCCTATACTGCCAAATCAACCTCCAGGTACCACTCCTGAGGTTGTACTTTGGAGGCGGGGATACAAAGCCACATTTCCGCCTGAGCAGGGGTGCCTTGAATTTGCTCATGGCTACTTTTGAGGAGGACCACTCTACCCACGGCTGGGGCAGAGAAGTGGAGATGCTGGTGTTCCTCTACTGGCTGGCTAGTGCCACATCCTACCGTGTCGTGGCAGAGGCCTTTGCTATACCTAAGCAAACAGTATGTGACTTGGTGCACAGGGCCAGCAGGAGGATCCTGGGCATCGTGAAGAGGGTGATCCGTTTCCCCACTGGTGCAGAGTTGGACGGAGTTGGTGCTGGTTTTGCTCACCTGGCAGAGTCGGCAGCGTTTAATCGTGTGGCTGGCAGCATTGATGGCTGCCATGTGAGAGTGGTTGCACCAGCAGCACACGAGCAGGCCTACTTTAACCGCAAGCTGTTCCACTCGATCCAGTTCCAGGCCATCTGTGACCACAAGGGGAAGTTCCTGGATGTCTTTGTGGGCTACCCTGGATCAGTCCATGATGCACGTGTCCTCAGGCACTCCGATGTGTATGTTCATAGGCTGTATCCCCCACAGGCATGGTTCCTCATTGGAGACGGTGGATACCACTGCATCCACGACCCCATCACCCTCATCACACCCTATCGTGAGCCAGTGCAGAGCCCTGTACACCGCAGGTTCAATGCCAAGCTCTCCAGAGCCAGGGTAGTTGTAGAGCAGGCCTTTGGGGTGATGAAGACTAGGTGGCGGACCATCTTCCTCAAGGCATTGGAAGTGAGAATTCCATTTGCTGTGGAGGTGATAACCTGCTGTGCTGTTCTGCACAACCTGTGCCTCGGTACAGAGGACCTGGAAGCCCCAGCTGATGATCAGGATGAGGACCTGGATGAGGCTGACCCTGATGATCAGGACCCAGATGAGGTTGACCCTGATGCTCCTGGTAATCCTCAGGTGGCTGATGGCCTTCGGGATTGGTTAGCAGCCGCAGTCTCAGCACCTGTAGTCTGTGTTCCTGCACTGTGTGATCACGATTACACCACTTGAAGAGCACCTCATGTCACCTGAACCTCACATGCACATTCTTTGTCACTAAACACATCATTACACCTGACACATTTACACAATGCACTATTCACCCTCCACTTACCACTGTCACAGCATTTTTATTTATTTGTGTTCACATTTTTTTTTTTTTGGGAGGCCCTGGATCAGCGTTCTCGTCGCGCCTCCTGTCAGTACCTGTTAACAGGGAAGCTAATGATCCAACACAATTAACATTGAATGTAAACAAAACAAAACATGGCTGGGTGATGATAAATACTTTTTTTAAGAAAAATGCTTGAATGGTGTGTTTATATTTAGCTTTGTATAAGTATGCTGTTTATCATTTAAAATTTACGGTCATTGTGTGTATTCTGTGTAACCGAATTTACAATTCTCATCTACCTGCTTCACAAGGATGACATTTAACACATGGAGTTTGTATTCCACTTACCCTAACCTCAATCACAAGAACAAAAGATTTAAATGTGTTTAGAGATTTAATCTATTTATGCTGATTGGGTTGTTGGACGCAGCAGGAATTCTGTATGAAGAACACTGGGGATTTGCTTAGCTCTACAGAAATCCTTTGAAAGCTGAAATTGTCATGTGCTATGCAAGAAGTGTTACTTCCTACATGAATATTTTGTGGGGGGGAAGTGCCAACTAGAGTTTCCAAAATGATTTAAAGGGTCCTTACATATCTCACAAATGATATAACTAGTCCAGAAACACTGCTCAACCATGGTTTAGAAATGTCATGCTGAGAATCGAAGAAGAATTTCCCCTTACTTTATTGTACCCTTTGGGGACAATAAAGTATCGTAATCGTAATGAATGTAGCAGATGAATTGACACACTTTGCTTTCATTACTGTAAATGGATGAAGGCACCAGCAAAAATAAAGAATGAGATTCACCATCAAGTCTAATACTGGCATGTTCTACATTTGTGAAATATCATTCATTATTAAGTTATTTACAATGTGCAATGCAGAAAAACAAAGCAGACAAATACAATATGTACAAAATAAATAATTTATTTCACAAATGACAAAGTAAATTCTTCAGTTTCACTGGATGAATAAATAACACAAAGTGGGTTTAAATGGACAAATAAATAAAACAAACTGGCCAACATAAACTTCATTTCAAAAATTTACTCCTCGGGCAGCCGCCTCCTGAGCAAACCGCTCATCCCTCTCCCTGGTCTCCCTATCCCTCCTCGCCTGCTCCTCTCTCCTCTCCCTCTCTAATCTCTCCTCCCTTTCCATCATCTCCCTCACCAGCCTCTCCTCTCTCTCCTTGGCTTCCCCCTCTCTTTCCTCGTCCTTCCTCTCCATCTGTTCAAAGAGTTTTATCCACGGTGGTGGCCGTCACCGTCTTTTGGCAGGTGGAGAGGAGGTGTAGGAGTCAGAGAAAGTGGAAAGAGAGGAGGGGCTGGGTCTGGGAGGAGAGCCAGTGGCAGGAGAGGAAGCAGAGGTGGAGGCAGAGGTGGAGGCAGACGTGGAAGTGGAGGCAGAGGTGGAAGCGGAAGTGGAGGTGGAGGCAGAGGTGGAAGCGGACGCGGAGGTGGAGGCAGAGGTGGAAGCGGACGCGGAGGTGGAGGCAGAGGGGTAGGTGGTGGTGGAGGCAGAGGCCGCTGTTCGCTCTTGCGAGGGAAAGGACACGACAGCTGCTCCCTGGGAGGATGAGGATGCCAGGGCCAGCGGGGTAATTATGTGGCTAGCCCCAAGCACCTCATCCATGTAACTATACCACTTCCAGGATGCAGCTGTCATCTCCCCTCCCTCTGTACTAACCCCTGTTTTGGGGGTTTTCAGCTCCTGAGGAAACATGACAAAAACACAAAATTGTAGTTAACAATATCCATTCAAAAACAAAACCATATGTTTCCATTGTAATGTTAAGTAATATGAGGTGTATTTTTATTATGTTCAGTTCAAATTCTATTGGCATATTGAAGATCTTAATGTTGCATGGTGTGACATTTGTTTATTGCTTTTGAATCCTGCATAGGAATCTTGTTTGCAGCACCAATTTCCACATTTGGCTGTGCCTCCTGGACCAGTAGCATGAATGGTCAATTACATGGCATGTCAGTCTTCATCATGTAATGTGCAAGTTGTATGAGGTACATACTTTGTATTTCTGTTTTAAATTCTCCCACCGCTTCTTGAGGGCAAGGATGGGGACTACACCCTCCAACCCCATCTCTTTTGCACATGCTCTGATAACAAGTGTAATGTAATGGGTACAAGGCTCATATCACCTTTAAGCAGATTTTGGAGTTAGATCATCACATGACATAGCACTGATATCGACTTTTAAGGCAAAAGAGTATATGTTAATAGATTGTATATCCTGTAGTAGCTCATGACAGCTCCTATACATGAAATCTACAGATGAAAATGTTATAACTTACTCGAAACCCTTAAGGGCAGCATTCCGCTGTCCGGTGAACAGATTGATGTTCCGCGCTCTCCACCGGATCAGCTGCCGCATATGGTCGTCTGTCCCTGTACAGCAGAAGCACTTGATTTTCAACATCCATACATTAATGATGGGTAAACATTCTTGAGCTTCCAATAACTCAAGCAGAGACTTTAAGTGATATGCACGACGGCTCAGTAAATAATACAAAACGTCACATTGCATGTAAACAATTTAACAACTTCACATTTGAAAGGAGCGTTGCCCGAACCGGCCGAATCCATGCTTGTTTGTTTTGATTTGGAGGCGCACGTGAAGTGACGTTTTATTTTTAATTTCGCACAGCATTGTGGGTGGTAAAATACAATTCATTTCCTGAAAGTATGCATCCGATCCATACTGCAGAAAACCCGGAAGTTAGTATCCATACTGAAATGTTCAGTATACTGAGGTGGACACGAAAAATGCCTACTGAATGACCACGAGAGTTCAGTCTACTGAAACTCCCTACTGAATAGTACGCACTGCATACTATACTGTGGCAATTCGGAAAGGGCCCCAGACAGGAACCATAAAAACAGGCAGGCAGAGTGGGAGCAAAAAGGGAGGGGTCGTCACAGGTGAGCGCCCTGCGCACATTTGAGCAGTTGGTACGGTATCAGTCTGTTAACAGAGACTGCAGTCTGCTATGTAGTTTACATACTTAACTTGTAAACCATGTAAACCGTAGAGTAGATGATCAATTTAACTTTGTGTGTCTTGTGCGTCCACTTATATGCGCAATGGAACGTCTCTCGCTTGCCAATAGCTCTCGTGAGCCCGGACCAGACGTTATCTTTTAATGCATGTTTTTGGCATGATGAGGGAAAGGACCTTTTGAAAACAGGCGGTCTGCGCTGCGAGCGAATGTGATCTAACGTTTCGACTAGAAGGCTAAATAAACCTTAATTGCAGTTTTGCAAAACAACAGGTGAGCAGCGGCTCCGCAGCGTCTTTAGGTGAAATTGATTTGTGCAGTTTTCCGCTGTCAGAAGTTGTTCCACAGGTTCTTAAATAATATTCAGCTAGGATTTGAAAATCTAGGGTGACAACTAGTTATGCTGCTTTGTCTGACAGGATGATCAAACGTTTTTGATTTCTTAGATTGTGTTTAAAACCTCCAAAACTGTGCGCACCCATAGAGTATCACTCTGCAGGATGTTTTATTTCATTTCAGTGAACCTGTAACCCTGTGACTATCTACCTCGGATCAGGAGCATTATACCAAATTAATCACACCTGTGGGTGCGACGTCACCCGCTGCACATTATATGTATGACGCGCACCCACACACTCTCCCTCTTCTATTCTCCTGGTCAGTCAGAGTTGATACCAGCTTATATTGTTTTACCCTGTTAATCCTCACGTTCTTGACGGCCGACTGACGGGCTGCCGTGTGCGGGCACCCCCTTGGCGGATCGTGAGTTTGTCCGGCGGATTGTAATCGCGAGCGAGGTGTACGCTCGTGCTTCCGGGTGCGCTATTGAGAAGCGGGAGCAGCTCCTGGGCTGTGCATTAAAGGAGTTGAGTAAGCGAAACCTGAATTGAGGTTTGTACTGTATGATTTCATTGGTTTATGCCACCACAAAAACAAAAACAGTTTTTGTATGAAAGGTAAAATGTTTCATGCTTTCAAAGCTAATGGAAGGTTGTTTCTCCGTTTGAAATGGAGAGACCAAAAAGCGTGATTGCATGGGGGTTTTTCTGTACATGTTCACTTGCTGCATTTGTGCTTTCCTTCGCAGACCCTCTAGTGCTGTGAGGGGAGACAGAAGAGAAGTGCTGCCATAATTAGGGAATGGCGTCGCCGGGTAGTGGCGAGAGGGACAGTGGTCCGGAGACCAGTGTGCCCCCTGGCCAGGACCCACCCCCTCCATCTTCACAGGCTTCAGCTGGAGGGAAGCGGGCCAAAAAGCGGAGGTGGACTGAGCAGAGCTCGCGTTGTGACCCACGGGTTGACCTCATGCAGAGGCAATTGGAGGATATGCGTAAGACCATCGAATGCATGGCTGCCAATCAGCAACACCTTTTTGATCTGCCCCGGCAGATTCCTCCATGTGGGCCTCCGCATCCTGATGCTGTGTCCCTTGCTGCTTCAGACAATCTGGATAAGACCAACAGCTCTGACTGTGGCTCCTCTGGGCAGGTAGAGGTTTACGCAGGGGAGGACGACGTTGGGGCTGACTCCCAGGGTGGTATGGACGGTCCTGGGTCCTGTGGTCTTTCGGTGGAGGCTCTGCTCGCACGGGCGGCCGCTGCTGCCGGGCTTCCTCCCCCGTGTTCTCCACCGAGGGCCTCTGCTCTGGACAGGGACCCTAGGAGCCAGAGACAGGCTCCCCTGCCAGTGTACAAGGATTTTGTGCAACATCTGCAGAGGTCATGGGCTCACCCCAGGGAGGCGACCGCACCCCGCTCTGCCCTGAGCTTCCTGAACCAGGCTGCAGAGCACGGCCTGGATGGTGTGTCCAAGGTGGGGCCAACCTTTGCGCTGTTGGCTGGGGCTCCAACCACAGGTAGCAGGGTGGCCCGTCACCCGAATATGAAGTGCCGCACAACAGATGGGCTGGTGCTGAAGGCTTTCCAGTCCGTCGCCATGGCGGCTAGACTAGCAAACACTAATGCCCTTCTGCTAGTGTATCTGGAGGGCCTGATAAAGGACCTGGAGTCCAAGAGCCCAGAGAACCTCCTGCCAGAGATGGACAGGGTGGTGGATACGGTGATCCAGGGTGCTAGCTCGCAGGCCAGGGTGCTTGGTAACTCCTTGGCACAGCTGACCATGGCTCGACGTCACATCTGGATGAGCCAAGCAGGGTTAGCAGATGCAGACCGGGGGGCTGTGTTGGAGGCCGCCATAGCCCCTGGGGAAGTGTTTGGGCCAGCAGCTGAGGCTGCGTTGGATGAGGCACAGAAAGTCAGACTGCGCACGCAGTCCATCCAGCGCCCAGGGCAGTCAGGGTCTGTGGTGCGAGGAGCCATGGACAGGCGTGGGGGTTTTTCCCGCCCTCGTTTTGCAGAACAGAGCTCTTCCCGGGGTTCTGGGAGGGAGAGGCAGGGTCCTCCCCTTAAGCCGGGGCAGGGCCGCCCACGTGTTCAACCTCGTTTTCGGGGCCGCACGGACAGGGGGCCAGCCAAGCCCCGCCAGCGCCCCTGACGGTGTGCCTTCACTGACGCCGGGCTTCACCGTCGCCCAGCTCCGGGCTTGGCGTCAGTGTACCACTTGTCCGTGGGTTATCAGGACTCTGCAGTTTGGGTACCGCCTGCAGTTCAGGGTCCGCCCACCTCGCTTTCGAGGGGT
Source organism: Tautogolabrus adspersus (assembly GCA_020745685.1). Taxonomy (NCBI): domain Eukaryota; kingdom Metazoa; phylum Chordata; class Actinopteri; order Labriformes; family Labridae; genus Tautogolabrus; species Tautogolabrus adspersus. The sequence continues at coordinate 11,163,787 of CM036538.1, read as the reverse complement.
GTTGGAGACGGTGGTAAAAGACAGGGCTCGTTCCATCATTCTGGCCGGCGAGATTTCTGCCTTAATAAAGAAAGGCGCAATCCGACCTCTTTCTCCGGAAGAGAGTCTGAAGGGGTTCTATTCGGGCTATTTTCTCGTCCCCAAAAGGACAGGGGGATTCCGCCCCATTTTAGATTTGAGGCGGCTCAACGAGTACCTCAAGGTGCTGCCCTTTCAGATGCTCAGGTTGAAGGCTTTGTTTCAAGCCATCAGGGCAGGCGACTGGTTCACGACGGTGGACCTTTGCGACGCCTATTTTCATGTCCCCATCGATCCAGCCCACAGGCAGTTCCTCCGGTTTGCCTTCCACGGGACGGCTTACGAGTACAATGTGCTCCCCTTTGGTCTGTCCCTGTCCCCGCGCACATTCACGAAATGTATGGATGCTGCTCTCATTCCTCTGCGAGAGAGGGGCATCCGGGTGTTCAACTACCTGGACGACTGGCTGGTTTGCGCCCCGTCAGAGTTGCTGGCACGGGGCCACACAGCAGAGGTGTTGGCTCATTTGGCTTCTCTGGGGCTCCATCTCAATACCGGAAAGAGCAACCTGGCCCCAGCCAGGTCAGTCGAATATCTGGGTCTTGTCTTGGATTCGGTCGCCATGAGGGCGTGCCTGACTGCGAAAAGAAGGAGCGCAATCAGAGAGTGCATTGCGAGCTGCATCTCACGCAGGTCGGCCTCGGTGAGGCAGTGGCAGAGACTGTTGGGCCTTTTTGCAGCAGCTGCCCAGGTTGTGCCCTTGGGCCTTTTGCACATGCGCCCCCTGCAGCTTTGGTTTGGACTCCAGAAGGTCTGCCTGCCCAGAGACAGGTCAAAAATACTTACCCTGACCCGGGGAGGCCTCAAGGTCCTCACATGGTGGAACCACTCCCGCGCTGTCCTCGACGGCGTTCCCCTGGGGCAGGAGGGTTGCAGGGTGACTATAACTACCGACGCCTCCCAATCAGGCTGGGGCGCTGTCTGGGAGGGCAGGGCGGTTTGGGGGCACTGGGGCCCTGCACAACAGGGGTTGCACGTGAACCTCCTCGAGATGGAGGCAGTTTACATGGCTCTGCGACGTTTTCTCCCTATTATACAGGGGAGGCATGTCATGGTGAGAACAGACAGCATTGCAGTGGTGTGTTACATCAACCATCAGGGCGGGCTGAAGTCTCTATCCCTTCATGCGCGGGCTCGTCGGCTGCTCTTGTGGGCACACTCCAAGGGGGTGGTCCTGAGGGCTTTCTATCTGCCAGGACCCCAGAATGCTGCAGCGGATCTGTTGTCACGGGGGGGTCCCCACCCCGGCGAGTGGCGGTTGCACCCACAGATAGTGAACCAGATATGGCTTCGCTTTGGGCAGCTCAAGGTGGACCTCTTTGCCACAGCAGACAACACTCACTGCCCTCTGTGGTCATCGATGTACGGCCCTCCAGGGCCGCTGGGGACAGACGCCCTGGGCCTCTCGTGGCCTCGGGTGCGGATGTATGCCTTTCCTCCACTCCCTCTTCTGCCAGTTTTCCTCAGGAGGGTGAGGTTACTGGGTGCTCGAGTGCTCTTAGTGGCACCGCAGTGGCCACAGAGGCCGTGGATGGCCGAGGTCTACGAGATGCTGGAGGACTGTCCGTGGTGTCTGCCAGTCAGACGGGATATGCTGTCCCAGATGCAAGGCAGGATATGGCACCCAGAGCCGCAAACACTGAGGCTTCATGTGTGGCCCTTGAACGGCAGCGTTTGCTCTCCCTAGGCCTAGAGAGGCAGGTGGTGGGCACATTGCTGGCCTCCCGAGCGCCCTCCACGCAGCTTCTGTATAGTGGTAAGTGGAGGGTGTTTCGGGACTGGTGTTGTGTTAAGGGGGCGAACCCTTTAACGTGTGGCATGCCTGTCATTCTGTCCTTCCTCCAACACCTCTTTGCCCTGGGCCGGGCAGAATCTACTATCAGGGGATACCTTGCAGCGATTGCTACGGTTCATGAGAGGTGTGATGGCTGGTCGTTGGGTTCGCACCCCCTAGCTACACAGTTTTTAAGAGGAGCAAGGAGGAGTCGCCCATCGGGGAGACTTCTGCTGCCCTCTTGGGACCTCCAGGTTGTCCTCAGTGCTCTATGTCAGCCTCCCTTTGAACCGCTGTCTGGTCTTGACCTTCGCCATCTTAGTTTGAAGACTGCGTTTCTCTTGGCCATTGTTTCAGCCAAGAGAGTGAGCGAGTTGAGTGCGCTGTCAGTGGATGGGGCGTGTCTTCGATTTGGGGAGGGGGACGGGTCGGTCCGCCTTCTCCCAAACCCTGCTTTTCAGCCTAAAGTTATGGCTAGGACCTTTGTTGTCAAGCCCCTGGTCCTGGAGGCTTTCAGTCCTCCTCCACACCACTCGGCGGAGGAGGCGCGGCTTCACAACCTTTGCCCGGTGAGGGTCCTCCGGTACTATGTTGACCGCACGAAGCCTTTTCGTGAATCTGATTTACTTTTTGTGTCATATGGGGATGCTACGTTGGGCAGGCCAGTCTCTAAGCAACGGCTGGCCCATTGGATTGTTGATTTAATCGCCATGGCATATGTGCAGGCTGGCGTGGGCCCCCCCTCCAGGCTCTCAGCACACTCCACAAGGGGGATGGCCACTTCCTGGGCGGTTTTCCGGGGTGCGCCTTTAGAGGAGGTGTGCACGGCTGCTGGCTGGGCATCCTCCTCAACCTTTGCCAGGTTCTACAGATTGAACCTGGCTTCGTCCATTGTCCCCTCATCTGTCCTTGGAGTGGCAGCAGAGGGTTGATTTTCTGTTTCCATGCCCGGGCCATCTTTTTGTTAACGGTCCTGGTTGCGATAGGGGCAGTGACGATACATGCCCTGGAGTGGCATGTTCACTTTGGCCCTTTCCCCCAAGGGGATTTTGTGTTTGCAAATGTTTTTTCATTTGTTGTAAATAAATTGTTTTATTTCAACTGCAGAAGGGTGTCTGTCATTTTCTTACAATATGTGGGCTCCGCCTCTGTATGGCCGTTGACCTATGGGTGGTGCCAACTCACTCTCCTCGTGACTTCTTTGGTATATTGTTGTCACAGGGTTACAGGTTCACTGAAATGAAATAAAACGTATGTTTACGTAGGTAAACACGGTTTTATGAATGGAAGTGAACCTGTAACCATCCCCTGTCACTCGATGCTGGGAGTTGGCATTGTCCTTGCTTCCCAGTCGATAGAAGAGGGAGAGTGTGTGGGTGCGCGTCATACATATAATGTGCAGCGGGTGACGTCGCACCCACAGGTGTGATTAATTTGGTATAATGCTCCTGATCCGAGGTAGATAGTCACAGGGTTACAGGTTCACTTCCATTCATAAAACCGTGTTTACCTACGTAAACATACGTTTTATAAACAAGGTACAGACTGCTACAAACGGACAAAAATGCGATCACACATAGGCTACGACATCCACACATGAAACATAACGGGGTAAACTGAGGTTTAGATCTTCCTTTTACTGATGTTTCCAATTGTCCATCACTGTTAGTAGCCTATAGATCATACATGGGCAAAAAACGTAATACATCTCGAACCGGCCCGCAACGTCCTCAAAGAAAAAAAAAAAAAATCAATAAAAGCCTAAATGAATCCCGAGACGAATAATGTATGTGTGGGCAATCAACCGGTGTTATGATCAATATGGCCGAGGTTGTAAATGCAGGATGTGGCGCAGGGGAAAGGAGGAGAATCAGAGTGCCGCAGGGGAAAATAACGAAAAGTGAAGCGCCAGGAAAACGTTGCTGCAGTTGCTGTTATGATCATAGTCTGTTTGGTTTAAAAGTGTTGGATAATGAAAGAAAAGAGCGCTGAACGCCTGTGAAAGTGTCTGAAAGATAGACCAAAGATTCCGTAAGCATCTCCTCACCCGCAACGGATACGCATGGCGGGGGTTGAGACAAAGACGGTCTGATTGACCAGATTATTCTTCCTCCTATCTTGGTGAGATCGCTTCTTTTTTTTATTCTGGTATACCAGTGCTCAATCGACTACATTTGTTGGATTAGCCTACTTTTGTTACTTTTTTTGGATGGACTGAGTTTGTTTTGGATGAGTCGAGCGGCTGCGTCGGCGGATGGCTTCCTTCTTTTTCTGTGGACTAAAAAGAAAATTTGAACTGAACTTTCGTAGATCATATTGCATATTTCATTTATTTGGGACTTTTAGTTTATTTTGAATTCATAAAGGAGTAAATTAAAGGGATATTTTTGTTATAATTCAATTCTTTATTTGCACCGTGTTACGTAAATTACTTCGAGAATATAGCCGAGGATTACAAAAGATTTAAAAAGGTCATCTATGATTTTTGGTTATATCAAAAAAGTAGGCGAGAGATAGAAGCAAACAACAACACTGTGCTGCTAACCAAACAATTATTTACCATAATGCGCGTGGCAACGGGAGACTGTTACGTCCAAAAAGGCGTATGATTTTTAGAACTGGGTTGGACTGAGGTCTGGTCGCTTTCTCATCTCAAACGAACCGTACCAAGGTGAGTTACTTCAAGTTAAAACATAAAGATATATTAAAACAAAACAAATTATAGCTACAGTGGCATAGCCTACATTGTCTTATTCTGGGTAGAACGATATTAATAAACACTTACTTCATTTTCTTGACTCTGACCGTTCATGTCTGCTTCAGCTCTGATTCCCGCTCCCCCTCTACGGCGCGAGTTATTGCGGTAACCATAGTAACCATAGAAACCGCCGGTTCCCGCTCCCCCTCTACGGCGCGAGCGATTGCGGTAACCATAGTAACCATAGCCGCCCGTACGGGGCGCGCTAATCAGTATAGCGAACTCCCCAACAATAAGGCAGCGTGGACGCGATTGGCCGGTCCTATACCCGTTTTCTATACCCGATTCTTCAAAATGTCCAAGAGCACAGAATAAATCAAAGAGCAGACAAAGTTCCGAGCACGCAGAGAAAAAAAATCCGAGAGCAGAAGTCTCAGCAACGAGCAGCAGATTTAAGCACGAGCGTGGGAATCTGAGAGAGAGCAAACATTTTGAACAAAAACAGAGAAAATGTAAGCACATTATTCATACTCATATTTGAGTACAAATACAGGTTTTTGAGAGAGAGAATTAAAAAAACTGACTGTAAAATCAATAAATAATGCTCTCAAAACTTAAAAACATGCTCTTGAATAAAGATAGTATTTTAATCCCATAGTAGGAAGCGCTAATTCATGTGGCGTGCTGACAGTACATGGTGTCAGAAGGTTAAGATTTAACATGATTAGATGCACTTCAACCACAAACTAATCAAATCGCACCGACAAGAGACACAACATCGGACGCGTGTCTCGCCTGCTGAGAACAAAGACCCTACTCAAAGCCTGAACCCGGGCGAGAGAGAGAGACAGAGAGAGCAGATTGTGTATCGCTCGTTTATCCATCTGAGACGCCGATCATGTTTGGATTGAAAAAGCTCAAACAGTCATTAATCTAACTTAGCTCAGGCCGTTGAACATCTACCCGCTCTATCTCCCATATTCACGTTTGGGGAACATTTTACGTCTCTGCCGTTAACTCAAGACTTCAAAATTAACTTCCACTCTGATGATTTCTATGGTCACATGTTGAGTCTCTGAACGTCCGACTTACTGTCGATATCATTTAAGACTTTTTAACCCTGAGACATTTTGTGTCCAAACTACAAACCTCCATGTGTATATACAATTAAGAATGTTTTTTAATAAAGTGAGATGCCGCCGTGCTCACTGACCAGCTGTCCCAGGATCTGGTTGATGGTGGCGCTGTTCTCCACTTTGCACTGGGCCACCACCCTCGGCCTCTCCTCCCTCATGTACAGCATGAAGGCGTTCAGCGGCTTCTTGATGTGCGGCTTCTTCTCTTCTTCTCTTTCTGCCTGCTGAGCGTCCGGCACCGACTTCCTGTTGTCAGTGACAGAGAGGGCTGTGTGTGTGTGAGGCGTGTCTCTTCAGCTGCAGGGGGAAGTCTTCTTCAGGAGCTGAAACACAAACACACACAAACAATTACACACGTGTCAGGTTACTGGGACCAGCTAGCTGCTCTGAGGTCACAGATAAATTCAAATCCTCTGCATCTGTTTGAAGCGCCAGCTTTGCTAACTTTTAAAAAGACTTCAAATCATTTCAAAGAATGAGGAGCTGGAGAGGAGCGAGGGAAGCTCAGCCTTCCTGTTCAAATTAGGGATGGGCATTAATAATAATCCCTGTACTCGATTACTCGAATTACCTAATGAATGAGTACTCGAGTACCCGCAGATTATAATTTATTTTTTTTTTTTTACCGTAAACCAAAAAAAGGGACCGTCGGACACGAACCTCCCGGACCGGAATTGTAGACTTTATAAAAAAATGACATAAACATCCAACATCGGTAAAATGACATAAACATCCAATATTTAAACGTAAATATAAATAAATATCCAGCAACAGAAAGCGATTTCAATGGCGTTGTCATGTACACAAGCACAAACTTTGCCCAACACGCCCACTCCTCTGTAGCTGCTTTTAGGTGGTCGGCCAGCTTTTCTGCGGTGTGCCGCTCATCAGTGCTGCGGGTCTGTAAGACCTGGCCTGGTCTTCAAATCTCAGTTCTGAATAAAATGGCATTTTATGGTGATATACGACTCAGTGGTGAGAGCTGTCCACGAGTCTGTAGTAACAGCCACTTTGCCAACACGTTTCGAATCAACCCTCAGTTCTGCTGCCCTTTCTTCATACATCTTTTCCACTCTCGTAGCTGTTGTTCTCCGTGATGGTGGCTTGTACTCCGGCTCGACAAATGCCATCGGCTCTCTGAAGCCTTCTCCTTCCACAAAACTTAATGGGAGCATATCTCCAGTTACCATTTTGGTTATAAGCAGGCTAATCTTCTCCACTCTGGTTTCGTCACAACGACGTGTGCTAACAGGGCTAGCAAATGACGTGATGCGAGACTGCCTGTTTACTGTCTCCACTGTTTTCTCCTTGCGCTTTAAGCGCATGTGGTTAAGCATCGAACTAGTATTTCTATGGTATGCAAGTTTAACGCCACACATCTTGCACTGCACATTAACTTAATCGTTTTTGTCGAAGTACTTCCAGACATCACTTTTCTTGACTGACATGTCACAGGTGTAGCAGACGGTTCTGTATTTGTCGTGCTTTTGCTTTCGGTGTAATAATTTGTTCCTAGAGAGTTGCCGTAGCTGCCGTGAAACAGTTGTTTTTACTGAAATCTGGCTCGGTGTGTACTAAAGCTGAAGCGATGGCCGGAGAAGTCATACGTTTGTATCCCGTTAATTATTTTCCTACCTAGTATATTCAGTTTGGCGAAAACAAAAAGGGCGGAGCTTAGTTGTGTCTCTCTCTCTCCACGGTCTCAGCAGACGTGTCCTCCAGTGAGTCGGGGTCTGTTTGACGTTTCTGCCTGTTAAACCTGTCTCCTGGGGTTTTAGTGATTCCAAAGTTTTAAACTGCGATTCGATTTTATTAAAAGTTACATGAAATTCTGCCTGTTTTATTACCACGGCAGCAAAGGCACCCAATAGGTGTTCTCAGACTGCAGGAACTTTTTCATAGTTTGAGAAACTGTTGGAACCCTCCCCATTTTTTCACTGATTCCACACAGCAGGAACTGTGAACTATTTTAGTCCCTAGAACCCTTGCTTTCCTCGTTCTCCTGCGGCAGAGTAACAGAGATCATAACGTTTTAAAACACGTGGTACCAAAGAGTACTGAACATTAATGTTGATCTCTTTAATAATAACACTAATATTACAGACTGCTTTTAATGTGAAGAGTCCTGAGACGACGTTTCTTATTGGCTGTTTGATGGAGAATAATACGACGTTATTCGTATTCGAGTGTAAATTTTTATTTATTTATTCTGACTTTAAAAATTTCTCCTCTGAACAGCAGCTTTTTGGAAGGCACCCGCCTGCACACCTGTCTGCATTAAACATCTGTCCAATCACTCGTCTGCACATCTGTCCGAATACTTGTCTGCACACCTGTCCGCACATCTGTCCACACATCTGACTGCAGTGCACACCTGTCTGCCCGTCTGCACACACCAAGTCAATTCTTTTGCAGGACGGGTCGAGGACTTGAGGAAAAGTTCCTCATAGCAGATGAGTAACCTGAAGGTGCTTATTCGGGGGACCAGTGGAACCAGTTACTGTGGGATGCTGGTGATTAACTGGTATTCACACGAAGCTTATCAGGATCCATTAAATCAGCCTGAGCCGATGAACCACGAAGATAAAATCAAAGATGCCTTAAAGGTTGAACAGATCAGAAAGTGGTGAGAACGTCTCCTGTAGGGACGCTCCGATTGGGAAATTAGTGCAGATACAGATTTGGATGTTTTTCATGACATCTTTTGGTGACTCCGAATATGTAACATTTTCTCACGTTTGACCACGAAAACAGAACAGAGTTTGCCCAGAAGGTGTCTCTACGTGAGCCCGCTGAAACCTCTTACATAGTCTCTCTTCTCCCTCCCCTGGCAGCCCTGCAGTGTTCTGTAATTCACACCCCTAGTGGTCAAAGAATGATACTGCACGATCCCGAATCAGCTGTAACTGACCAAAAGATTCAAATGTAAAGACTTCATGCCACATTGTATTATAGAGACATGCTTTCATCGTCATGACCCCTAACAGTCCAAACAGGTGAAGCCCTGACTTTGTCGTAACTAGGGTTGCAAATTCTAAGCATTTGACTTCCTCGACCATTGGTAAAATAACGATCAATCGATTAATCGTTGTTTAAATACATGAACGTTTTGCTTAAACAAACAATACCAAATGTGCTTTTTTCTTCCTTAATCAAAGCTTTATTTACTCAGCAACATCATTTCTAACAGAATTGCATAATGAAACATTGATATGTCTGCCCTCTACATATTTAAAATGTTAAAGCTGACTATATAACGTTAATTGAATAGCGCACGCGCTCAAAAAAAATCTTCGCTACGCAACCACATTATAATTGTAGCTGTCTTTTTTTCCCACAGCAACACTTTCTCTGACAAACATTACGTTTTGGCCTATGATGACATATCAAATATGAAATAAACTGAATACCAAATTACACTTTCGTCAAGCTTGTTAAAGAGTAACTAAACCCCAAAACCAGTTTTTTGAGCTATATACCTTTGTATTTGAGAATAAAGTAGTGATGTGGATCAATTCAGGTCCAAATCTCGATCATTTGAGTACAAATTATTGAAAATCGATATATTAGCTGTGTCCCATTCCAGCGGCCGCAGCCTTCGTGGGCTGCATTTTAAAGGTCCCATATTATGCTTTTTCTGGTTTTATATGCTCTTTAGTGTGTTTTCCAGGTGTCTTGTGCATGTTTAGGCACATCTATGTGCAAAAATTCAAAGTCCGTGGAAACGCGGCTTCTCCTACCTCCTCCTGTTAGCAGTAGCAGTAGCTGCATGTAACGCTCGGTTCTAGCCCCCCTCGTTGAAAATTGGCAGTGTGATATCACACTGCGATGATGTCACTGATCCAAGCCCATTGGCTCGTTGTGGCAAGCACAAGCTCATGCTGCACATTAGCTGCATTCCCAATATGGTAAAAGGGGCGTAACATTTCCGGGAATTGTCCGAACGACTGACCAATTACAACAGAGCAGATCGGCCAACCAATCAGGTCAGACTTGGCACACGTGGGGACCCTGCTCGGGGGGGATTCAGAGCGTTGCAAACACAGGCAGATGAGACGGGCTGCATCGATCGGCAGTACATGAAAACAGACACTTTTTTCGAACATTAGCGATTGTGAACATACTTTAGTAGGCACATAAATTAGATATATGAACCCCAAAAAGGGCATAATATGGGATCTTTAAGACCGAATGCGTCACACCGGCGCGACAAGTGCTGTCCCAATTCAGCGGCTCTTCCGAATGCGGCCGAGAAATGCAGCCTTCTTTTCCCTGATTTGGAGGCTGCAACGGTTGGATCCTTTGCAGCCTTCCCTTCCCAAGATGCATTGCGCACAAGGGACATTCAACAACAATCAACACGGCATCCTCAACCCCGACCTCCGCAGCTGATCTAACTTTCACTTTTTAAATGCAAGTATTGGGTTTTATTTCATTGGAATAGCTAACGATAAGCATGTTTAAAAAGGAAGACGACTTAAAAACCTAATATTTATTGATTCCTGCTCACTGGTGTTGCGGGAGCCGTAACGTTAATGCTGTAAGGTTAGCGATAAGTTAGATAACGGCTAACTAGCAGCTAATGTTAGTTGAGTTAACTTTATTTTACTTTACATCACTTTTGTTTTTCTTTAGTTCAGTTAACAGACTTTGCCATGACACAAATGGTCAAGGTAAAGACATTTAGACGGGTTGTGAACTCTGTTTGGTTTTCAGTTTACTATTACTCCAGTAGCCAAACGGAGTGAAGCTTAGTTTAACGTTATTTTTGCTTAAACATATTTCGTTTTTTTTAAGGAGCAAAGAGCATACAGCTCAGTTCATCCAGCTGCGGGGGAGAAACGATCACCTGTTCACAGGAGCCAAGAACACTGCCAGCTTTGCTTGGAGGTAACATTAAGGAAAACAACGGGACATATTATCGCCATTTGACCATCTTGTACTTAAGGCTATAATTAGTCCTCATCCTATGTAAAGCCCACAATAATAAGACACCCAGTTAATGATGTCACATGGATGCAAACTGTTGACTTTTCTTTTTTTAAATCCAAAATAGGGCATCACATCCAACATAAATGACTTTTGAGGGATGTGTGTTAACATGATTTCCCTGTTCTGTTCTTTTCTCTCTGTAATAAGAACTATTTTAGAGACCATGGGCCTGGCTGGCAGTGTAACCCCAATACAGGCCAAAAAGAAATGGGACAATCTTAAAAAGAAATACAAAGTATGTAATCTGTGCATTCAAATTGAATTTATATTAGTTATATTCATACAAATTAATAAACTGACTTCTGCTAACATTTGTGTTTGCTGCTGTTGTTGTTGTCTACTGCCATGATTGAGTTCCTCTGCCTTAGGATTGCAAGTGTCCAGGGTCAGGAGAGGGCGTGAATGGGAAACCCACTGCCGCAACTTGGCCCTGGTTTGTCCTCATGGATGAGGTGTTGGGACAGAGGCATTCCACCACACCCCCTGTCCTAATCGCCTCCATCCCTGAGGACACACCTGGGCCAAGCGAGGCAGTGGGTGACCAGGAGGAGGAGAGGTCAGGGAGAGAAAGAGAGGAAAGGGAGACAGGAGGAAAGAGAAAGAGAAAGAGGGACTATGATGGGGAGCTGATGGACCTCATCAAAGAGGACATTCAGTTCCAGAGGGAGACAGCAGAGAAGAGGGCGCAGAAGAGCGAGGCACAGATGGAGAGGATGTTCTCCCTGCTGGAGCGGTTCATTGAAAAATAATATAAATAAAAAATTTGAATTGAAATATAAATTGTTTATTTTGTTATGTTTGATGTTATTTTAATATACTTTTTAATTTTACCTGGACGATGTATGAATGCATGAAAATGATGATTCACTTATTTGGAGAAATGCAGCATGATTCACTACAGGTGAAAACTAAATCCACGCTGTCTCACGTGCTTTTCCAAGAAAATATTTAGACTGCACGTTATTTACTGTACTGCCAGCTACCTTAGAGAGCAGAAAATAACCAGACATGTTCGAGTATTTAAAATGATAAATAAAATGATGTGACTAAATCTACAGAAAGCTACAGTCCCAGTGATGAATAAGTATCAAGGAGCCGCTGCTAGTATTTTCTCACAGGAAAAATAGGTAAGAATATCAGTAATGCAAGAGTAAGTATGAAGAATCACTTCATCCAATCCTCATAGCTTCCATATATAACAAAGTACCTACAGTTAGTCTGGCACTATAAGGAAATGGAATTTCTGATGGAATTAAGAAAAATGCCAAAACCTGATGGTTGTATCAGTATGAAGAGTATTACAACCCTGCTTCACAGGATACTGTCCAAAATGTAACCTCTATTGTGTAAATGATCAACATCAACTATAGCTATATGAAAACAACGAGCAGAAATTAAAAACTGAACTTTGATTTATTAACAAAAAAAACAGAGGTAAAGACTATTATATAAAATCTATCTATAATATTCTATATTTAATTTGGGGTATTTACATTTGATTTGATTAAAAAAGCAGCAGGGAGTTCCTGCTGTATTGCAGGATCAACCTGGCTGTTCCTGTGCTGGACAGCCGGACACTCGGCCTGATTCTAGTGCTGCTGGGACTTCTCCACCAGGAAATGGAGAAACGTTAACTGATATGTCAAAAACGAACGCTGTCAGGGTTGCTAGGAGACCGAACAGTTAGTGACGCAAGTAGGAAGTCCTCTCGTAGACCAGACCGTCTCATTTCGGAGACCGCTCAATTCGACCACGCCCTTCGAAGGCTGCGGCCGCTGGAATGGGACACAGCTATTGTGTTAGAAATGTGCCTAGTTACTGTTGTCACGTTGAACGTTCTAAGGGCTGAGGCCGGACGTAGGCTGGAGTACACGCCTACGTCATCAAACCTATAAAAGCCTCGTCATCACGCGGCAAACTGTCTGAGTCGAGGAGTCAAGTGGATTGGAGAGAGTTGTGTGATTAATAGCTTTAGTGATTTAGTAGTTAGATTGTACTGTACCTTATGGTGTATTCCCGCATAAGCTTGTACAATGTTGGTCTGGAGATCCGCAGGACTGAAGCAACCTTGGAAAGTGATGTTCCTAGCAGCAACAAACTCTATGTCCTCTTTGAAAATGATGGTACTCCCCTCCTAAGAAAGAGAAGGAAAAGGCAGAGGTATTCACTAATACAATGTCTTCTCAGTTTGTCATGCATATAATGGAATTATATGGATTAACTAAGGGAGCTCATGGTATATGGTAAGAATGAGAATAATTTAGGGTGACAAAAAAACATTCTCTAGCTAATGTTTAAGATCACAGTTTCACTTACTGATCTCCGTGATGTGACGGTGGTGGAAGTGCCAGTGGCCGCTACTGGAGGAGCCTATGGCCGTGGGTTACCCAGGGGTGCAGAGGCCTGAAACAAGAGCCCAGACTTTAAATGTCAGCAAGGTTTGTTTGCCAAAATAAAACGTTATAGCCTACACCGCTTAATTTTTCACAACAGCGAATCGGACTGTTTAATGGAGTTTGCGCCTTACAGAAATGCAGAGGATGAAAATGAAACAGAATCGTAAAGAGTGTATGCATTGCCTGCACAGTAAAGAAGCACAGCCTATTAAACCGTTGTGAAACATTACACAAATATATTACATTGTTGTTTCTGTCATTCAAACCCTCCACCGCTCCTCTCCTCACCAGCACGGTCTCTCTGTCGCTAGCTCGCCGGCTTTAAGTTCGCTCCCGAAAAGTACACAGAAAACACAAAAACTACTGGCATCTTGGGCTTGACAGGTGTTAATTTTGGACACTGGTGAACATACAAACAGAGCTAGAGGGTTAAGTTACTCCAAAGTTCAACCACAATGTCTAACACCGAAACCGTAACGATCACTAGCTTAAATGCAACAAGGTGACATTTTAACCAACGGACTCTCGAAAGCTAGCTGACTGTTAGCTAGGTATCATCCGAGTCACCTTCGCAAGGTAACGTTAGTTTAACTATAACAATGAATAAATGAGTTACTAAATTAAAAACACTTAACTTACCGTTAACGGTGTGGATGGTAGCGGTTGAGCTGCCCCTTATAGACCAGACCACATCTGCCAAAACCGCCCACTCGATCTCTCCTGCTGTGAGGAAAGCGGCCATGCTTGGGTGCTCCACACTTATTCTTCCCCGGTTTCACCGACTGATCCGAGGTCAGGGGTGTGGGCGTGGCCAGCTCTGGTCTGAAGCTACTTCAGGGGGCGTGGAATTACATGGTTTGCATATTTTCTAAATATTTAGCTTTACACTTGGCGACACATTTAGATATAGATTTAGATTTAACATTTAGATTTAACATTTAGATTTAGATTTAACATTTAGATTTATTATTAGATTTTTCTTCCATTCTTAAACTTTGCAATTATTTATGGCTCTTAAGTTTGTAAAACGTGCTAAATGTGAAGGAAATGAACTAAATATTGAAAATATATGTATAATAACATTTTTACAATCGGCACCCCATACTGTTGTGACTACTGTAAGAGGATAGAAATGGATAAGTCAGTGTAACAGAAAACTACACAAAGAACAGCTTATTTTCATCTCAATACATTGCAGTGTTTTGTTCACCTCTGGGTTACTATATACTGACACTGTCATGCAGCATATACTACAAGTTCCCCTGAGCTTCCTGCATCCTATTTGACTCAATGTGAGGAGCAACAAGATATTGAACACCTGTACTGGGTCTGTACTGCTTATTTCATCTTTCCATAGATGATAGGCTAACTGATGGAGGTGTAAACTGTCATTATTGTGACACAAATGACTCACAGAACATGAATTCATTGGCTGCACTTCCACCAACCTAACATTCTGTAACATAACATAATCAAGTAGACAATGATCCAGCAGGTCTCAGTTGGAGCTGGGGTGGCCGTGTGAAGATATTACCATGAAGCAATACAACTGAGCACATCCAGTCCCTGTCTCCTGCAGCAGGACAACATCCTGACCCTCTTGACTGGTGTCTCTCACTGCAGTAGACCACAGGAATCTGGTCTGCTGGTTGATCAGACGACAGCAGCCATCCCACCACGGTCCCTTGTGACTTTCTGCAAACACAATCACCACAGATAGATGAGTGGTCAGTTCTCTGAAGGTATCAAGGAGTCACAGCTAGTGTGGTTAATGTACCACCTACAGTAAGCACAGACTGCTATCAGTCCTCTGTAGACCTCTTCTCTTCCTCTGACCATACTGCTCATATCTCAGATATCATGTCTGCACCCTAACACGGTCCCTCTTCTGCACTGTATGTGAACTATGAAGCAGGATGTGAACTCACCTGTTGACAATATTTGTACCTGACATGCAGCTTTCTTAACAGTAAGCATGCTGCACGTTTTTGTCCTGTTGTGACTAACATTAAAGTGTGTATGCTGTACAGACTTTTAATAGTGTCTGCTTCTGATTGTTGACCCCTCTCCCTCACACACACACAGGCTGGTTTAGTGAGCTAACGCTAGCTAGCTAACTCATGATATTACAGTTACAGTTGAACATCTTAGTGTGTCATCATGTCAGCAACATAGACTCTGTGTTTAGTAATCAGTGTTTACTTACTTTTAAAGTTAGCTCCAGGTGAAAAGCTCCACTTTGTGTCTTCGCTGCTCCATCTGTTGGTGGACGTTAGCTACTGTACGTCATTGTTTACAACGTAGAGGCTTGACTTTCCTCCGGTCGGATATTGACTTGATCTATGACGAAACTATGACGTCAGAGACGCGCGGGGCTTCTCTGAATTTAGTCCTTTGATCTCTGACGAAACTATGACGTCAGAGACGCGCGGGGCTTCCCTGAATTTAGTCCCTTGATCTCTTACGTCACTGGTAGTTGCGCGCGCATGCTGGTGGCAGAAAGGTCCGAGCATCGTTGGACAATCCGTAATTCATCTGTGATCCGATACAAATTAACCCTACTTCCTTCTTTTGGATGCCTTTGAGGTGACAAACCTCATCGGCTCTGGCAAAAACAAACATAAAATCAGGTCTATGTTCATGCCACTTGGGGATACTTCATCAATACGGAAGCGCATTGCATTCACCAAAGAAACAAAGTAGACAAAGAAATTAAATAGGTCAAATCATCTAGTGAGACAGAGCAGAATTAAAGCTAGATTAAACCTCATTTCGGACCAAGAAGGAATGTCTAACTTTGAAGTGTACTTTTATTGCCACAGTGAATGTAGCAACAAGTCATAAAATCACTACTATCAATCCCTGCTCATCAAGTTATCCATTTTCAGTTCCTATTACTGTAAAGGTTCATAATAAAATCACTATAATTGTAGACATTTCATGAACAAGTTATAACATTATTAACAGGTTATGTCTTTATTAGCTGTTATATTAAAACCCAAGAAAATGTAATACATACATCTGATTATGTTATGTAAAGTTTTATTGTCATACTTTAATGGCACTAAATCTACGTTCAAATTTGTGATAAACTTAACAAAGGAGTTATTCACAAAGCTATTACAAAGCGTTTTAGTGCAATGTAAAACAAGTATAAAAAATACATTGGAACTCTGCGCTTTGAGCCTATAGTTTGAGCAAAGATAACTTCAAACCTTTACAGTAATATGTTCTGATACCTTCAAATGTCCTAAAGGAGGTTGTCCAAAAGCTAAATGCAGTGGATTTATTTGCTTAACTATGGGGAAAAAGCTTTTTTAAACACAATGTAAAATGATGAAAATATTATGGAGTCCATGCTTATTTCAAAATTCCCTCAGTAAAAGTTCCCATAGGTAAAAGGACTATGTCAAGTATTGGAAATTGTTGAAATAAGTTGCAAAACTGTGAAGACATTGATTTTATGTGCAATTTAATAAAGGGAAAATCACATTGCATTCTTTCTGTCTGTCTGTAGGTAGTTAGACCTCTAGCTCTAGATCTAGATCTCGTGTCGCATGTCTCCGCACAACCATCGTCTTGTTTTCCGTTAAGGCGTTGATATATGAGTTGCAAAAATCAAACGCGAACTGTACATCGTCGCGGTCAGCTCGGCCGCACAGGAACATGCAACCGAGGATGCAGCACCCTCCGATCAGGAAGACGGCGAGCAGGATGTTGACCAGGGTGGTGGTCCAGAATGCAAACAGGTACAGAGTCTTGTTACAATATGAATATATATCTGTGGAGTTCTTCTAGTTGGGCTGGTAGATGGAGTAGATCCACACATTACCTGGAGGGAAAAACACAGACATGGTGGACACATGAGACACAGAAGCATCAATATCCAATCCCCACCCATCAACCCTCATTAGTCATCTGTAATCTTTCATTCACTTCCTGGATTGACTCAGTCCAAAGCGACTATGGTCAGTACCCAAAGACATCTCCAGCATGTAGTATGGCAGCCTGTTGATCCTCGTCCTTCAGTGAAGAACTAGAGAGACAGAAATGAGCTTTCTAAACATGTTTCCTGTATGCCACCATGCAGTAAGTGAACTGTTCATGTTGTCATGAGCCAGCTCTTCAGGCCTGAAACAAGGGAAACAGAAGGTTGAACTAAACGGTGCAAAAGTTTCATACAAAATGTACCAACAGTAACCACCATTTACACCAGGAGTGAGGTGTGTTTGTCAGTGAGTCAGTGTGCCGGCTGAGTGTGAGGTGTGTGCGGCATGTGGTACGGTGTCAAACTAACAACGTAGACTACAACACAAGCACGGAGCGACGAGGAGCTGTGTCAAGCAGAGGAGGAGGCTGCTCTAAACAGACCCCCATAAAGTCGTGTTACTGGTTACAGAATCAGTTCTGAATGTCCAGTTGGCACTTGTGTAAATCCTGCTGGAGACTCGAGTATGAAGCTCTGACAGGAAGTGGATCCTCTGCTGTGATGTTCTGGTGGAAACTCCTTTCGGTCTGTAAGAGGATAGAAATGGATAAGTCAGTGTAACAGAAAACTACACAAAGAACAGCCTGTTTTCATCTCAATACATTGCAGTGTTTTGTTCACCTCTGGGTTACTATATACTGACACTGTCATGCAGCATATACTACAAGTTCCCCTGAGCTTCCTGCATCCTATTTGACTCAATGTGAGGAGCAACAAGATATTGAACACCTGTACTGGCTCTGTACTGCTTATTTCATCTTTCCATAGATGATAGGCTAACTGATGGAGGTGTAAACTGTCATTATTGTGACACAAATGACTCACAGAACATGAATTCATTGGCTGCACTTCCACCAACCTAACATTCTGTAACATAACATAATCAAGTAGACAATGATCCAGCAGGTCTCAGTTGGAGCTGGGGTGGCCGTGTGAAGATATTACCATGAAGCAATACAACTGAGCACATCCAGTCCCTGTCTCCTGCAGCAGGACAACATCCTGACCCTCTTGACTGGTGTCTCTCACTGCAGTAGACCACAGGAATCTGGTCTGCTGGTTGATCAGACGACAGCAGCCATCCCACCACGGTCCCTTGTGACTTTCTGCAAACACAATCACCACAGATAGATGAGTGGTCAGTTCTCTGAAGGTATCAAGGAGTCACAGCTAGTGTGGTTAATGTACCACCTACAGTAAGCACAGACTGCTATCAGTCCTCTGTAGACCTCTTCTCTTCCTCTGACCATACTGCTCATATCTCAGATATCATGTCTGCACCCTAACACGGTCCCTCTTCTGCACTGTATGTGAACTATGAAGCAGGATGTGAACTCACCTGTTGACAATATTTGTACCTGACATGCAGCTTTCTTAACAGTAAGCATGCTGCACGTTTTTGTCCTGTTGTGACTAACATTAAAGTGTGTATGCTGTTCAGACTTTTAATAGTGTCTGCTTCTGATTGTTGACCCCTCTCCCTCACACACACACAGGCTGGTTTAGTGAGCTAACGCTAGCTAGCTAACTCATGATATTACAGTTACAGTTGAACATCTTAGTGTGTCATCATGTCAGCAACATAGACTCTGTGTTTAGTAATCAGTGTTTACTTACTTTTAAAGTTAGCTCCAGGTGAAAAGCTCCACTTTGTGTCTTCGCTGCTCCGTCTGTTGGTGGACGTTAGCTACTGTACGTCATTGTTTACAACGTAGAGGCTTGACTTTCCTCCTTCGGATATTGACTTGTTATTGATTTGGGGATAATAGGATGGCTGGATAGCTAAATAGTATTGTTGTTAAACATACGATCAAATTATATTTACCGTTTGTTAATACTACGCCAAGTTATTGACTTTAAATCTCGCTAGCAAAACGTTAGCTTTCTGGTTTAACGCGGAAGAAAACTCAGAAGAAGAAGAAACAGTGGGGGAACCAATGAATGTTTGGGGAGTGGTCAAGGCAAACTCCCGCCCCCACTAGCTCTACAGATACACAGATTACTTTTGAACCAAACATCTCAGTAAAAGTGGAGCAAAAGTGATTTGTGTACCTGTAGCGGTAGGGGCGGCGCCAATTTGTAATTTGTGACCGGAAAACCAGCATTTGAGACTCGTGGCGGCAGATTCATATGGGGCGCCGATTGTAAAGTTGCGCACACTACAAATAACAACAACATTTCTCCACATTTAGCCCTAAAACATCACTTTTTATTCACATTTAGAGAAATATCTGTGAACTTATTGGCAAATATAAATGTTAAATAGTATATCTAAATGTTGAATGTTTTATCTAAATGTTACATTTTATATATAAATGTTAAAAATACATGTCCTGATTCTAAATATTTAGCAACGATTTCTAAATATTTAGTTAAGATTTATAAATCTTTAGTTAAGATTTATAAATATTGAGTTGAGATTTATAAATATTGAGTTAAGATTTACAATCGGCGCCCCATAGATTCAAGCAGTATTTGTGACAAAGTATTTTACAGGTGTGCAATTCTGATTATTCTCCTGATTCTAAATATTTAGCTAAGCACCAAAATAAAAGTTCGATGAAGCGATCCAACCAGTGTTGCCAAGTCCGCTTGTTGTAAGCTACTTTGGGCTTGTTTTTTTAAAGTGTAGTTGCTTATTTGGGCTTGCTTTGCTCCCTGTATGAACTCCTACTGATTCTCTCCCAGCTCTCCACAATAAAGCTAAACACGAACGCGATAGTAAGTTTGTCCTTTTCGAGGATCTGTCTAATGTCTTCAACCCTGTTTCCTTGGTTACCACGAGCGCCCGATCCGACACCCCCCCCCACACACACATGCACACAACTACACCTGACAGAGCGACAGAGTGACGATGCCCAGGAATAAGGGGAAAATATGGAAAAAGATATAATAAAGACTGAGAGAAAGAGACGAACTAGATTGGCTCAGTTTTGAACCAGAGAGCTAACGTTTGCTACCAAGATTTAAAGTCAATAACTTTGTGTACTATTAACAAACAGTAAATATAATTTGATTGTGTAGATGAACAATATAGCTAGCTATCCAGCCATGCCACTCTCCCCAAATCAAAATCAAGATTTTCATGAACATGTGTAGGCTACTTAACAATAACTTTTTGCCGTTATGCATAGAAGCATAAATTGAGTCGAAATATAAGCTACATTTTCACTCCTAGTCATCTCTGCTCTCAAGCTGCAGTCAAAAGGTTTCTTCCCCTCCCCTCCGTTTTCAGTTGTTGTTATCCACCAACTTGCTGAATTCTCACAGGAATTAATGCCCTGGCTGCGGCTGACAGCCTACACATGTTCGTTCGCTTCCTCGAACTTTTATTTTGGTGCTTCCGGTTGGCGGTAGAGTGAATTTGCCTATTAGCTAAATATTTAGAAATCTTAACTAAAGATTTAGAAATCTTAACTCAATATTTATAAATCTTAACTAAATATTTATAAATTTTGACTAAATATTTATAAATATTAACTAAAGATTTAGAAATCTTAACTAAAGATTTAGAAATCGTTGCTAAATATTTAGAGTTTCAGCTAAATATTTAGAAACTTAGCTAAATATTTATAATCAGGACATGTATTTTTAACATTTATATATAACATTTAACATTTAGATAAAACATTCAACATTTAGATATAATATTTAACATTTATATTTGCCAATAAGTTCACTGATATTTCTCTAAATGTGAATAAAAAGTGATGTTTTAGGGCTAAATGTGGAGAAATGTTGTTGTTATTTGTAGTGTGCGCAACTTTACAATCGGCGCCCCATATCCTTTGTTCTATAGCAGGTCAGGCTTGGTTTGGAGAGAAAGAGGCCTTTATAATGGTGGGGGTGTGGCTTGAACAGGTGTGGCAATGAAGTCAGGTATGGTGACACAGATTGGGCGGAGCCTTGTGATTTAACACCTATGACTTTCTCTCACCCAATCACTGACGAGCTCTCATTGTTGGTGCCTAAAACAAACCAATCAAACCAACGGCCGCTATGAGTAGGCGGAAACTAGCCGTAAGAGGCTCGGCTGAATGCGGGCAGAATGATGCTGAGTTCAAGGTAACTTGGAAATACGGGACAAACTGCATCTCGTATTGCTTCAAAACGGGACGCAACATTTAAGTGTAAAATATGGGACGATTCTGTATTTTACGGGACGGTTGGCATCGACGTCCCTAACTCGGTCAAACTAACTCAGACAGGTTGTGAATGAAAGTGAAAGTTAACTCTGCTTGTTTCAGCCCATGACAGAGCATTGTGAGACACGCAGGACTTTATTTATTGATCATAGTAGTGTTAAACCTTCAGATGATCAGATTATTTTTATATATTTTGTTGGTTAATGTGAAGTTTTAAGAACTAATGTAGACATTTGTGAGAGTTCAAAGGTCAGATACAGGGATAAATGATCCTGAACTAGTTTGGAGCTTTGTACGCTGAAAACTGCTGGAACAAGAGAAATGTGACACCTTTGTTGATGTTTGAACACCTGATGCTGTGTTTCATTTTGCTCTGCTTTTAGTGCTGAGAAAACTCTGCTTCAATCCTCACTCATGGTTTGTGAAGATCTTTATTTCAAGTTATGCAACTTAAGGTTTTAAAATATATCACTATTACACAAACAAAGCTTTATAAGAGTTCTCTTATCTAAAGATTTGAACCCTTTATGATAGAAGCTCGTCATTCTCACTGCTGATCATGTTTTGCTCTGCCTCTGGTCACTTCCTGTCAGCGCCTCTGGTCACTTCCTGTCAGCGCCTGTGTGTCCGATCAGACCCAAAGCTGTGTGTTTGCACTAGATCCTTGCTTGTGTTGACTTACTCTCTGATGGACGTCTCTGTGGATAAAAGCGTCTGCTAAATGAATTGTAGAATCGAAGAATGTTCTGGGAGTGTCCTGAGGTGCAGTCCTTTTGGTTACAAGTTACAAAACCCTGTCAGAAGTTTCCATGTTGCCCTTTACTGTGCCTACTAAATGACTATTCCCAGGTCCCTATGTTTGTACATGAGAAAATACATTTGGCTCTCTGGCCTAACTGCAACAAATAAAATCCTGGTAGTGCCACCACCACAAACACTGTCGTTAAATCACTGGTGGCCCTGCTGTTAGATATACAGTATAGACTGCCACAGGAATGACGTAATTTTGTAGGCCAACCCGGAAGTAGCATCGCCATGGGTTCCTACGAGAAATCGCCTATGGGATTTTTAATAATCTTTACAAATTAACACCACTTTTATGAAGTTTGAAGCGTAAATGCAGCCGAGAGAGTAAAAAGCTAACGTTATGCTACAAGCGAACTACACCACGGACGGTTGACTATGACGTCACTACCGTTATACTTCACCGATCTAATCAGCGGTTTTGACAAGCTAGTGAAACCGTAGCTTAATAAGTTGTTTATTAACCTAATATTTGCAAGAGCACTGAAAAACAAGACTAGATGCTGTAAGGCGGACTAGTGAGAGAGTTCCCGGCGTGATGACGTTTAATGTCCCCGACAACCACTGTAGTCTCATTTAGCCACTTGTTAGCAACCGCCGTTTTTAGTACGCGTAAAAACTTTAAAATTCACAAGTTGGGGTCTTATCTAACGTAGTTTATCTCGTCTAACAAAACACCCAACATCTCTTAAGTTAGTGTTAACCACAGACCTTATTTCAGGCGTCTAACCACAAACCCATTCAAAATCCCCATTGACTTTTAGAGTTAGGAACCCATGGCGCTAAAATGCTAACTCACTTCCGGGTTTTAGGACTCATTCCTGCGGCAGACTATTGTCCTGAGAACTATCTTTTGCACAGTCTCATAGTGCAAAAGGAAGAGCTTAAGGTCTTGGTCTGAAGCTCTCTCAGCTGTAGAAACTCTCGTCAGCAGTAGGCTAATTGGGGGGAGGGGGAGGGCATTTGTGTGAGCCCGCGTTGAGGACTATAGCCTCCATATATGGGACGCGCGCACTAACCACTGCGCCACCAGCACCCCAGGGGGTCTGATGTTGAAAGACCCGAAACACCCAATGACCTCAGGAACATCATTGATGTTCCACTGTCCTTTCCCTCGGTCCACAACACCGAGGGTGTGTTCGAATTGTCCCTCCTATCTCCTTTCACTATTCTTTTTTCCTTAACCCCGGAAGTATTTAAGTGGCGGCCATGATAAGAGCCGTTCGAATTCTCTAAAAGCTAAGGAAAGGTGGGTCAATGCTTCCTTTATAACCTCCTTTAGCATAGGAACCACTGGACCATCCTTTACGAAAGGAGATGAGATAATGCCGCCCCACAATTCCTTGCGGCCGCAATATTTAAAGCGACTCGCGCACCCGACCGTTCACGAAAACTAACGATCTGTTGGAGGAGAAATGAGGAGACAATCTGCATTTGGTTTATATATTGATTAGACTTATAATTTGTTACTGCCTTTGTATTCCTTTTATTTATTTATTTTTATTTTGTGTGTGTGAAGAAGGTGAACATTGCTTTTAGTTTTATTCTTGTCTCATGTTAAGTGTAGATGCTTTGCTGTTATTTGATGTTGATTCATACGAGAAATTGGAATATAAAACATTGTTAATAAAAAAAGAAAAGGGACTCAGATCATGGAAGTTACCACTGCAATATGACTTGAACAACTTTGAACAATCTTAAACTCAGAGGTGAACTATGAACGTGATGCTGATGTTGTAAAACGATCAAAGTGAAATAGCCTGGTAACCTTTATTCCTTTTATTTTAATTCCAACCTCGTGGTTATTAGGATTATTTCACCTGTAAGAAGGCACAGGGGAACGTTTTTAGATGAGCTTTTAGTAGTCCATTTTCTGAATATTGTAGTTTCACCATGGCAGACCCACGTCACTAACCTCCGCCGCTGTCGCATTATTACGTCGCCTAGTGGAAATGCGGTCGGATTGTCAAAACAACGCGATCGCCTTTCCCTAAGTCCTTTATGAATTCTCCTAACACCTTTCCTTAACCCCATGACGTTTTCACGGGGTTAAGGTAAAGTGGATAGTGAAAGTAGATAGGAGGGACAATCCGAATGCACCCCTACTTTTGGGAAGTCCCCCCCCCCCCCCATGCACTGTCCCTCACTTCAGATAAATACCTGCATAGAATTGTAAAAAAAACAGCAATTAAAGAGATAAAGGGTTAAATGGCTCTTGGATCCAAGTGTTTGAATGTTCACACAGCTAGAGGTTCACTGGTTCAGCATTTTAAAGACATTTACTCACACTGATTACATTTAGTGATCGTTTTTTACAACTTCTTTGATCGAATGTTGCCTCCACAAACTCTGAATTATGAATCAGTCGTCTTAAAATCGTCTACAAAAGGTTGGAGAAATGCACAGATTGAAAACAAGCTGGTGAGTATGGAAACAATCAAAACACCAAACATGACAGGAACCTAAAACATGTTCACACAACCACACAGGGTTAGAAACAAACGCACACCTGAATCCTGATTCTCTGCACCTATTCACCTGTGACTCCCCTTTCTAGCTGCATGTGGCTGATTACCCACAATGCCCAGGGGCAAAGGTGATGTAGCAGCAGCAATAATACCCAAACTTAGCACAGACACTATAGCACACATCAAACTGACTCCAACAAATGTTTTTATATCATTACAACGTAGATGTTACTGAACTGAGCGGCTCATTTAAGTATCTGTGTTCAGACGTTTCAGAACATGTGAATAACCATCTTTAACATCAACAAAGTAAAGATCATGAAGTTGTAATCAAACTAAATGTTCCCACAATAGTAGCTCCAGCTATGTCAGTGTTTCCATGAATGTTGAAGTGAAGAAACACAGACATTTGGAGTATGAGGGACTTTATTGAACAGATCATTTACAGTACAAAGGTATAAAACAGCAGCTCAACACCACTCGTTAACTTATCCCCATAACACAAGAAGTGATTCTGAGAATTCATCTTCCACTTCTGTTCACAAAACTCAGACAGAAAACATTCCTTGTTCCTGAACACGAGCAGGAATTATATACACGATTTCAACTGGACAGCTGAGAAGCTTCAAACCTCCCACAAACATTTTAGGATAAAAATAAATAAAACACAATAATTAGAGCTGTCAGCATTAATGAGTTAATCGTGATTAATCTCATGCTGTTTTGTCCCTTTAGGCTCACCGTAGATAGTCGTCCTCAGTGTCTCCCTGTAGTCTCAGTGATGTAAAAGAAGGACACTGCTGCATCTTTGAATGTCTCATTTCACTTTAACAAACTCTCAGACAGCTCAGCTGACGAGTCCAAAGTAATATCCACCTTATGACATCACACATTGACCTTTGTTACCGTTATATTGAGCTGTTTGACGTCAGTTTGGGATCCCTAACCACTTCCTGTTTCTGTGATTAAGTTCATGTCCTAACCTTTCATCTACAGGAAGGTCCTTACTCTATTTCAAAATAAAAGCAGGGCTAATTTCAAAAGGCTTTAAGGCAGGGTCGGTCATTTCCGAAAACTTCCATTGTATAGAAACTACGTCGTCTCATGTCTCATTCAGCTGTAAGTAAACACTAAACTTTATCATAATACATGTTAAAAAAAAACTTGACTCTTATACTACTCACAACGGCCAACGACAAACTCACAAACCGGAGAATTAACCGAACAAACAGCATATAGCCTGTAGCCTAGTATACCAGTTAAATATGCACAACCTCAAACATCTATAGAGTAGAAGCTATAACGCAGTAGCCTAATATTGATCAAACATAGCATGTATTAATACTGTCGGGGAACACGCTATTGCACAATGACACTTTCACCAGCCATCATAATAATAGATATAAAAATGTAATGTATAATAACTTGTACAACACAAAGCCAGACCAACAAGTAGCCTAAGCTACTAGGCCAACGGATATCAGTCAGCTTGAAACACTGAATTGAAAAATAGGCATATAGGCATACTAAATATATGGTAGATATTTCTGTTTGAATAAAATAAAATTAGAAAACCTCTTTGTAAACAGGCCCATCGATTTTTTAGGACACTTATGCACCGCTCCACAGCATTTCTGGTCCCCGTGTGAGCGGAATTATACCGGTGTTCACTGACGGTAGTCGGGTTTAGGTAGGTCGGCATGAGCCACGTCTTCAGGGGATAACCTGAGTCTCCCAGTAGCCTCCCGGGATATCTCCCTGCCTCAAAGTCTCTCCACAGGCTAGACTGCTTGAGGATGAAGCTGTCGTGTTTTGCTCCTGGCCATTTAATTACTGCATTAGTAATTATAAGGTCACACGATCTGCGTGTTTATTGAGTGGTATCCTTTTCTATTAACAAAATCATTCTCATTTCTAGATGGTCTCTTAATTTTGAAGTGTGTGCCATCCACACAGCCAAAGAGGTCGGGGAAGCCGGCCGTCTGGTACAGCTTCTGCTGGGTGATGCTCTGTTGCTCAGCTGATGGGAAGCGTACCTGTACATATTGGTTGAAGTGCCCACATAGAGAAACTGCAACAGCTCTTACTGCTCTGCACACAGTCGATTTATGTACCCAAACTGAGTCACCAACCAGATTCTGAAATGACCCAGTTGCGAAGTATCTCAATGACAGACACACTTGGAGAAGAGGACTGAGGTCACCGTTTCTGTCGGTTTCATGTTTCAAGTTTGTTGCCAACAGGTTGGTGATCCTTTGAATCTCCGCTCGTGGACAACGAAATCGTGAGAACAAATCAAAAACATTTCTAATGGGTTTAATCTGTCGCGTAGAACTCGTTGCCGACGCAAAACAGCCGGTAAAACCCTCCGATCCTCCAAATCCTCCAAATTATCCCACCTCTCAAAACTATGCGCCATGACAACCACATTTTAAGGAGGACTTTACACCAGGAGCTAGGTATACGATTTAAGTTATAACTAAGACCTACGTTGGAACTATGTCAATCAGCTGGTGCAACACCTTAATTTAAGGTACAGCGTAAACTCCGTCGTAAGTTGACACTAATTTCAACCTCACACACGTTTAACAAAGAAGCTTCTTCAGCACGGCGCTTTAAGTGTCGTTTTCAACTGTGAGAATCGTCCACATCCCGTAGAGAGAAACTCACAGGGTGCAGGGTGGGGTGTTCATGATTAGGCTCTGGATTCAGTTTCTCAGCGAGCTCAGAGCTGTTTTCAGAAGATGTGTCACATTTAGCTGAAATACAAAAACAAAGACAACTCGTTTTAGTTCTCACGTAGGTCAAAAAGCCAGAATATCATTTCTTCCCCTCTTCGTACTTAACTGCAGGATTTAAACCTTCAACTGACACATGTATCTTGACTTAAGCACACAGCTCACTTTGTCTCGTGTACTAAAATAAAAATAAAAACGTCAAACCAAATTCTAAACCGCTCCTGTTGCATCAAAAAAACGTCCTATCCACGGAGCATTGGCCTGTTTCATCTTCTAAGCTGCACAGTAAATGTGGAAGTAAGAGGAGGGTCGTTGTTGACGTCTCAGAAATAACAAAAAACAGCCACAATTAGCAGGATGGTTTGCAAATTTTGGCGGATTTGCAAACCCACTATGAGCAAACCGCCACCTGCTGTATCGGACTGTGTACATAGGCCTACGCAAGTGTACAAAAAAGATCGTGCCTAATGTGAAAACGCCCTTAAAAGTCCAAAAATACGACACAGCTGGAAAACAGTTCAAATTAACTTCCTTACTGTTTGAAACACATTTTGATACAACAGGTATTAAAGTCGTCTTCACTTTGACAATCTTAATAAAAACTCAAAGACTAAAATGTAAAAAATTAAAAACAAACTACAAAGTTTGTGTCTCTTACATGTTCTTCCTCTGTAAACCTTGTATCCAATGACAGCGAGGACGAGAAGGACTGCAGCGATAATGGCGATGATGGTGTGCCTGTGCCTGGGATTCACTGTTGAGCACAAATCAACAAACCACAGTTACAACCTGTGCAGATGAAACAGGTTAGAGGAGGAGAACATGTGACAAGCAGACAATCATCGTCCTGTCAACAAACACTGTTTGTCCTGCTGCTGTTCATCTGAATCTCCACTTGTCTGTAAATAAATCCTGTATCTATGTTTGATTCATCTTCCAATCATGTTGTCGTCGTTTATCTGAATCCTGATTTCTTTACATGTTGATGTTTCGCTCTATGAGAGATCTTGACAAACTGATTCAAACTTATTTTGACTGAACGAGGAAAAGAAAGCTCATCATGAAAGATTTACTGACAGATATATTTATTTATCCAGTAATTCATCAACTTGATCTTCTATTCAAGTAAAGGAAGAATGTGCGACTTTTTGATCCACTAGATGTCGCCCTTGAGCACCAGCATGAAACCAAAACAAACTGCTGTTTGGCCACACCTCCTCCATACTGAAGCCTCCGCTCTCCTCCAGCGACACACCTCCAACCCCTCTCCAATCACGTTAGCACGAAGGAGTCAAGCGCAAGCTGCGGACAATCACCTGTGTTCTGCATTGTTGTGTTAGCATGCTAATGTTAGCGCTCTTTAGTTAGCTCGTAGCTTCACGTTGCATGTAAATTGACACAGAACGACCGTGATCTACAAACGCTTTCGTGACATTCAAATAATCAGTGAATATGCTCTTCTTCTTTTCTCTAGTGCTTGACTAAAACAGCTTTTATACACAAGGGGAGGCTCTGACAACACAGCCAACGGGACTCGAGCTTCTCACTCATTGTAGACAGTCATGACTCAGAGAGACATTTACACAGGATAGACTTGATTTCTGATATATTTATGTGTAAAATGTCGCACATTCTTCCTTTAAAACTTTAACGTCGAGAAGTCAACACAGTGCCTTTAATCTCTCGACCTAAACATGTTTGACTTTTCTTAAACAACAGCACTCAAACTGTGTTTGATTCAATGGTTTTCTTTGTTGATTTAAAAACTGAAAACACTCAAAATAAAATCTAAAGAGAAAGTTGTTAAATGAAATGATGTGGCTGTAAATGAAGAAGAGGAGGTATTTTAAAACATAAAGACAAACAAAGAAGTCATGAGTGTTTGGTTATTGACATGTTCTGTGTAAATAGAAGATCATTAAAGAGCACACAGTACAGACAGGACAAACAAATCAAACTTTACATCATTAATCCATTTAAAACTCAGGAAAAGTTTCCTTCTTTTAAGAGGTCCAGAGGTGAACATTATCATCGCTTTAATGCTGATCCAAACATTTAAACTCTTTTTATGAATACTTTTACAATTTGAAGAGTTTGAAAGAAAGAAAAGTCACAACAAAACTTTCCCTCCATCACACGACTGTTACAGTCAAATTCTCTCTTTCATCACTTCTCATCGAGGTCTTACCGTAGTTGGTCTTGATCTCTCGTTTGTCCAGTTTGGTGACGATGACCTCCTTCACACCAGAGAGCTGAAACACACATTCGTACCTCCCCCAGTCATCAGAGGGCAGTTCAAGGTCAACGCTCATCTGGAAGGAGCCGTCGTGGTTGGGGAGGATCTCTCCGTGGTCCACGTCCTCGTCAAGCTCCTCTCCATCTTTCCTCCAAAACATCACGGCTCTGGCGGGGTAGAAACCTGTAGCGTGGCAGGTGACCCGAGAGGAGGGAGTCTTCTGGAGGAGAGACACTGTGGGGAGTTCTGGAGAACAAACAGGAAGACAGATTATAGTTTCTTTATCAGGATTTACTGTTAAATACTGTTATCATTCATGTTTGAGCTCACTTTTTAAATGTACAGGTAAAAAAAGGGACTTTAAAATCCAGTGTGTAAACAATGAAAATCAACATTATTAAAGTATAATTCAAAGAAGAGAGGGTCAGAGGGGAAGAAACAGAAGAAGAGAGGTGAGGGGGTTCAGATGGATTGATGAAGAAGAGGAAGAGGAGAGAGAGAAAGTACAATAAAAATACAGAGAAACTTTGAGAAAGAGCGACGAGCAGCAGAGAGAAAGAGATCGAACATGAAGGGAAAGGTAAGGGGAAGCTTCAAGATGGAGCCAGAGCATGTGTGATAGAAACATGTGTGAAATATTTATTGTTCAATTACAATAGAAACAAGAAAAGAAGAAGATGAACATTGTCAGAATTCAACTCCATCAGGTCATTTGATCCTACCTGTTCTCATCAGAGAGCTCCGCCCAAAGTTCACAAACTTCTTCAGCCAGGCAATGCATGCCTTGGTGTGGTAGTACTTAAGACGATGCATTCGACCTTTGTCTTGATCCCACTTCTGTTTGGTGATGACAGCCTTTTGTTGTGGAGCGATCCACGTCATTGTCTTCAGGTCCAGAACTAGGAAGTCTTCTCCATCATAACCATACTGATCATAACCATTAACCTCTCCAGTCTCATCATCCCACTCACAGGCATCCATATTCTGGAAAATGTGAACACCTGAGAGAGAGAGAGAGAGAGAGAATGAGAGAGAGAGAGAGAGAGAGAGAGAGAGAGAGAGAGAGAGAGGTTATAGTTCAAATCCTTTTCTTTTTTCTTTTTTTTACATCAGAGACACACTGAGTCCAACATAAAGTTTTAGAAACACACACACACACACACACACACACACACACACACACACACACACACACACACACACACACACACACACACACACACACACACACACACACACACACACACACAGAGTTGTAGTCCTGACTAGCAGACTCAGATTAAACTGATCCTGGACTGAACGTGGACTCTCTGTGGATCAGTCCAACATTTTGCTCGTCCTGTGAGACGGCAAGGCAAGTTTATTTGTATAGCGCTTTTCATACACAAGGCAGACTCAAAGTGCTTCACATCATAACAAGTCATACAATAAAGTGAAATAAAATGCAAGAATTAAAAGACAATTAAAAACAGAGAATAAAAACATATTTGCAATACAATAGACAATAAACAGTGCAGAAGTTAAAAGTGCAATGTAGGTAAGATTTAGCAGAAGGCTAAGGTGAACATTAAAGTTTTCAGTCTTGTTTTAAAAGTGGTCAGAGTTGGGCAAGTCTTAAATCTTCAGGAAGTTTATTCCAGCTGTTTGTTGCATAGTAACTAAATGATGCTTTCCCATGATCTGTATTTACTCTGGGAATCACTAACAGATTGGTCTCAGAAGATCTTAGTGATCTTGAAGGCTTATGTAGTGGAAGCATATCAGTGATATACTTTGG
This sequence comes from Tautogolabrus adspersus, assembly GCA_020745685.1. Lineage (NCBI taxonomy): Eukaryota > Metazoa > Chordata > Actinopteri > Labriformes > Labridae > Tautogolabrus > Tautogolabrus adspersus. The sequence goes on along the minus strand of CM036538.1, from coordinate 11,132,557 downwards.
CCCTAAACCATGTAGTGATTTATATGTGAGCAGTAGGGTTTTGAAATTAATTCTCTGACATACAGGGAGCCAATGTAAGGATTTAAGATTGGTGTAATGTGCTCACATGTTTTGGTCTTTGTTAGGACTCTAGCAGCAGCGTTCTGAACAAGCTGTAGCTGCCTGACAGTTTTTTTTGGAAGTCCTGCAAGGAGACCATTACAATAGTCTAGCCTACTAGTTATAAAGGCATGTACAAGTTTTTCTAAGTCTTGAGCTGACATGAGCCCTCTAAGTCGTGATACATTTTTGAGGTGATAGTAGGCCGATTTTGTTACTGATTTGATGTGACTCTTGAAATGTAAATCTGAATCCATAATAACCCCCAGATTTCTGGCTTTATTTGAGGTTTTCAGGGACAGAGAGTGAAGGTGTTTGGTTACTTTAAACCTTTCTTTTTTAGCACCAAATACAATGATCTCAGTTTTGTCCTCATTTAGTTGTAGGAAATGTTGACACATCCAGTCCTTGATTTGCTCAATGCACGGGCACAGAAGATCTATGGGGCGATAGTCGTTTGGTGATAGCGCTACATAGATTTGGGTGTCATCAGCATAGCAATGGTGGTCAATTTTATTATTTTTGCATGATTTGTCCTAGTGGGAGCATGTAGATGTTGAATAAAGTCGGCCCTAAGATCGAACCTTGGGGGGACTCCACACGTTACGTCGGTTGGTTCTGATACGAAGTCACCAATGGAAACAAAATAGTTCCTGTCTTGTAGATATGACCTGAACCAGCTTAAGACTGTGCCTGAGAGCCCCACCCAGG
>CM036538.1:11001458-11131547 GCA_020745685.1 Tautogolabrus adspersus | reverse complement strand
TTTTCCAACCTGTCCAAAAGTATTGAGTGGTCGACAGTGTCAAATGCAGCACTAAGGTCTAATAGCATTAATATTGAAGTTTTGCCAGAGTCTGTGTTAAGACGGATGTCATTTACAATTTTAATAAGGGCCGTCTCGGTGCTATGAAGAGGTCGAAATCCTGACTGGAAGTTGTCGTGGCAGCCAGTTGAAGCCAGGAAGTGATTAAGTTGTTGTAGGACAACTTTCTCAATTATTTTACTTATGAAAGGTAGATTTGAAATTAGTCTGTAGTTGTTGATAATAGAGGCATCTAGGCTCCACTTTTTTAGGAGAGGTTTAATAACTGCAGTTTTGAAGGCTTTTGGGAAATGGCCTGATTGAATAGAGTTATTAACTATTTGCAATACGTCTGTTGCTAGGCAGTCAAAAACATTCTTAAAGAAGTTGGTAGGTAGAGCATCAAGACAGCAGGTGGATGGCTTTAGATTTGTCACCGTTTCCACTAGAGTTTGAGAGTCTATGACATTAAAACTTGTCATCATTGCTGTGTTACTTTTGCCTAAATAGGGTGGTGATCCAACATTTTTGTTTGAGATATTGATGGCGCGTCTGATGCCTTCAATTTTATCAGTATAAAAGAACGCAAACTCATTGCATTTCTGCGTGGAATGGAGTTCAGGTGGTATTTGTGTTGGGGGGTTGGTCAGTCTGTCAACAGTTGCAAATAGGGTTTTTGCCTTCTTAGTGTTGTTGTTAATGATATTGGAGAAGTTTTTCTAGCACTTTTTAAGTCTAAATTGTAGGCCCGGAGGCGCTCTTTATAGATGTCATGGTGAATATAAAGTTTTGTATTCCGTCAGATTCGTTCAGCCTTCCTGCACTCTCTTCTCTGGGCTGTTACAACAGCAGCTTTTCTCCAGGGTGCCTTTAGCTTACCAGAACTGGTTTTAACCGTAACAGGTGCAATGACATCTATAACATTCACAATTTTGGAATTAAAGTTGTTTACAAGATCATCAGCATGACATGGGATTAGAGGTGGTAACAAAGAGATGGCATTTTTAAAGAGTACATTAGTATGTTCATTGATGTACCGTTTTTTGACAGTATTTGATTTTGTTTGTGTCAGGAATGAAAGAAATATTAAAGAAAACACAGAAGTGGTCAGACAATGAAGGATCAGTCACAAAAACATCAGAAACATTGAGACCTTTTGTGATAATCAGGTCCAGGGTGTGTCCCTTACAATGAGTAGCCTCTTTCACATGTTGAGACACTTCAAATGTGTCTAAAATAGTCAAAAGTTCTTTTGCACCCTTGTCATTCAAATCAGTCAGTATGAAAATTAAAGTCACTAGTTATAACTAGACAGTCAAAGTCGGTGGAGATGCTAGACAATAATTCAGTAAAATCATCGAAAAAATGTGCAGAATATTTAGGTGGCCTGTAAATAATTAACAGGAGAACTCTGGGAGAACATTTCAATACAGCACAAAGGTATTCGAATGATGGAAAATCACCAAGTGACATCTGTTTCCCCTGAAATATATTTTTAAATATAGCAGCAACCCCTCCACCTCTTTTTCCAGATCTACATACATCAATAAAGTTATAGTTGTGGGGTGCTGTCTCAATCAGAATGCTTGCACTGTTATTTTGTTCTAGCCATGTTTCAGTTAAAAACATAAAATCAAGTTTAGAAGTGGTAATAAAATCATTGACTAAAAATGATTTGTTATTAAGAGACCTAACATTAAGCAGACCCATCCTGATGGTGTTATTCACAGGCTTTGGGGTTGACTTTGATTTGGAGAGAATAGGAATGAGATTTGTTAGATTAGCAGTGTGTCTAAGTTTCACAATGTTTACTCTCTTGGTAGTCACAACAGGAATGCAGAAGGTGCCATGTTTTGACGTAGGCGACCTTGGGTCCAGCTGATAATGCGGTCTACTGCTGAACCCTTCTCTGTCTCAGTAATATTCAGGGCTGTTGTCAGGAGGAGGAGGGGGTGGGCATAAGGGGGGGTAGTGAGCAGCGTCACAGCTGGGATGGATTGGTGGAGGTGGAGCACGTCTTCGTGGAGGGGGGGTGGGGGCAGGTCGGCATAAGATGAGGGAGTGAATGGCGTCACCGCCGAGATGAGCTGGTGCAGGTGGACGCTGAGGGGGAGGGCCCTGAGGTCGATCTAAGGGAGTAAAAATGGAAGTAGGGTGGGGGGGTAAGTGGGGGTAACTCCCGGAACTCCAAGGGGGAGAAAGGTTTATTGAAGGGAGGGAGAATGAGGGAGACGTAGACCTGGATGGGGGCTCTGGGGGGGTGGGAGAGGGATCCTCACACGTAATGGAAGGAGGGGTAGAGGGGGATGGCAATGGCGGTCCTCCTTCGACGTTTCTGATAAGCTGTATTTTCTCTTCCTTCTTTGTTGGCTCCTCTTCTTGTCTGGTGTCCTTGGCAGTGGGGACAGATGGATGACACAGGAAGTAAAACATGTTGGTAATGAATGGCTTTGCTCCCATCTTATTCAGGCAAAGTCCATTTGTCTTAAAAAGATGCCTGCGGTCCCAGAAAAAGCTAAAATACTTAATAAAATGCATTGAACGAACTGAACATGCAGTTAAGAGCCATTTATTGTGCCAAAACAATCTACTGAATCTCTCAGCTCCTCTCCCGGTCGGGGGCAGAGGACCACTGATAAACACCTCAGCATTCACAGAGCTGACTGTTTCTAGGAGATTATCGAAGTGCTCTTTCAACTTTTCTGATTGCTGTTTTTCAATGTCATTAGAACCAATGTGCAGAATGATATTTTTCACAGTTGGGTGTGCAGCCACAATTTCCAAGATTCTTCCTTCCAAGTCAGACACCATATCCTTCGGAAAGCAGAGTACTTTGGTGTCATTACTGCTTTTCATATCTTTTACAGAAAAGTCACCCACAATCAGATTTTCAGGCCCTGTCGTTAGCTTTCTCTGTGGCTTTAAGTTAGCAGGTCTTACCCTGCTGCGTGGTGGTGGAGGGTTATCCAGAAATTCAGAAGGGGATCCATGGTCCTGCAACAGTGGAGCAAACCTGTTTTGTAGTTGTACACTTGTTTGCTGGGAAGGTTTCTTGGTAGTTCTCCTCTTCTCAGTTGGCCGCTGCTTTGTTCTACGAAGCACTGGGGTTGAGGAGGCGTTATGCCTGGATGGTAACGCAGGCCAGTCGGTCAGATCACAGATATCGGGCCGCTGGGTCCTGCCAGTTATCCGTTCTCCCTTGTCGCAGGGAGGTGGTCTTCTCTTTGGCTTTGCACCAAGTGTGTTCCAGGGAGGATTACCCTGATTTATTACCCTGTACAGAGTCCTCCCGTTTCTTCATAGTTTCATCATTTCTAGTTAGCTGGGTTCTAGCATGCTCTTGTCCGCTGTTTTGAGTCAGTGCTAGAGTGGTGTTGTTCCAACATAGTCCATTTACTTCTACATTTACTTCTAACCGATTAACTTTTGTTTCCAACAGTAATATCATCTGTAGGAGTTTGTGGTAATCTTCCGTAGAGAAGGGAGGCATCTTCTGCTAATTACCTTTAGCACTGTAGCACAGGCTTATCTTGTTTGGTAGGCCTCCTCGCGTAGCGTTGAGGAAGTCGTAAAAATATTGAAAAATGCCTGTTTTATCTAAAAGAAAATATAATCGCACTGGTTTTGTAAGTATCCAGGAGCTGCTGCTCTTTGTTTCTTATTGAGGAAAAGCAGATAGTAGCAAAAAATGCAAGCAGAGGGGAGAGCAAGCAGAAAAGCGTCCGCACTGTAGCAAAGCAGGAAGAATAAGCAAGAAAGAAACCACACAATCGACTGTCCCGAGCTGTTCTCTAAGTTTCCTCTGAAGGAGAGTCTCAGTCCAGGATCAGGTCTGTAGACTCCTCCTGCTCGGCCCTCGCAGAGTTCAGCAGTGTGTTACTACAGCTGCTCACAATAAGGCAGAGACCACCAGGACCAGTATGGAGACTGGGAGACAGTCTGTGTGTCCTGATGTCCTATGTTTCATACCACATATTTAGAGCGTTAACTCAATTCTTTTTATTATTATTGATGATGTAACGGCTTTTTTTAATCAATCAATAAATGTTGGAATCTGTTCAATGTCAATCAAAAGTCAAACGAGTCCATCACAACTTCTCAGAGGCTGAGATTAAATCTTTAAATGACTTCTTTAGTCTGAGCGACACTGAGCAGAAAGTCCTTCATTGAAAGAGTTTATTATGACACAGACACACCGTCATCACGTTCATCTGTGTGTGTGTGTGTGTGTGTGTGTGTGTGGTAACATCTGTTCAGTAAAATACAGGATCAAAATATAAATAATATTTTTTCAGTATAAATTGAATCATAAACAAACCTCCAGTTTGATTGTAGCGCTGCTTTAAATCGTGAAGGCTTAATTTGAACCGCTGCTGGTGACCCTGAGCTCTCCCAGTCAGCCCCTCCCAGAACTGAGGCTCATCTTCTGTGATTCTGTTCGCCCAGTCCTGTTTGGGTTCTGCTCTCTTGGTGTTACTGTCGTAGTAATCTATCTGATAATCATCAACCATCCCAACAATCACAAACTCTGGGAAGTTTGGGACTTCAGAAGACGCCGTGTAGAAAAACCTCAGAGAGTGCATCACTGTAAGGACAAAATGTTTTCATCAGTTTAATCTGAAACTTTTTGCATCATTGAACAAAAGTTATTATCCAGCACACAGAATCAAAAACACTTCCAGGACATTCAACCAAACCTGATCATCTCTGTGCAGTCATTAAATACTCTCATTCATTTAGAAAGGAAAAGAAAAAGTTCTCCTGGAACTCTTATTCTGATATTTCTGATTCATGTGTTAGAAAATGTTTTGATACTGAAATGATTGATTCAACAAGTCAAATCTTCAAGTGATGCAGTCATGCCCCTGACTTTCACTGACTGATATGTTTCATGCAGTGGATTTTTTATTGAGGTCTTGACGTCTCATGACTCGTCCTCACGTAGGTGGGTATTATTATTGGAGTATTGAAAGGACAGTGTCGGAGGACAGCAACAAAGAAAAGCTATTGAACAGTATATGGAGCACAGTTTAAGAAGCTGTGTAGACTGAGTGGAGCTGCACAATCAGCCAGCGGAGAAAAACTCTGAGGAAGCCTCGAATCTGCCCTGTTAGTGTGTGTGTGTGTGTGTGTGTGTGTGTGTGTGTGTGTGTGTGTGTGTGTGATTTGAGCTGCTCTCATTTGCCCTTTCAGTTTGTCTCACCTTTTCTTATGTATCACAACTTTGCTTCTTTGGTAATAAATAACTTTAACTTTAATGTACCAACACCATCTGGTTTTTATGTTGCTCCCCTTTCCCCACACAAGCCGGGTCATAACAACTCTCCATTAAATTACGGATCATTTTTGAATCCTGCATGATGTCTGCTGTCTGAATGCACGTCGAGGGCGGCTGTGGCTCGGTTGGTAGAGTTATCGCCTCGCAACTGGAAGGTCAAGGTTCGATCCCCAGCTAAGCAACATGTCCGATGTGTCCTTGGGCAAGACACTTAACCCTGCATTGCTCCCGCTGCTTCGCTGGTGGTGTATGAATGGATTAGTTACTTCTGATGGATGATACTACAGAGCAGCCTCTACCATCAGTGTGTGAATGTGTAGGTGTGACCTGCAGTGTAAAAGTGCTTTAAGTAGTCAGAAGACTAGAAAAGAAATATACAAGCTCAAGTCCATTTACCATTTACGTCAATCATTGTTCTGTTTTTAATCTGCTCTTTAGAAAAATAAGCACTGCTCAGAACAAAAAAGCTTTTAGATAAATCTGTGCAGGAATAAATGTCACCACTTTGAATAAAGTCTACAAACTTTGCAGCCTTATTAATGCTGAATTGTTGAGGCTTGTTATGGATGTTTTTTTTACTTTCACAGATTAAAACCATTTCTTTATTTTTGTGTCTGAAACACAAACTGAGCTGTGACGTTTCAGTTTGAGAATAAACTCGTGACTGCCCTCTGGTGGAAAAACTCTGTAATGAAGACTCTGTTTCTAAATGATGTTCAAGCTGCTTCACTGTTTCCTGTTACTTATCGGCCAGCATCACCACAGAAAACCACAGAACAGTGACAGAAGTATTTAGACCACATTAATTTAAACAATAATAATATATTTTATAACATTAAACTGTCATCAACGACTTAAAGACTCAATTTAAATGCTCTGTTTATCGTTTTAGAGATGAACAACTTATGAAGACATGCGACATTTCCCTCTTTCCATTAAATCGTCTTCAATGAATCTGAACTCACCTGCCGTCGTGTCGTGGAGTAAGAATCCCACAAGAGCCACAAACATCAGAGTCTTCATTGTGACCTGTGAAGTCTTCAGCTTCGACTAATTTACATCCTTTATGTTTTTGATAAAGTTATCTCTTCTCCGCGTGTTTCCAGTTCGAGCTCTGAGGATGAAATGACTTCAACCTCTGTCTCAGCCAGAATTCAGCCAATAGGAATTCAGCCTGATCATCGACGTCACTAGTAACTCGATCAAACTGACAGGTTGTGAATGAAAGTGAAAGTTAACTCCGCTTGTTTTTCAGGCCCTGGCAGAGCATTGTGAGACACACAGGACTTTATTTATTGATCATAGTAGTGTTAAACCTTCAGATTATTTTTATATATTTTGTTGGCTAATGTGAAGTTTAAGAACAAATGTAGACATTTGTGAGAGTTCAAAGGTCATACAGGGATAATCTGGAGTCTGTAGGGATGTAGTTGAGTCTTATTGTGCTTTTGTTCTGTATGGCTGCTCTGGGATTTAAAATAAAAAGTCCTAATCCAGATATAAATATAGTTTTATATAAGTTATAGTGAGTAAATGTGGTGAGGTGCTCTCCTGTCCTGCAGTAACTCAATGTGCTCTGTGATTATCACATACATGTATTTAAATACACGTGTGCACAATCATAATAATGTTATTAAATCAGATAAAGGAGGACGTCTTAGACCTTTCTGAAGTACTCATCATTTTCTTTATTCATCACTTTCTGCATGTGTTGTGTATAACTCTTCAGTAGAGGTCTACACACAGGTCTTAGCACAGATTAGGCCGACTGTCAGGACAATCACTGACACACAAAAGATGGTTTGAATGAAATAACATCAGATCACACTTTACAGATCCAGCTTTATCTGACAGGTTCAATGATCCTGAACTAGTTTGGTGAAGCTGAGGACTTGATGAGACCGGATGGGTGAAGAAATGATGGATGATGATTCTGCAAAGATGGGGGGTGATGGGGGGAGGTGGAGGGGCGCACAAACATCAGCATGAAGGAACTAAAGAATCACATTAAGGGGGGAGCAGAACGATGATAGGCTGACATTGAGGGAGGAACGCCATGCCATTGGTTAGATGAGTACGGCTGACGAGACAGCTGATTATCCAATGACAGGTCGAGAATGACAGTGGAAACGGGAGTGAGCGTGCAAAAAGGGATGAATGAGAGATACACCCGATCGTGAAGGCAAATATAAAGTCTTCCTGACTGAATTTACGCTCGAGCTTCTTATAAGAGACCGACAAGTTTTTAATGTTGGACAGGGGAAGCAAGTTTTTAACAACAGAAAAAGGGTGAAAGAAAATCTGCAGTACCACTTTTTCATGAGAAAATATATTTTATTATCATATATTGAAAAACACACAGGTCTGCATATCTGTTTGGTTCTTTGTGCTTAAAACCTGCTCCTCATTTATTCAGACACTGTGTGAAATGTTTACATCACCCGGCACAAGAACTGATTATGAGCATTGATGCTACATTTTGAATGGTTCACAACTTAAAATAAATCATTCAATTATTCTGATCAGTAGATAAATATCTACAGAGAAACATTCAACATCACACAATCATTCAAGATCTTAACTCAAAGAAAACTAACAACTTTTCTTTTCATCAGATCAATGTGTTATCAGCTGAAGCATTTCAACTTCATTTAAAAATAGATACCACAGAAGAAAAACCAACACAGTCCTGATTACTAATGAAAAAACCTTCAACACAAACATTATAATTCTCTGAGCCTCGTTAAAATCAACGCACTTCATTACTTATGCAGAAATAAGCGGTACTATTTACACAACTGGAAAACAAAATGTATAATGTTTGTATCGTGTGTGAGTGTGCATAGGGGCTGGCATCACTGATACAACATATCATTGTGTATGTTACTGGTATTTTTAAATACTTTATTAATCCCTGAGGGGAAATTCTGTTTTTACACTTTGTTATTGAGAGACATGCTCCTCAGACACATGCACAAACTGTGGACATGCATCAGTGGAGAGATGTCAGCGTAGGGCTGCTACACAGGGAGCGCACCAGAGCGGTTGGGGGTTCAATGCCTTGCTCAAGGACCCCTCTGCAGTACTCCAGAAGTGCCTTGGCACCTTTCCAGCTACCAGACCAACTTCCATATTATGGTCCACATCAGGACTTGAACCGGTGACCCTCCTGTTCTCAGCCCAAGTCCCTACGGACTGAGCTAATTGTACATTTTCTACATGTTAGATTTAGCTATGATTTAAAGATGGAGTACTTTGACAAAACCCTGTATCGAATAAATCCCAAATACTTCAAGATGTTTAAACGTCACGCAAAAGACGAACCAAAAACGTGCAGGGAACTCGAGTCTAATTAATTTAACATCTGGATAAACCTGGAGCACAGTTCATCATTGGATAATAAAAAGAAAACCATCTTCACTGACACTTAAAGAAGTTCAGGGTGCCAAATTCTCAATGCTGAATTCTGTTTCTTTGCTCCAAGAAGTCAAACTCAACAAGAGACCAACAGCAGGGCTTTCTCAGAATGGTCAATAAAACATCCACTGGTTGATGCATCTGTATTTTAAAGACACACATCATCATGTTGTCGGAGCCTATGAGTGTCGATCAGTTACTCAGGAGGTGTATCTGTGGTGTGTGTGTGTGTGTGTGTGTGTGTGTGTGTGTGTGTGTGTGTGTTTATTAACGTATTTATTACAAACATTTGTTTTAGCACAAAGCTCAGAACACCAGAAGTATAAAACTCAAACTATGATGAATTTTAGATCAACACACAAATCTTTCTTTAACACATGAAGAGCGGCGTGATGCCGTCATAGATTCATCTTCTGATTCTCTTCTCTCCAGGTGACCAAAACATAAATCATCAAGTTATGATTTCACTTTATTTAAGCGTCTTTTATCAGCGGAAAAGCTTTTTATATTTGAAACTAACGTCACCAAACAACCCTAATGTTGGAGAAGATTTGTAATGCATTTATCAACTTTTCAAATTTGTTTTCTTTGTATTTCAAAGATTCAAATTCCCAACTCTGATCACTTCATGTCTGATACGATGTTAGCCAATTATTTCCCAGGCGAGCGTGTCGGGTCTGCTCCTTGTTTCAGTGCAGAGTTTATCCACAAATCCACGTTTTAACATCAAGGCCAAAGGTCACGGTGATTTCATCATTTAAGCACCTTTCTTTAAATCATCTCCCTTCACTTCAAATACACTTTTTTCACAACTACAGTGAGTCATCAACTTTTTACAATAACAAAGACATGATCTCCTTAATGCAGTTTTTTAAAATCAGATTTAAAGAATTACTGTAACATCCAATTATGGCAATATTTGGTACCTCACTTGAAGGGATTACACTTTCAACAAATCAAGCAAATATGGTTGCTTTTGTCACACTCCTTGCCAGTAAATTAATTCTTGTTAATTGGAGAAGCCCTAAGGCTCCGACACATAAGCGCTGGCTTGAGGAAGTAATGGCCTATTTAAAGCTAGAGACATTGAGGTACTCCTCTCAAGGCTGTACTAAGACATTTTATAATGTGTGGCAGCCATTTATGGACTATTTCAACAAGGAATTCTCTATGACTGCACAAGATAACCCTAACGTTTAACACCCCCCCCCCCATTCTATGTAGTCGTGTTTTGTTTTTTTCCTTCTGTTTTGTGTATGTGTAATCATAATTATTGATTTATTTCATTGAAGGTCCCCTCATCTACCTAATCAAACACATCAATAAATCCTTTTGTGTTTTGTTTAGATCTCACTACGTTTCTTTTGCTATCACCACTCCCTCACGTCATCACGCTGCAGTTAGGTTACCATTAAACTGTGTCTTTAAGCCTTACAGCACTTAGCTTTGGCTGAAACAGACCGGTTGGTGTGTTTTTAACTTTGTGATGTGGATGAGTATTTTAGTAATGTTGAACAGGTAAGCCCGTTGTTGTACACGTTAGATTACAGGGATGCCATGCAAATTCTTTTAGCCAGTTAAAGGCATTTTACAGTACGTATTCGCATCAAGCTAATGACCCCCCCATCTTCTTAACTTCTATTAAATGTATCTACCTCCTTTCTCTCTATATGCCATGCACCTTAACCGCCTTCTGCTTTATTTGGTCTTCATGTACTACTATCACTTTATTCTTTTTATAACAGTTTTCATACAGCTCTGGTTACACACTATTCCTGTTGTATCTTTGTCCATCATTGCACTATGATCACTTTACCCACTCAGTATTCATCTACTGCATAGAATTCTGTTTACATCTGTGAGTCCGATCACTGTCCACTTCTATCTCTACTCTACTTTATCTGTTTTGTATTTTAACTTTTGTTTTTAATTTGACACTTTATATTTTTGGTTTACATTTTTAGTCTTCATGAGTCTTTTTAGTCTTGGGTTCACAAAACCCATATGAAGTGTAATACATGGGAGCCAGTCACCCCGCCCGGAAGAGGGAAACCGGGGCACCCCTCTGGAGCCAGACCCGGGGGGGGAGCTCGAAGGCGAGCGTCTGGTGGCCGGGCTCTCCATGGTGCCCAGTCGCGCTCAGCCCGAAAAAACTATGTGGAATCGCCGCCCTCTAGGCCCAACAACCGCAGCGAGACATGGGCAGGTGCATGAACAGCCTGGTGGCAGGCGTAGGCGGTGGCCTGGGCTTGCTAATCCCCGGCAGCACAGACTAGCTCTGGGGATGTGGAACGTCACCTCTCTGCCGGGAAGGAGCCGGAGCTGGTGCAGGAGGTGGAGCGCTACCAACTACAGATAGTTAGGCTCACCTTGACGCGTAGCACCGGTTCTGGAACCAAACTTCTAGAGAGGGGCTGGACTCTTTCCTTTTCTGGAGTTGCCCAGGGTGAGAGACGCTGGGCGGGTGTGAGGATACTCACAAGCCCCCGGCTGAGCAGTGCTGTGTTGGAGTTTTCCCTGGTGAATGAGAGGGTCGCCTCTCTGTGACTTCAGGTCGCAGAGAGGAAGGCTCTGACTGTTGTATGTGCATATGCACCTAACAGCAGTTCAGAGTACACAGCCTTCTTGGAGTCTCTGGGTGGGGTCCTGGAAGGGGTTCCGCCTGCGGACTCTGTAGTTCTACTGAGGGACTTCAATGCTCATGTGGGCGACGATGGAGACCGGGTTATTGGGAGGAACGGCCTGCCCGATCTGAACCCTAGTGGTGCTTTGTTGTTGGACTTCTGTGCTAGTCATGGATTGGCCATCACAAACACCATGTTCGAACATAGGGATGTTCATAAGTGAACCTGGTACCAGGGCACCCTAGGCCAAAGATCGATGATCGACTTTGTTGTTGTTTCGTCAGATCTGCGGTCGTATGTTTTGGGCACTCGGGTGAAGAGAGGAGCAGAGCTGTCAAATGATCACCACTTGGTGGTGAGTTGGATCAGATGGTGGGGAAGGCTGCTGGACAGACCTGGCAAACCCAAACTGGTGGTGCAGGTAAACTGGGAATGTCTGGCGGAGGTCCCTGTCCGTGGGGTCTTCAACTCCCACCTCCGGAAGAACTTCTCTTTCATCCCGGGGGAGGTTGGGGACATGGAGTCCGAGTGGTCCATGTTCAAAGCCTCCATTGTAGAAGTGGCTGCTAGGAGTTGCAGTCAGAAGACCGTCGGTGCCTGTCATGGCAGCAACCTAAGGACCTGCTGGTGGACACCAATGGTGAAGGAATTCATCAGGCTGAAGAAGGAGGCCTTGGTTGGTCCAGGGGTCTTTGAAAGCAGCTGACAGGTATCGGGTGGCTCGGAGGGCTGTGGCTTCAGTGGTTGTGGAGGCAAAAACCCGGGTTTGGGAGGAGTTCGGGGAGGCTTTGGAGAAGGACTTTCGGTTGGCCTCAAGGAGGTTTTGGCAAACCATCCGATGACTCAGAATGTAGAAGCAGGGCTTGCCCCAGGCTGTTATCAGCGGGGGTTGAGAACTGCTGACCTGGACAGGGGACATTGTTGGGCAGTGGCAGTAATACTTTGAGGAACTCCTGAACCCAGACAACATGTCCTCTGAAGAGGAGGCAGAGTCTGAAGATCCGGGGGAAGCCTCACCAATAACCTTGGCAGAGGTCACTGAGGCAGTTATAAAGCTCCACAGTGGCAAGGCGCCAGGTGTGGATGAGATTCGCCCCGAGATGCTAAAGGCTCTGGACATTGTTGGGCTGTCTTGGCTGACACGCCTCTTCAATGTTGCATGAAAATCTGGGACAGTGCCTGAGGAGTGGCAGACCGGAGTGGTGGTTCCCATTTACAAAAAGGGGGACCGGAAGGTGTGCTCCAACTATCGGGGAATCACACTTCTCAGCCTTCCAGGGAAAGTTTATTTTAGGGTGCTGGAAGGAGGCTCCGGCCGATTGTCGAACCACGGATACAGGAGGAACAATGTGGATTCCGTGCTGGCCGTGGGACAGTGGACCACCTCTTTACTCCTGCAAGGCTTCTTGGGGGGGCATGGGAATTTGCACATCCAGTCTACATGTGTTTTGTGGATTTGGAGAAGACTTTTGATCATGTAGCTCAGGGGATCATGTGGGGGTACTGCGGGAATATGGAGTCCCGGGGCCGTTGGTGCGAGCCCTCTGGTCCCTGTATGACCAAAGCGGGAGCTGTGTTCGCATCCTCGGCACAAAGTTAGACACATTCCCAGTGCGTTGCCCCTTGTCACCGGTCCTGTTTGTGATTTTCATGGACAGGATCTCAAGGAGCAGCCGGGGGAGTAGGGTTTTCAGATAGATAGATAGATAGATAGATAGATAGATAGATAGATAGATAGATAGATAGATAGATAGATAGATAGATAGATAGATAGATAGATAGATAGATAGATAGATAGATAGATAGATAGATAGATAGATAGATAGATAGATACTTTATTGATCCCGAGGGAAATTCAAGGCATCCAGTTAGGGGACCTCAAAATCCTGTCTCTGCTTTTTGCAGATAACGTGGTTTTGTTGGCTTCCTCATGCTGGGACTTCCAGCAGGTATTGGGGCGGTTTGCAGCCGAGTGCGAAGCGGCTGGTATGAGTCTTTGCCCCAAGTGAAGGAGTTCAAGTATCTCGTGGTCTTTTTCACGAGTGAGGGTAGGATGGAGTGTGAGATTGACAGACGGATTGGCTCGGTGTCAGCAGTAATGCAGGCATTGTGCCAGACCGTTGTGGCGAAGAGGGAGCTGAGCCTCAAGGCAAAACTCTCAATGTACCAGTCAATCTTCGTTCCAACCGTCACCTATGGGCATGAGCTATGGGAAGTGACCGAAATATTAAGATCACGGATACCAGCGGCCGAAATGAGCTTCCTCCGGAAGGTGGCTGGGCTCAGCCTTAAACCTGATTCATGCTTCTTGCGGTCAGCGCGGTCGGCACGGTGCGGACGGTACGCAGATCCCTGCGAACGTCAAGTCGTTTCATACTGAATGCGGTCAGAGTGGCCAGAACGGACCTCCTCAGTAGTCTCTCTCATCTCTTCGAACCACTCCATTTTTAAAGCGCCGAAAAATTTGAACGGCATAGAATTCTTTCAGGCTCTGTAGCCAATCATTGCAATGCGGTCGGTGCTAGGACATCCGCCTAGCCTGGGAATGCCTTGGAATCCCCCAGGAGGAGCTGGAAAGTGTTGCTGGGGAGAGGGAAGTCTGGGTTGACAAACTGCGCCTGCTGCCACCACGACCTCAGATAAGCGGAAGAAAATGGATGGATGGATGGATTTTTAGTCTTCCTTGAACTGTCTTTCATTTACTGCTCTTTGTGTCTTTGAATTTCCCCCCGACAACAAATAAAGTTTTTTTGAATTGAAATGAATTGAACATGTTTGAATGTTTCCGCTCTGATCTCTCACCATTTATCTTCTTATGCAGGCAGAATCCAGCCGCACAGAGGATGGTTACAAGAAGAAGAACACCAGCGATGATGACGATGGTCATGTAGATAGGATTCCCTGTTGAACACAAACCAAACACAAGCTGTGTGATGAAACAGATTAAAGACACACTCATTAAAGACAAAGTTTCTCCTTCTGTCAGTCAGCTCATCCCGTCTTCATCACTGCACCTTTGATTATTTTTTCTACATGGAGTCGTGTTTTTTCTCCTTCACCTGTATGTCTTTGATGGTTTTATTTCCGTGTTTGTTTGTAGCACAACCACTAACAATTACTGTACATTCAAACCCTTTTTTTCTCAATATTACTTGTTTAAACTCTTAGAAAACTCTATTTGTGATCATGTTACACATTCAATCGGTGGCTAAATGCTCTGTGTTATTAAAGGTCCCATATTATGCTTTTTCTGGTTTTATATGCTCTTTAGTGTGTTTTCCAGGTGTCTTGTGCGTGTTTAGGCACATCTATGTGCAACAATTCAAAGTCCGTGGAAACGCGGCTTCTCCTACCTCCTCCTGTTAGCAATAGCAGTAGCTGCATGTAACGCTCGGTTCTAGCCCCCCTCGTTGAAAATTGGCAGTGTGATATCACACTGCGATGATGTCACTGATCCAAGCCCATTGGCTCGTTGTGGCAAGCACAAGCTCATGCTGCACATTAGCTACATTCTCAATATGGTAAAAGGGGCGTAACATTTCCGAGAATTGTCCGAACGACTGACCAATTACAACAGAGCAGATCGGCCAACCAATCAGGTCAGACTTGTCACACGTGGGGACCCTGCTCCGGGGGATACAGAGCGTTGCAAACACAGGCAGATGAGACGGGCTGCATCGATCGGCAGTACATGAAAACAGACACTTTTTTCGAACATTAGCGATTGTGAACGTACTTTAGTAGGCACATACATTAGATATATGAACCCCAAAAAGGGCATAATATGGGATCTTTAAATCATTACTCACAACTCTGGTTCTTCTCCTCATAATGTTGGCCATAAAGCTATCTTCTTAGCCAGGGTGCTATCCTATACTTGGGTTTGACCGGGCAATAAAGCGAACTCAACCCATCTTGACAATATATTTAATGTATAAAATGTAATGGTGCCTAAAAATATGTTTTATTCCAAAATATCAAAAGCTACAACAACATAATTGTTTGTTTCATCATCGGCATTTTCTGAGTAAATCAAAGACGAGTAATGAGCAGACAGTAAAAACTGATCAAAGCATTTCAACTCTTTTTCTGAATACTTTTACAATATGAACAGTTTGAAAGAAAAAGTCACAACAAAACTTTCCCTCCATCACACGACTGTTACAGTCAAATTCTCTCTTTCATCACTTCTCATCGAGGTCTTACCGTAGTTGGTCTTGATCTCTCGTTTGTCCAGTTTGGTGACGATGTCCTCCTTCACACCAGAGAGCTGAAACACACATTCGTACCTCCCCCAGTCATCAGAGGGCAGTTCAAGGTCAACGCTCATCTGGAAGGGGCCGTCGTGGTTGGGGAGGATCTCTCCGTGGTCCACGTCCTCGTCAAGCTCCTCTCCATCTTTCCTCCAGAACATCACGGCTCTGGCGGGGTAGAAATCTGTAGCGTGGCAGGTGACCCGAGAGGAGGGAGTCTTCTGGAGGAGAGACACTGTGGGGAGTTCTGGAGAACAAACAGGAAGACAGATTATAGTTTCTTTATCAGGATTTACTGTTAAATACTGTTACCACTCATGTTTGAGGTCACTTTCTAAATGTACTGGTAAAAAAAGGGACTTTAAAATCCAGTGTGTAAACAATGAAAATCAACCTTATTAAAGTATAATTCAAAGAAGAGAGGGTCAGAGGGGAAGAAACAGAAGAAGAGAGGTGAGGGGGGTTCAGATGGATTGATGAAGAAGAAGAAGAGGAGAGAGAGAAAGTACAATAAAAATACAGAGAAACTTTGAGAAAGAGCGATGAGCAGCAGAGAGAAAGAGATCTAACATGAAGGGAAAGGTAAGGGGAAGCTTCAAGATGGAGCCAGAGCAAGTGTGATAGAAACATGTGTGAAATATTTATTGTTCAATTACAATATAAACAAGGCAAGGCAAGTGTATTTATATAGCACATTTCAACAACAAGGCAATTCAAAGTGCTTCACAAAAGACATCAAAAAGCATCATGACAGAGGAAAGAAAAGAAACATTAAAATAGAAAATTTAAAAATCACTGAAATGATTAAATCTGAAAATATGTTCAAGTAAAAATATAAAAATAATTAAAAGTTACAGTGCAGAGTGAGAGATTAAAATCTTATTAAAATTGTTTAGTTAAAGGCAGCTGTAAACAGGTGTGTCTTTAACCTGGATTTAAAAGAGCTGAGAGTTTCAGCAGACCTGCAGTTTTCTGGGAGTTTGTTCCAGATATAAGAAATCAGAATCAGAATCCTTTTATTGTCATTGCACAGTGTACAACGAAATTGTAGCAGCATCCAGGTATACACAAAAAATAAAAACAGAAATATAGTAAAAAGTACAAGGCAGTAGTGCAATTGTAAGCACAGAAACTGAATGCTGCTTCTCCATGTTTGGTTCTGACTCTGGGGACAGACAGCAGACCTGTACCAGATGACCTGAGCAGTCTGGATGGTTAGTAGTTAATCAGGAGGTCACTAATGTATTTTGGCCCTAAACCATTAAGCGCTTTATAAACCAGCAGCAGGATTTTAAGATCTATTCTCTGACAGACTGGCAGCCAGTGTAAAGACCTGAGAACGCATGCAAATGGAAAAGACCTTGATCTAGAAAAAGCAATAAACATGGCAAGACAATCTGAAGAAATAAAGAAACAGCAAAACACACTAAGGAGTGAAGCTAGTGGTGTCAAGCAGATTGATATTGATGCAGTCGACAGAGTGTTTAAAAGCAGACAACAAAAAGAAAAGCCCAAATTTAACAAAGCCAAAAATTACGGAGCAAAGCCCCACAGCTTTCAGAATTCGACTACCAAAAACTCACAGTGCTACAAATGTGGTGGAATGCCCCACCCGAAACATGAATGCCCTGCCAAGGATGCAAAGTGCCACTCCTGTGGGAAAAAAGGTCATTACCAGCGTGTGTGTTTAAAAGGTAAAGCTGTGCATGGTATAGAAGAGGAAGATGGTGTTTTCTTTCTTGGATCTGTAACATCTGATGCAAATTCATGGACTGCTGAACTAAATATAATGGAAAAAAAAAAACCTTTAAACTGGACACTGGTGCAGACGTCACTGTTGTATCAAAGACTGTTTTTAACAACATTTTCTCTGAAAAGCAACAGCCTGTTCTCCAGAAAGTGGAGAAGCCACTACTTGGTCCAGGAAGGATTCCATTGGATGTGTCAGGGTTCGCCAGACTAGAGCTGAGTATCGGAGCCAAGCAGACAACAGAAAAGGTGTACGTGGTGAAGAATCTGAGCACACCTTTGCTCGGGTTACCTGCCATCATAGCTCTTGGCTTACTCAAATGAGTTGACAGCATAGATCTGGAGACACTCAGGACAAGCTATCCCAAGCTATGCAGCGGCCTAGGTGAGGTACAACAACCATACACCATTAAGCTTAAACCTGATGCTGTGCCATTTTCCCTGAAAACCCCCAGGAGGATTCCACTGCCGTTAGTGGGGAAAGTGAAAGAAGAGCTCCAACGCATGGAAAGCCTCGGTGTCATCAGTCGAGTGACTGGTCCAACAGACTGGTGTGCTGGGATGGTGGTCGCGCCAAAGAAAGACAGTAAAAAGATTTGTTTGTGCGTGGACCTGACAGGCCTGAACCAGTACGTGTGCCGCAAAAAGTTCATCCTACCATCAGTCGACCAGAGTCTCGGAACACTTGCTGGAGCAAAAATGTTCAGCAAACTAGATGCCAATATGGGTTTCTGGCAAATTCCACTATCAGAGGACTCTGCCAAATACACTACATTCATAACACCTTTTGGGAGGTTCCATTTTAACCGCCTACCTTTTGGCATAGCCTCAGCACCAGAACACTTCCAGTGCATGATGGCTGAGGTCACAGTAGGACTGGAAGGTGTGGTCTGCCACATCGATGACCTTTTGGTGTGGGGGCGTGACCAGACAGAGCACGACGGTCGACTCCATGCAGTGCTTCAAAGGTTGGAAAGAGCAGGTATTACACTGAATATGGACAAATGTGAACTGTCCAAGGGTGAGGTGGTCTTTTTAGGTCATATCATCTCTGCAGCAGGTATTCGCCCTGACCCAAAGAAAACTGAGGCTATCATGGAGATGAAAGAGCCTTCAAACGTGAGCGAGGTGAGAAGTTTTCTTGGAATGGTTAACCAGCTGGGAAAGTTTATACCGCAGCTGGCGGAGAAGGACAAGCCCCTTCGTGATCTTCTGTCAAAGAAAAACTGCTGGGTCTGGGACATACATCAAGCGGAGGCGTTTGAAACGCTAAAGAAGGCCCTGTCTTCTCCACCAGTGCTGGCAATGTATGACCCAAACAGAGACACTAAAGTATCAGCTGACGCCTCATCATACGGTTTGGGAGGTGTTTTACTCCAAAAGTGGGAAGATGAGTGGAAACTAGTGGCTTATGCATCGAGGTCACTTACTCCAACTGAACAACGCTATGCTCAGGTAGAAAAAGAGGCCTTGGGTCTCACATGGGCCTGCGAACGGTTCAGGGATTTCCTCGTAGGAAAATATTTCCTTTTAGAGACTGATCATAAACCTCTCGTCAGCCTACTGGGAGTTCAGCCTTTGGATCTTCTTCCACCAAGAATCCAAAGATTCAGAATCAGACTGATGCGTTACTCATACTCCATCGAGCATGTTCCAGGAAAGTCACTGTGGACAGCAGACACACTTTCCCGCTCACCAGTGAACACACAGATGTCCAGGGATGAGCAGGAGCTGATGGAGAGCACGAACATTTACGTGGACTGTGTCATGCAAGGTATGCCTGTCAGTTCTACATACATGGACACACTGAAAGAGCAGCTTAAAGCTAACAACGTTTGCTCACATGTTATGAGACTTTGCACTGAAGGGTGGCCAGCTCATGCAAAACAAGAGCCTTTGCTTAAAAGCTATTGGCCAGAACGAGCCTCTTTAACAGTGAAAGACGGATTACTACTGAAAGACACACGACTCGTGATACCCTCTGCAATGCGAAACGAGGTCCTCAACAAACTGCATGACGGACACCAGGGAGTGGTGAAGTGTAAAGAGCGTGCTCGTCAATCAGTGTGGTGGCCTGGTTTAAGCCAACAAGTGAACAAAATGGTGCTTAAATGCAGAACCTGCATACAAGAGCGACAATATCACAAAGAGCCTCTGCTGCAATCCGAACATCCTGAAAGACCATGGCAAAAGCTGGGAACAGATCTGTTTGACCTTGGAGGTAAAACGTATCTTCTGGTTGTAGATTATTTCTCCAGGTTTGTCGAGATCGCACACCTGTCTCACACAAAATCCACAGATGTCATTCTTCATCTAAAGTCTATTTTTGCTCGTCATGGAATTCCAGAGGTCCTGATGTCAGATAATGGACCACAGTTTTCTGGACAAGTTTTCGCTTCCTTCGCAGCTTCATATGGATTTAGACACATAACAAGCAGCCCAAGGTTCCCGCAGAGCAACGGAGAAGCAGAAAGAGCGGTACAGACTGTGAAAAATCTCCTGAGAAAGGCTACAGACCCCTACCTAACACTTCTTGCATATAGGGCGACACCTCTTCAGAATGGATACAGCCCAGCTCAACTCCTCATGGGCAGGCGTCTTCGCACTACGGTGCCCATTCTTTCATCTCAACTAGACCCTTCCCTTCCTGACGGTGTCACACTCTCCTTGAAGGAAAAGGAGAAAAGGATGTCAGATGCTGAAGTCTTCAACAGACGTCACCGTGCTAGACCTCTGAGTTCTCTGTCACCAGGAGAGGAGGTGTGGGTAACGGATACCAAATCATCTGGGACTGTACTTCGGAAACACTCAACTCCAAGATCTTATCTGGTAGATTTACCTCAAGGAGTGGTGAGACGTAACCGACGGCACTTGATTCCTCTACACACATCAGAACAAGACAGAGTTTCTTTACTGCAGCAAAGCATGCAGGAGCCGGGTCCTGAGCAAGCTCCAACATCACCTGCTGTGGTACCAAAAGACTTACTAACAGAGACTCCTACTCTCAGAAGTAGATCTGGGAGAGCTATAGTGAAGCCTATAAGGTTAAACTTGTAAGAATAAAAAGACTGAAACTGAACTGAATTAGAATGAAAGTAAAGTGCTAAATATAAAGTTATAAATGTTCAAAGGAAATGTTTTAAGCACAAAAGAGCAAAGCTTTAGAAATAAGTAATACTAAGCTCCATTAAAATAAAGTATGAAAGTGCTTATGTTAACATGTTCCTTCTCAAAGAATTTATAGGAACAGACCTTTCATCAAAGAGGCAGAATAATCCTCTAAGGTCTGTCGAGACAAGAGCCCCGTTTCGACCGGAGGAACTATCCCCCAGAACTATGGTCTTTTTGAGGAACTACGTGTGTTTCCACCAGATCTACCAGGGTAGAAATGTAGTTCTGGGGTGGAAGTTTACCCCTAAAAAAGACCTTGATAGGGGTTATGTACTTTCTGAAGGTCCAGGGACTTTTGACAATAGGGCATGCAGCCCCTGCAGAGCTGAATGGCTCTGATTGGTCAGTCACAGCAGGGTGTTAGATCACCCACTGTGTTTGAAAGACTGCAGCTGAGAGCCCATTGTTTTTACCCTACCGTTATTTTAATCAAAGTTTGACTGTTATAATTATAAAAAGGTACAAATACATCAGATTAGACTAAGTATGACCTTAAGAACAAATTAACTACACTCAAAATAAATAGAAAAGCAAACAACAGAAGATACTAAAAATAAAATTCTTTACCCTTATATTAACTTTAAGAAATTCATTGCAGGGGTTAAAATCATTTATCTTCCTAAAAGGTGTGTCTTGGTGAAATGAGGGGATTAAGGTATCCAGTGTTCATTCTTCTAACATTTTGATTAGAGTCCTCTTTCCTTTAATGAAACACTAAACACAACACTCATCTTCTTTCCATTGTTAATCAATGAAGTCATTTGCAAAGCAATACAGCCTAATTTGCATAAACTTCCCAGAACTTCAGGCAGCGGTGGAAACGCAGACAACCATTGGCCACAGGAACCTTTTAGTTCCTTGAAGAGAAGTCCCTGAACCTTTTAGTTCTGGGGGCCTTTGGTCGAAACGGGGCAAAGGCAGTCTACCCTTTGTTCTCTAGAAAGGGGAGATGTGGTGTTATTGTTATTTGATAATAATAGAAGAATAGCTGTATTAAGAGTTTGACATATAGACCAATAGGGGTCAGTGTTGTTAGAACAGGATGCATTGTGGGTTTTAAGTCAAGGCTGAATAAACGACTTGTGTACGTTACACAGTGGTCTCAGTTATATGTGTTCCCAATGGTGTAAAACACGATACTTACTACTAGCATTCATTTACAACTCAACTTAAACTTCAAATAAAGTTATTAACTTAGCATGAATTCATTAACTGAGTATTATGCTTCTGACACTGCTGTAACATATAGGGGAGGAGTAGGAGGACAGATTTTAATTAAATAAACAGGAAGTATTTTCTAGTATTTTTTTATTTATTTCTTCAGTCTGTCTTTTTTGTTATTTTCTCATGAAATCATGAATGATACTATCAATATGGTTTTGAACTATTTTCTTATTGTATTAATGAAGTGTCTATAGTCGATATATTGATGTTGTAGTGATAATATATCGCCCAGGCCATAGTGTGAATACAGATTGGCTAAAATAATTGTCATCTGCTTGTCTTATAGTGAAAAATATTCACACTATCCAAACAGTGAAACCATACAGAAATAACCTACAAACGTTGGAGAGAAATATATTAAGTAGGCTATACAGTGCGGGTATCAGAGGCAGCCGCATACGGCAGATTCAAGCAGTATTTGTGACAAAGTATTTTACAGGTGTGCAATTCTCATTGCATGACTTAAAAATTGTTGATACGGGTGTGTGAATATGTTTTGCATCATATTCACTGCAACAACTGTAGCAAAAAGTGAGCGTATAAGTTTCTTAATTTGTGATTTGTAAAATAGAATTTGTCTCATCATCTCACTAAAAACAATTATACGGCAAAATCTCTAAATTTCAGATGCATTTGTTCCCATTCATCAGCTCGCCTGTTGCATTTGTATTATTAGAATAGGTTACTTGTGACATCACAATTCATACAGGCCTATCTATGAAACTATGACGTCAGAGACGCGCGTGGCTTCTCTGAATTTAGTCCTTTGATCTCTGACGAAACTATGACGTCAGAGACGCGCGGGGCTTCCCTGAAGTTAGTCCCTTGATCTCTTACGTCACTGGTAGTTGCGCGCGCATGCTGGTGGCAGAAAGGTCCGAGCATCGTTGGACAATCCGTAATTCATCTGTGATCCGATACAAATTAACCCTACTTCCTTCTTTTGGATGCCTTTGAGGTGACAAACCTCATCGGCTCTGGCAAAAAGAAACATAAAATCAGGTCTATGTTCATGCCACTTGGGGATACTTAATCAATACGGAAGCGCATTACATTCACCAAAGAAAAAAAGTAGACAAAGAAATTAAATAGGTCAAATCATCTAGTGAGACAGAGCAAAATTAAAGCTAGATTAAACCTCATTTCGGACTAAGAAGGAATGTCTAACTTTGAAGTGTACTTTTATTGCCACAGTGAATGTAGCAACAAGTCATAAAATCACTACTATCAATCCCTGCTCATCAAGTTATCCATTTTCAGTTCCTATTACTGTAAAGGTTCATAATAAAATCACTATAATTGTAGACATTTCATGAACAAGTTATAACATTATTAACAGGTTATGTCTTTATTAGCTGTTATATTAAAACCCAAGAAAATGTAATACATACATCTGATTATGTTATGTAAAGTTTTATTGTCATACTTTAATGGCACTAAATCTACGTTCAAATTTGTGATAAACTTAACAAAGGAGTTATTCACAAAGCTATTACAAAGCGTTTTAGTGCAATGTAAAACAAGTATAAAAAATACATTGGAACTCTGCGCTTTGAGCCTATAGTTTGAGCAAAGATAACTTCAAACCTTTACAGTAATATGTTCGGATACCTTCAAATGTCCTAAAGGAGGTTGTCCAAAAGCTAAATGCAGTGGATTTATTTGCTTAACTATGGGGAAAAAGCTTTTTTAAACACAATGTAAAATGATGAAAATATTATGGAGTCCATGCTTATTTCAAAATTCCCTCAGTAAAAGTTCCCATAGGTAAAAGGACTATGTCAAGTATTGGAAATTGTTGAAATAAGTTGCAAAACTGTGAAGACATTGATTTTATGTGCAATTTAATAAAGGGAAAATCACATTGCATTCTTTCTGTCTGTCTGTAGGTAGTTAGACCTCTAGCTCTAGATCTAGATCTCGTGTCGCATGTCTCCGCACAACCATCGTCTTGTTTTCCGTTAAGGCGTTGATATATGAGTTGCAAAAATCAAACTGTACATCGTCGCGGTCAGCTCGGCCGCACAGGAACATGCAACCGAGGACGCAGCCCCCTCCGATCAGGAAGACGGCGAGCAGGATGTTGACCAGGGTGGTGGTCCAGAATGCAAACAGGTACAGAGTCTTGTTACAATATGAATATATATCTGTGGAGTTCTTCTAGTTGGGCTGGTAGATGGAGTAGATCCACACATTACCTGGAGGGAAAAACACAGACATGGTGGTATTTTTATGTTAATATGTTTCAGAAAGTATCAGCAGGGAGGTTACATGTAAAGAGTCCAATTCACAGACACCCAATAAAGCGGGTATTCTCATCTCACTTTATCATGTTGATGTTACAAATCCTTCTCTATCTATCCCTTCATGTCTGTGGATATATCTTCATTATACCAGGCTGCTGCTTACATTTAAACTCCTTGTAAATTTCAGCTTCTAGTAGTAGACTTCTTTTTTTTTTTTTAGCATTTGTGTGAAAACATAGAATAAAGTACACTGCACAGTGTAACCAGAAACTAGACAGTTATGTCAAATAGGCTGGATATTATTATTATTGTTTATTCTAAGAGGGACCAATCAGGCTACAGCGGCTCAGACTCACCAGCGATAAACCAGCAGAAGAGGAAGATGCAGGGCAGAGATTCAGACTCCTCTTTTGTTTCTGTTCTTGGCCTCACCTTATTTATCAAAGCAATGGCTTTGTCTAAATTGGTTGGTTGGTGTTTATTTTTGAGAGGTTCCTATTCTTTGACATCTTCAAGTCAAAATAATTCAAAAATATTTAATCACAAAAAAATGCATGGTAATCATAGCCTATATTATCAAAGAGAAAGGAGACAACAGAGAACTATTTTTTTGTTTTCAGCTGTTTAGTTTCCTTTGCATTATTATGTGCAGAAGCCTGAAGCGGATATCGATATCCTACATTTTATTTTACACCGTTTCTTTCATACTGAGTATTTCCAATCGTAATCTCCAAATCAAACAGATGTTGAAAGCAGCTGTGAGGAACTTTCAGTTTGTGTGGATTTTGGCGCCCCCCTGTGGACAAAGTAGTTCACATGTAGTTTTTGACCTTTCAAACTCTGCATTTGTTGCAGTTTTTTTTCCTGATACTTATGACTGTGTGGTGCTTATATGCCAAAAACTTGCCAAATCTAAACTTAATTATTAATTCAGAAGATGCTCATTTCAGCTCAGTTTCCAGAGATGAAAAAGACACATTTAGTTGGGCGAGTAGAGCACTTCTCTTAAGAAAATACATGTAATGCATAATGATTAATCTGCTTGATAAGAATAGTCCGGTTAATTTATGGCTGCCAGACTGAATACAGTGACCACTTTCTGATATTCCTCCCACCTGAGTATTACTACTGTTTCTCCATCAGCAACAGTACAGTTTACAATTGTCAATTCACTATAAAGGTCACTCAATATCTTACTTGGTGATTGTTTAAAATTACAGCAAAATCAGTTGTTCCTGACATCTACATACTGAATGAATTTTTGAAGAAAAAAGAAGAACACAGACCTCAGGCGATATCAGTCTTTTCTCCTGTCCTCCTACCTCTGCTGCTGAAGTGATGGTAGGGGGGTCATCTCAGCCAGTATCTGAGTTAACAAGAATTTAAAGAAATTTAGGGTTATTCTTTTATTAAACATATGCAGTTAGTTTTCATACATGTTCAAAAAATAGAGACGCACGGTCGATTCCGCACATCGGAGAACATGACAGCTACATCTGTGTCTTTATTTTGACTCATTTTAGTCAGATACAGCCAGAACACTCCGGATTTCTCCTTAATAAAGGTGCTTGAGCATGGTACGGATCGGTCACACTGGTCCTGACTGAACTGGACTTTAGGGGTGAAGCGTGCTTAGGCACGGTACGGATTGCCAGTGTGATCGCACCCTGAGAGTTTGTTGAACCTTCTTTCTGAAACGGGCCCCAGGTCTTGAACTGAGGCACAGTGTCAGACTTCCAGAGATTTAATATCACTCTCTTAGCAATTATACTATAACAATATACTTTCTGTGTATATTGTTAGGGCGGCTGTGGCTCAGTTGGTAGAGTCGTCGACTCACAACCAGAAGGTCGACGGTTCGATCCCCAGCTGAGCAACATGTCTGATGTGTCCTTGGGCAAGACACTTAACCCTGCATTGCTCCCGCTGCTTCGGTGGCGGTGTATGAATGGATTAGTGTTGTACTTACTCTCTGATGTACGTCGCTTTGGATAAAAGCGTCTGCTAAGTGAATTGTAACATTGTAACATTGTAACATGAAGCAAGGGTGTAGGTTTGATTTTGACATTGGTGGGGACATAGCCCCCACCACCACCATGCGCCGCCGCCGGGGGAGAAAAATTGTATACGTTGTTAAGCGGTGTAATGACACTTATATGCAGGCATGCAACATCACATTTATAAAGTTAATAATTAAACATTTTATATTTTGTGTAAAAACAAATTTACATTTGAATTACATTACAGTGTTATAGCCTATGTTGAGGTCTCACCTGTAACTCCACCTGGCCTCTCCCTGAACTAGGTCTACAACCAGGCAAGATTGCTGCAGCACCCTAATGAAATAACACATGATGCCAGCCTGACATTAACTTTGTACCATGCATTACCTACTGTACATAAGCAGTCAAACATTACAGCAAAACATTAAGTATAGTCAAGTTTACCTGTAGCCCTGAATATTCCCTAGATGAGCTACAACCTGGCCGGGATTCCTCTGCCACCTGATAAATAAAATATTGATGCTATGAGCAGTGACACAACACGACTCAAATCAGGGAGAAGGTACAGGGCTCCTCTGTGTAAACACAACCGCTTCAAATACTCATTCATGCCTTTCTCAATTAAGCTCATTAATGAGTAAATAATGGAGGACGAACGAAACAACAGGAGGCCCCCAAGGTACCGGTAACTGTAGCCATGTATGTATGTATATGTATGAAACAGTATGTGTTTTGAGCAGCATGTGTACATGTGCGCAGTGTGCATACGTGTGATTGTAGGTGCGTGTGTGTGTACGGATACTTAAGCAGATGCTTGGGTAATTTTGCAGCAGGGATAAGCTAAAGGTTTTTGTTTTGCACATTTGTATTAACTGTTTTTATCTGTTTCACGTAATGTCTGCAGCAATTTTTCCTGTATCCGAGACAAATTTCTCCCCAGGGAGACGAATAAAGAAACCTTGAACCTTGAATGTATCTCTTAAATCATACTTACAGGCAGAGCAAAGGTCTGATGTGGAGTTCCATCTGGATTATAAACTATTCTTCCTAAGAGGGTGCCTTCCTCGTCTGTTTTCGTCATTCCCTGATGAAGAAAAAAACAAACACAGATTAGCAAATGATGTTGTTTGCAAGGTGTGGCTATCAAACAAGAATTACACACAAGGTATGAATATCCAACATGTACATATGTTACACACATCTCTGATAGGGACGGAATGTATCTGACTTACATAGACGGAAAAATCCCTCGGTGCACTTGCAGTGTTTCCATCAGGTATGGGAAGAAGGGACGCACAGCAGGCAGGAGCTGGCTCTCTCTTGAGGGCCAACCTCGCTGAATGACTGCAGTGAGAGTCTGTAGCACCTCATCGTCTGCTGTGTGCTTCCTGAGTTCTTCCAGACGGGCTGTTGAAATGTAACTAACAGACATAACTTCAAAAGTGTTGTTTTCAGCAGGGCTCTGTGGAACTTTTGTAGTCGAAGCTCGTGAGAGGGTGTCTGCGAGGTACATGTGTTTACCTTTTTTGTAGACTAAGGTGATGTCATAGCTTTGTAAGCGTAGCATCATTCTTTGGAGATGGGCAGGGGCAGAATTGATCGGCTTCTTTAGGATTGTCACCAAAGGTTGGTGGTCTGTTTCCACCATTATGGGCTTACCATAAACATATTCTCTTAACTTTGTGCAGGCAAACACGACAGCCAGCAGCTCCTTCTCAATTTGAGCATAACGAGTCTCTGTGTCTGTCAGGGTTCGTGATGCAAAGGCAACGGGTTTGCCGTTTTGAAGGCATGCAGCTCCTAGTCCATAACAAGATGCATCGCATGTTAGTGTGACAGGCTGCTTAACATCATAATATGACAGTACAGGTGGGCTTGACAGACACGACTTGAGACGTTCAAATGCTTCCTGATGCTGCTGGAACCAGCACCATGCAGTTTTTTTGTGAGTCAGCTTTCTCAGTGGTGCTGCAATGTCACTGAAGTTCGGGATGAACTTGCCAAGGTAGTTGACCATACCAAGGAAACGCTGTAGTGAGGTGACGTCTGTGGGGACTGGCATGTCTGTGATGGCTGCAGTTTTAGCAGGGTCTGCTTTAAGTCCTCCACTTGTGAAGATTTGACCTACATAGCCAACGTGGTCCAGGCGATCACATCACAGCCTCCGATGATGATGTCATGGACGATAACTGAACATGGATAACCTGCAAACAGCTGTTCCATTGAACGCTGAAATACTTTGTTACAACCCGGTTCTTAGGCTGCAACAAAAACAGGAGTCGAAGACGAGGTTCCCAATTTACACCACATTTATTTACAAAATAATTAAATGAAGTTCGGTTCAAACAGCCGCGCCGCGTTGTTTACACAGAGTGTGTGATCAAGATGAGAGTGAGCCACGTCTGTCCTGAGAAGAGTATTAAATGGACGAGGACTACACCGGACCAAGGTGTAGCGCATCCCCTCATTACGACCCCGCCTTACCGGAACCTGCAACAGAAGACAAACCAGCAGCACGGGAACACCAATAGGTATGGAGGGGTCGTCACACCCTCAATGTTGGGTTTCTGTTTATTTTGCACATTATTCGAACACTACATTTACTATAACCCCTATTTACAAAACGTACTGACCTTTTGCAAGTAGTCTTTCCCAGCTAGCCAACCAGCCTCTATCCCACACACTCAGCAACTCCGGCGCCTGAAGAAGCATTTAAGAGTGATAGAACAGAGGTATGGAAGACAAAAAAGATTAAACAATTCGGGTCAGCAATAGGCTACTCAAGAGCTAGGAGCTCTATACAAGGCATCGTCCACGCAACAAACTTTCATTGGGTGCTGTAACCCCATTATCCATCCTTGCTGAGAACTGACTCCCCACTGTAACCGCTGCTGAAACTGGTTTAGACAAACAAGCATAGTAACGTTTTAGCAGGTTAACATGGCAGAGTTGGGTCGATTTTCTACGCTTTGGCGTGGACAGGAGATAGTTCTGGTCAGACACCTGACACAGCACTGTAAAAGGGCCAGTAAGTTTTGCCTGAAACAGTGTATTAACAAGCGGCAACAAAGCAAGGACCTGATCTCCAGGACGAAACTGCCGCTGTTCGGCTCCACAGTAGGCCTGGGCGATAAAACGATAATGATAATTATCGCAATATAATTTTTCTTACAATAAATATAAAAAATGTTCGATAAAAGTTTGATAGAATTGAACGCTAGTTGCCACCCATAGACTGTATGTTGCCACCCGACATTAAAGAGAAGAAGAAAAAAGACGACGAACAGCCAATCATGTCGCAGGGATATAGGTAGGCGAGCTTACAGACGTTCGGAGCGGAATGAAAACACAGCCGTAATTAGCGTTAGTTACATTGTAGAAAGCGCTGAGCCTGTCAGCTCAAAGCACGGAGGAAACATGGTCAACCAGACGGCAAGACAGACCGCTCAGCTTCAGGAGTTTGGAGATATTTTGGATATTTACAGTCCGACAAAAAAACGAGTAACATGCTCTGTTAACTGTGCCGAAGACGAGTGCAGCTATAGAGAACAAAAGTGATGACGTATTTTTGTAGGCCAACCCGGAAGTAGCATCGCCATGGGTTCTAACGAGAATTCGCCTATGGGATTTTTGCATTGGATTTTGGTTGATTGCAGAAAATAAGCTCTGTGGCTAACACACGTCTCTGATGCGTAGGCGTTTTGTTCAGCAGGATAATCTTTGCAAATGAACACCACTTTTATGAAGTTTGAAGCCTTAATGCAGCCGAGAGAAGTAAAAAGCTAACGTTATGCTACAAGCGAACTACACCATGGTCGGTTGATTTTGACGTCACTACCGTTATGCTTCATCGATCTAATCAGCGGGTTTGACAAGCTAGCGAAACCGTAGCTTAATAAGTTGTTTATTAACCTAATATTTGCAAGACCACTGAAAAACATGACTAGAGGCTGTAAGGCGGACTAGTGAGAGAGTTCCCGGCGTGATGACGCTTTATGTCCCCGACAACCACTGTAGTCTCATTTAGCCACTTGTTAGCAACCGCCGTTTTTAGTACGCGGAAAAACTTTAAAATTCACAAGTTGGGGTCTTATCTAACGTAGTTTATCTCGTCTAACAAAACGCCCAACATCTCTTAAGCTTGTGTTAACCACAGACCTTATTTCAGGCGTCTAACCACAAACCCATTCAAAATCCCCATTGACTTTTAGAGGATAGAACCCATGGCGCTAAAATGCTAACTCACTTCCGGGTTTTAGGACTCATTCCTGTGGCACTCTATAGGGAATGTAGCTAATGTGCAGCATGAGCTTGTGCTTGCCACAACGAGCCAATGGGCTTGGATCAGTGACATCATCGCAGTGTGATATCACACTGCCAATTTTCAACGAGGGGGGCTAGAACCAAGCGATACATGCAGCTACTGCTACTGCTAACAGGAGGAGGTAGGAGAAGCCGCATTTCCGCAGACTTTGAATTTTTGCACATAGATGTGCCTAAACATGCACAAGACACCTGGAAAACACACTAAAGAGCATATAAAACCAGAAAAAGCATAATATGTGACCTTTAAGGACCTCAGCACGAAATTTCACAGGCACCACAATCTGAAACAATGACTTACCAACCAAGTCTTTCTCATGAGACAACCATTTCCTCACCAGAAGCTCCTCCTGAAACTGATAACTTGCAACACTGTCTCCATCCTCAGTAGAGAGAACAGCGTCAACCAGCTGCCTCAGAGAGGCATCAGCTCTCTGCACCGCCACTAGGTCACTGCGAGATACAGACAACAACAAACCAGGAACAACAACAGAAGCCATCTCACTCACCTCATCTTCACCCTGCACAGGTTCCCCCTGTGCACGGCTCATAGCTCGGGTAACAGCACAAGCTGTAAACACTTCCGGGAAACACAGAGCATTCTCATCTGGGTTTCCAGTCACAGTGGGTGGAGCTGACACACTAGGAGGTGTTGGAACCTCGGCCCACACACGGCTACCAGCCAGGATCACATCCACACCTTCAATCGTCAGTGCAGGACGCACCCCCATGGCGACTTCACCCTGCACTAAACGACAGTTAAGCACAACAGAGTGCAGAGGAACAGGCACAACATTCAATCCCATACCCTGCATAAGTACAAAATCCCCAGTATCAGAATCATCAGAAAATGGCAACACGGAGCTCAAAATGTATGAATCTTGTGCTGCAGTGTCTCTCAGAATTTTTACCGGCACCCTCACACCACTTCCCACCAGTGACACACAGCCGTCAGACACAGAGGCAGAGAAATCGGGCTTCTCCAACCGTCGTGGTTCTCCAAACTTCACCTGCTGACAAGAAGAAACAGGGACATATTCCACAGACACAGCACAAGCAGCAGAGTTAGCCTGATCCCCGCTATTTCCCCTTCTAGGACTAGCTTTAGGGCAGTCAGCTTTACAATGCCCTCTACCTTTGCAGTAGTTACATATTTTAGTGGAATCAAACTGAGAATGGCCTCGTGTATCACGTTCCGGCTTACCAAAGCATGAATGAGGATTCTCCCATCTGTCTGAGGAATGATACATACCCCCTTCGTCCCGGAGCGTGAAGTCTCGGCCACCTCTGTGCGTCAGCACATATTCATCGGCCAGGGTGCAGAATAAGCCTCCTGAGCCCTACCTGTTAACACACACTGTAGTAACAGAGTACGATCACAATCGGACCAATCTCTGCTCTCAGCTACAGGCTCAAAAAGTAAGAAAAACGTATCTGGGTCTCGTTCACTAAACTGAGGAACTAACCGCAGATTAGTGCCAACATCAAAAAAGCCAGACCTACCCGAGAAGTCAGAGGCATGACTGGCACTTCCAACAGGGAAACTCAACCTCCGCTCCTCAATATCCAGCCTTCTGATCTCTGCCTCTCCCCTCAGTTTCTCCACTGCCATCTTCTCCATTTCCATCTGCAGGAGCAGCAACTCTTTCCTCTGCTCAAAAGTCAGACCAGCATCACTGCTTACGACAGGGCAAACAGCACGCTTTTCAGATCTAATAATACCCATGTCGGTCAGATTAGCTTTCACAATACCTTTAATGTTTTCTTTCATTGTTTTATCACCAACATCCAAGTTAAAGTGATCTGCAATCCGAAACAACTGCTCACGTGAGCAGCACTCAAGCAGCTCCTCTTATGGCGCACTCAGAAACTCTTCCACACCGGCCATAACTAACAAACACTCACCTATCTAAACACACCGTCTGCTACTCACCAAAAACGGCAAAACACGGATTAATGGCACGCTGAGCTCACGCAGCCCCTTGCGCACAGCCTGGACGTCACCGCAGCCTCTCATCCCTCTAACTGCCTAACAGAAAACTAACTAAGCTCCCCCCTAGCGTCTTCAGGTGCTAGTTGTGATGGGGACTTATGCACTTTCTCCAGCAAGCCCGGCAAAGCAACCAGCAATTGGCCAAATTTGGTCAAAAATGGACGAGCCCCCATCCGTTACAACCCGGCAAATAATGCTGCTACTACATGCTAACAGAATAACAAAAGGCTAACCATTTCACAATTGCACATGGTAAAGAAACTTACAGCCGTTGCTGTCTTAAGCGCGACAAGCCAGTTCATCGTTTAACTGCTCCTGGTGTGGGCACATGTGTGCAACCTTGAGGACTAAAGGAAGAATTGTCAACTTCCTGTTTCCTTTATAGGCAGGGCACTTCCTGTAGCAGTCCCTGAGAGGCCAACAGGTGGTGCAATTACAAAGTTCAAACACAGGACAGAACACTCCCCGTCTGGCATCCATGATGTCACTGTTTCTTGCAATTGAGGATAACCTCAAGATTCAGTATTCTTCGGAAGGAGAAGAATGACCTCAGAGACAGGCCTTACATAGTTCTTAGAGGTGCCTTGAGAAGTTGTTTTGACCTCAATCCTATGTACTTTTCCATCGCTGCTCTGGAACACAGAAGTGACTGATGCCAAAGGCCATTCGTTGCGTGAGAGCTGACAGTCCTTTAATAGCACAATGTCTCCAATTTGCAGATCCTTGCGTGTCTCTGTCCACTTGCGTCTGCTCTGCAGAGTTGGTAAGTACTCATTCCTCCAGCTTTCAGTGGAGGTGCTAATTCAGCATGGTTGTTCTCAAACACCTTTCCCATGAAGGCAATGAACTGCTCTTTCATCACAGGTCTTTTTTCTAAGGTGCGCCGGAGGGAAGCAAGACGAGAGAGTGACTGGTTGCAGTTATTGGGAAGAGGAGGTCTGGCTTCTCTGAAAGGCAGGGGTGCCACCCAGCTGTTAGCGTTATCCTTGTGACACTCTTTCTCCATAATTTTTAAAAAGGCTTCATCTTCAATAGATATGGCAATCTTGTCATCGTTCCTGGTTCTCTCAAACACTGAGCTGCCGAGCTTATGTTCTGCAGTCTTGTCGAAGAGCCTTGTCACCATAGGAAACATGCTACAGGAACCTGCCTCCCCGCCATGACCCACTGTCTCTTTGACATATATTTGGCTCTGGCACGGAGTAAGGAATGAAGGTCGTCCATTTTCAAGGATGTGCGTCTTCAAGGTATTGATGCTTGGCTTATGCACATTCCCAAGACAAACATCCCCAATGAGGACCCAGCCTAAGTCCAGTGTCTGTGCAAAGGGAGTGTTGCCAGGTCCGTTGACATGTTGCCTCACCTTGTGCACCCGGAGGATATCCCTTCCCAGTAAGAGCAGAATCTCCGCGTTAGGATCCAGTTCAGGAATGTAGTCTGCAACTGGACGTAAGTGACAATGCTGTTGGGCCGCCTCCGGTGTCGGTATCTCTCTCCTGTTGTCCGGAATTTCATCACATTCAATGAGTGGAGGAAGATCAATGACTATTCCTCCATTCACAGCCTCAATCTGGAAGCCATCTGCTTTTCTTCCTGTCATTTCCATCACACCCGCACAAGTCTTCAGTGAATAGGGTGTAGCGATATTCAGCAGCTTCAACTGTATTAAACAAAGTTTCTCACACAAACCTATGGTCGGAACTCCCAGTAAATGATTGGGAGACATTTGTAAGTACAAAGACGTATGTCTGAGACCTTCAAAGATCCACATGCATGAACCATGACACTGTGGATTAACGGATTTACGGTCAGTCAAAACCAAAGGAACTGATTGACGATTTGAAAGCTTTCCTCCCTCAGGAAAGCTGAAGCGAGAGTATATCATCAACTCGTAAAACCTTAGATAAACAACTAACAGGAACCCAAGAGACGTGATATCCATGAACAGAATGACATTTTGAACTGTGGCGCCATAAAACTCCCCAAAGGAGTGAACCATTTGGAGGTCTGGTATGTCTCAAGAAATCACAGGACTTCAGGACTCTGATCTGAACCAACATGTTTAATTCTTCATCAAATGAACACTTAAATCTCTTTGAGTCCACATATCTGTAAATGTCACATTGAATGTATTGAAATTATCTTTTTCTGCTTAAAATCCGATGTCTATTTAAGAAGTTAGAACTAAGTCAATTTTAATAGGAAATTGACAATAGATCAACATCGCTCCCTGCTGGCAAAGACATCGAGGATAAGTAAGCTGTTATAATCACATGCTCCATATGTATTACAATCGTATGATGTGTTATTAGCTGTATAAGGTGTTATTTAAAGACACCTATTGCTTTTCATATGTTTATTAATCTGCCTTATTAAGTATGTCAAATGTATAACACTTTTTGATTCACTACAGGCTGACATTTAATGATTCCCTCAGGATGTGCCATATAAACGTATATCTAAATATATGACGTGACTTACATTTACGTGAATTTACAATTTACATAGAGATAAATGTATGGTGACGTATATATGTTTTAGTTCTGATTTGTAATATTATTGAGTAAACTCGGTAATTAAAGCAGCGCCCAGCAACAGGGTGTTGGCCATTTGCCCCCCTCTTCTGCTCCTCATGATAAAGGTCACTTCTGCAGAGCAGAACCTCAGTCGTTGTGCAGACCAGGTTGAGTGCAGCTCACGAGCACGAGCACACGCTCACCTCAAGGAAAGGAAAGTTTGAGTCAAAGTCTTCCTTCATCTGAGACTGACTCTTAGTTCCTTAACTTTTAATTTCATTTTTATTTCAAGGCAGAATCTTTCTTTTCTTAAACTTTCAAGACTTCGAACCGTAGGAACGACTCCTACTGAACTTTACGCACATTTTTGAGACCTTTCCTTCTTCCTGGCTTAAAGCAAGGCCTTTCCAACTTTTGGGCTCATCTTCAAGTTTGACGCCAGTTTCCTGATTTGGATAAATCGAGATGGCCATCAGGTTATTCTAAGAAGGAAATTGAACTGTCAAAAGACTTTCTAAAGAACATTTTCCCGTTTTGATCCACTCGGAGCCTCTGGGAGACGACGCGAACCAACTTCTGCATTCATCATCGAACCTCAACACCTCTGGCTCATCCCGACTTCCCACCTGACTGACTACGGCAGTTTATTGGCTAGTGAAAGTTCTGAAGGATCAGAACCAGAGAATCGACGCTAGACCACTGGGGGAAAGTCGACGAGACATCAACAGTAAGGTGTCTGCTATGAGCTTGTGTTGAGATTAAGATTGGTCGTGTCTCCTTAAACAATCCGAGTCCAAATTCAATCCCAAAATTCGTTAATCACCTTTTTATTCTTTGTTCGTTTAATAGTTAAATCATTTAAACAATACCGCGTTTTATCTCGTTACTAAACATATAATTTCACCATACGAGTTGAGTTATAGAGTTCGAGGTATAACATGTCTGGTCATACATCATCATAATTACATTATCACTGTCTTAACCATATTCTTTATATCTGTTTCATTTATATTATTGTTTTATTATTTTCTTTATTAAACTTAAACATAAAATTCAGAACTATTGTCCGTGTCTTTTCCTGATTTAAGCTGCTCTAGAGTTCACACATTCTGATATGAGATTGATTGATTATTAATAAACTAATATCATTTATGTTTATTTTCTTCCGTTAAGCCGGAAGTGGTGCCCTACTTCGAGGTATATTAGATAAATTCATATCTAATACATTATTTTGCTACTAGGGAAACGGGCCACTTTTAATCCCAAACTGGTCGAAAAACCTTGATTTTGCTAAAGAGCGATTACTCTGATCATCAAGAATTGTGTAGACATTGATTGCTCTTCCAGGTTGTCCATGTGGGTATACTTTTACCAGGCATATCTTGGAGAAGGAACAAGCTGAAAGACCTGGACCACATACTTCTGTACAACAAGAAGTGACTGTGGTTGGAGCCGTAAGACTTTCTTCCTCCTGTGCTGTAAGCTCTGGCTCTCGGTTGGTATTATTGGTACCCCAGAGGGCCTTGCCTGGATGCATAGCTGTGCTGTGATTATAACTTTCACATTCTCTGCACTGGAGCACTTTCTTACAGTCTCTGGCGAAGTGGGATGAGGAAGCTAAACACCTGAAGCATATGCTGTTCTCCTTCAAGTAGGTTTTCCGATCTTCTATATGCTTGGCTCTGAATCCTCTACATTTAGCAAGGGGATGAGGTTTATTCTGTATTGGACATGTCTTTGACAGATCGTTGCTGTATGTTACTTTGTCGGTACTGGTATCCGCTGTGGTAGCAGTTGCAATGTTGGTTTTGTGCACATATATAGGAGTTCTTGAGCTCTTGAATTCTGAGTTTTGCCTTTGTGGAAACTTCTCATACTTGCTGGGACTAGAGAAACTGCTTGAAAGGAAAAAACTGGGGTCATTTCTTGTTCTTGCCTCTTTACAGATGAACTGTGTGAAGAAACTGAATGGTGGGAAGCATGCTCCATTTTGCTCCTTGAACTTTGATCCCACTGAAATCCATTTCTCCTGGAGGCCATGGGGAAGTTTTTCCACGATTGTGTTGACTCCACGGGCTGTGTCCAAGTATGCAAGACCAGGAAGGTATCCATCTTCTTTGGCCGACTGCAATTCCATTAGCAGATCCCCAAGTTCTCTTAGTTTGACGTGATCCTTACTGGTTATGTGGGGGAAACTGTCCAACTTCTTGAAGAGAGCACTC
This sequence comes from Tautogolabrus adspersus, assembly GCA_020745685.1. Lineage (NCBI taxonomy): Eukaryota > Metazoa > Chordata > Actinopteri > Labriformes > Labridae > Tautogolabrus > Tautogolabrus adspersus. Next base: position 11,094,489 of record CM036538.1, on the reverse strand, counting down.
TCTATTACTTCTGGTGCAGCATAACTTTCCAAGAGCCTGTCCCATGCCAGTTTAAGAGCAGCGTAAGGATACGTAACATGCACTGAGCGTATTCTTCTGACCTGTTCCGCTGATTACTTGCCCAGCCACCTTACCAAAAGATCGAGCTCTTCACTTGCCGTGAGATCTAAACCATGGATGGCATTAGTAAAGGATGCTTTGCCATGCTCTGAAGTTTTCCGGACTGTCATCAAACTTAGTTAGACCAGTGGTCACCAGTTCTCTTCTTGCTAGGTACTTGGCAAAGTCTATCATGCTTGTAGCTTCAGTCTGATGTGCATGGTGCTTGCGGTTAGGAGGGCTTTGGTTAGGCTGGTGTGTACAAGGCGTGGGCGCATGATTATTGGACGTTCTCGTAATTTCTCTGTAGACCTGCCTGTTTGCAGTAGAGTGAAGGTTACCATCACCGTTGTGTGAATGAGTCACCTGGGTGTCCTCATGTTTTAGTGATAGTGGTGGTTCTTCGTTGTCGCGTGATCGGCCAGGTGAAAGTGAGATAGCGTCAATAGTTTGCCATTCTCTTTGTTCTTGTACATAGCCTTCAGTTCGCTGCTTCTTAGCTTGAGTTGAGTGGGATCCTCTTTGGCTGTGCCGTTCTCCGTCTTCCTCTGCTGCAGCTGCTTCCAGTATTTCAGCATGTTCCACGGCAGCGGCAGCTTCCTGCTTCAAATGCAAAGCTGCTAGAGTTGCTTCCACTCCCGCTGTCTCTGCCTCCAATCTTGCTTTCTCCTTTTTCATTGCCAGTTCTTTTTCTGCAAATGATGCTCGTGCAAGTGCAGCCTCCGCCTTCGCCCGAGACCTAGCTGCAGCACTGCTTAATGACGACCCAGAGGAGGAGACTGTTGAGCCTGCACCAGATCTTGATGCTTTATCATCTTTCTTTTCCATGTTTGCAGTGTCGTTTCAGCAGCTTGTTTTGCTTATTGTCTTCTACGGCTTTTTTCACTGTACAGTCCTCCCTACGTGTTTGATGTACGTAGTTCGACAGTCAGCCAAACTCCATTCAATGAGTGAGTCAGGTAGTTAGTTCTTTGATTTATTCCCCAAATTGAATAAGGAGTGAAAAACTACAAGACAAAAGAAAATGCACAGATTACTGCCATACCAAAATCTATATAAAGACATTCACACAATTAACTCAATGATCAATGCTGATGTACTGCAAATATACAACAAAAGGAATGCTTAGTTGGCGTTAATGCTAAGCTACATGCTAATGCTATGCTACATGCTAATGCTATGCTACACTACCTCTGAAGCATTACATAAAACATAATAACAAAACTAATGCTAAGGTAATGCTATACAATGTGCTATGATACATCAGAAGCTCAGAAGAAATCCATGATACCAAATACCAATGCTAATGCTAATGTTAACGCCACACATAGTTACTTAGGTACATACTGCTACTGCAAATAATGCTGCTACTACATGCTAACAAATTAACAAAAGGCTAACCATTTCACAATTGCACATGGTCAGGAAACTTACAGCCGTTGCTGTCTTAAGCGCGACAAGCCAGTACATCGTTTAACTGCTCCTGGTGTGGGCACATGTGTGCAACCTTGAGGACTAAAGGAAGAATTGTCAACTTCCTGTTTCCTTTATAGGCAGGGCACTTCCTGTAGCAGTCCCTGACAGGCCAACAGGTGGTGCAATTACAAAGTGTGTCTTTGATGTTTATTTGATGTGTCTTTGATGTTTCTTTGATATTTGATTATGTTTATTTGATGTTTCTTTGATGTATTTTTGGTGTTTGATGATGTGTCTTTGATTTTTCTTTGATGTTTGATGATATTTCTTTGATGTGTCTTTGGTGTTTGATGATGTGTCTTTGATGTTTCTTTGATGTTTCCTTGATGTTTCTTTAATGTTTATTTGATGTGTCTTTGCTGTTTCTTTGATGTTTGATGATTTTTCTTTGATGTTTCTTTGATGTGTCTTTGGTGTTTCTTTGATGTTTGATAATTTGTCTTTGATGTTTCTTTGATGTGTCTTTGATGTTTCTTTGATGTTTGATGATTTTTCTTTGATTTTTCTGTGATGTTATTTTGATGTTTGATGATTTTTCTTTGATGTTTGATGATGTTTCTTTGATGTTTCTTTGGTGTTTGATGATGTTTCTTTGATGTGTCTTTGATGTGTCTTTGATGTTTCTTTGATGTTTCTTTGGTGATTGATGATGTTTCTTTGATGTTTCTTTGATGTGTCTTTGATGTGTCTTTGATGTTTCTTTGATGTGTCTTTGATGTGTCTTTGGTGTTTGATGATGTGTCTTTGATGTTTCTTTGATGTTTCTTTGATGTTTCTTTGATGTGTCTTTGGTGTTTGATGATGTGTCTTAGATGTTTCTTTGATGTGTCTTTGATGTTTCTTTGGTGTTTGATGATGTGTCTTAGATGTTTCTTTGATGTGTCTTTGATGTTTCTTTGATGTTTCTTTGATGTTTCTTTGATGTTTCTTTGGTGTTTGATGATGTGTCTTAGATGTTTCTTTGATGTGTCTTTGGTGTTTGATGATGTTTCTTTGATGTGTCTTTGATGTGTCTTTGATGTTTCTTTGATGTGTCTTTGGTGATTGATGATGTGTCTTTGATGTTTCTTTGATGTGTCTTTGATGTTTCTTTGGTGTTTGATGATGTGTCTTAGATGTTTCTTTGATGTGTCTTTGATGTTTCTTTGATGTTTCTTTGATGTTTCTTTGGTGTTTGATGATGTGTCTTAGATGTTTCTTTGGTGTTTGATGATGTGTCTTAGATGTTTCTTTGATGTTTCTTTGGTGATTGATGATGTTTCTTTGATGTTTCTTTGATGTTTCTTTGATGTTTCTTTGATGTTTCTTTGGTGTTTGATGATGTTTCTTTGATGTTTCTTTGATGTTTCTTTGATGTTTCTTTGATGTTTCTTTGGTGTTTGATGATGTGTCTTTGATGTGTCTTTGGTCTTTGTTTGGTGTTTGATGATGTGTCTTAGATGTTTCTTTGATGTGTCTTTGATGTTTCTTTGGTGATTGATGATGTGTCTTTGATGTTTCTTTGGTGTTTGATGATGTGTCTTTGATGTTTCTTTGATGTTTCTTTGATGTGTCTTTGATGTTTCTTTGGTGTTTGATGATGTGTCTTTGATGTTTCTTTGATGTTTCTTTGATGTGTCTTTGATGTTTCTTTGATGTGTCTTTGATGTTTCTTTGGTGTTTGATGATGTTTCTTTGATGTTTCTTTGATGTGTCTTTGATGTTTCTTTGATGTTTCTTTGATGTGTCTTTGGTGTTTGATGATGTTTCTTTGATGTTTCTTTGATGTGTCTTTGATGTTTCTTTGGTGTTTGATGTGTCTTAGATGTTTCTTTGATGTTTCTTTGATGTTTCTTTGGTGTTTGATGATGTGTCTTAGATGTTTCTTTGGTGTTTGATGATGTTTCTTTGATGTTTCTTTGGTGATTGATGATGTTTCTTTGATGTTTCTTTGATGTGTCTTTGATGTGTCTTTGATGTTTCTTTGATGTGTCTTTGATGTTTCTTTGGTGATTGATGATGTTTCTTTGATGTTTCTTTGATGTTTCTTTGATGTGTCTTTGATGTTTCTTTGGTGTTTGATGATGTGTCTTTGATGTTTCTTTGATGTGTCTTTGATGTTTCTTTGATGTGTCTTTGATGTTTCTTTGGTGTTTGATGATGTTTCTTTGATGTTTCTTTGGTGATTGATGATGTTTCTTTGATGTGTCTTTGATGTTTCTTTGATGTTTCTTTGGTGATTGATGATGTTTCTTTGATGTGTCTTTGATGTTTCTTTGATGTGTCTTTGATGTTTCTTTGATGTTTCTTTGGTGTTTGATGATGTGTCTTTGATGTTTCTTTGATGTGTCTTTGATGTTTCTTTGATGTTTCTTTGGTGTTTGATGATGTGTCTTTGATGTGTCTTTGGTCTTTGTTTGGTGTTTGATGATGTGTCTTAGATGTTTCTTTGATGTTTCTTTGATGTTTCTTTGGTGTTTGATGATGTTTCTTTGATGTTTCTTTGGTGATTGATGATGTTTCTTTGATGTTTCTTTGATGTGTCTTTGATGTTTCTTTGATGTTTCTTTGGTGTTTGATGATGTGTCTTTGATGTTTGTTTGATGTTTCTTTGATGTGTCTTTGATGTGTCTTTGATGTTTCTTTGATGTTTCTTTGGTGATTGATGATGTGTCTTTGATGTTTCTTTGATGTGTCTTTGATGTTTCTTTGATGTTTCTTTGATGTGTCTTTGGTGTTTGATGATGTGTCTTTGATGTTTCTTTGATGTGTCTTTGATGTTTCTTTGGTGTTTGATGTGTCTTAGATGTTTCTTTGATGTTTCTTTGATGTTTCTTTGGTGTTTGATGATGTGTCTTAGATGTTTCTTTGGTGTTTGATGATGTTTCTTTGATGTTTCTTTGGTGATTGATGATGTTTCTTTGATGTTTCTTTGATGTGTCTTTGATGTTTCTTTGATGTTTCTTTGATGTGTCTTTGATGTTTCTTTGGTGTTTGATGATGTGTCTTTGATGTTTCTTTGATGTGTCTTTGATGTTTCTTTGATGTTTCTTTGGTGTTTGATGATGTTTCTTTGATGTGTCTTTGATGTGTCTTTGATGTTTCTTTGATGTGTCTTTGATGTCTCTTTGGTGATTGATGATGTGTCTTTGATGTTTCTTTGGTGATTGATGATGTGTCTTTGATGTTTCTTTGATGTGTCTTTGATGTTTCTTTGGTGATTGATGATGTTTCTTTGATGTGTCTTTGATGTGTCTTTGATGTTTCTTTGATGTGTCTTTGATGTTTCTTTGGTGTTTGATGATGTTTCTTTGATGTTTCTTTGATGTGTCTTTGATGTTTCTTTGATGTTTCTTTGATGTTTCTTTGATGTGTCTTTGATGTGTCTTTGGTGTTTGATGATGTGTCTTTGATGTTTGTTTGATGTTTCTTTGATGTTTCTTTGATGTGTCTTTGATGTTTCTTTGATGTGTCTTTGATGTTTCTTTGGTGATTGATGATGTGTCTTAGATGTTTCTTTGATGTTTCTTTGATGTGTCTTTGATGTGTCTTTGATGTTTCTTTGGTGTTTGATGATGTGTCTTTGATGTTTCTTTGATGTGTCTTTGATGTTTCTTTGGTGTTTGATGATGTTTCTTTGATGTTTCTTTGGTGTTTGATGATGTTTCTTTGATGTTTCTTTGGTGTTTGATGATGTTTCTTTGATGTTTCTTTGGTGTTTGATGATGTTTCTTTGATGATTCTTTGATGTGTCTTTGATGTTTCTTTGGTGTTTGATGATGTGTCTTTGATGTTTCTTTGATGTTTCTTTGATGTTTCTTTGATGTGTCTTTGATGTTTCTTTGGTGTTTGATGATGTGTCTTTGATGTTTCTTTGATGTTTCTTTGATGTGTCTTTGGTGTTTGATGATGTGTCTTTGATGTTTCTTTGATGTGTCTTTGATGTTTCTTTGATGTGTCTTTGATGTGTCTTTGGTGTTTGATGATGTTTCTTTGGTGATTGATGATGTTTCTTTGATGTGTCTTTGATGTTTCTTTGATGTTTCTTTGGTGTTTGATGATGTTTCTTTGATGTGTCTTTGATGTTTCTTTGATGTTTCTCTGATGTTTCTTTGGTGTTTGATGATGTTTCTTTGATGTTTCTTTGATGTGTCTTTGGTGTTTGATGATGTTTCTTTGATGTGTCTTTGATGTTTCTTTGATGTTTCTTTGATGTGTCTTTGGTGTTTGATGATGTTTCTTTGATGTTTCTTTGATGTGTCTTTGGTGTTTGATGATGTGTCTTTGATGTTTCTTTGATGTGTCTTTGATGTTTCTTTGGTGTTTGATGATGTGTCTTAGATGTTTCTTTGATGTGTCTTTGATGTTTCTTTGATGTTTCTTTGATGTTTCTTTGGTGTTTGATGATGTGTCTTTGATGTTTCTTTGATGTTTCTTTGATGTTTCTTTGATGTTTCTTTGATGTTTCTTTGATGTGTCTTTGATGTGTCTTTGGTGTTTGATGATGTTTCTTTGATGTGTCTTTGATGTTTCTTTGGTGTTTGATGATGTGTCTTTGATGTTTCTTTGATGTTTCTTTGATGTTTCTTTGATGTGTCTTTGATGTTTCTTTGGTGTTTGATGATGTGTCTTTGATGTTTCTTTGATGTTTCTTTGATGTTTCTTTGATGTTTCTTTGATGTTTCTTTGATGTGTCTTTGATGTTTCTTTGATGTTTCTTTGATGTGTCTTTGATGTGTCTTTGATGTTTCTTTGATGTTTCCTTGATGTTTCTTTAATGTTTATTTGATGTGTCTTTGCTGTTTCTTTGATGTTTCTTTGATGTTTGATGATTTTTCTTTGACGTTTGTTTGATGTTTCTTTGATGTGTCTTAGATGTTTCTTTGATGTTTCTTTGGTGATTGATGATGTGTCTTTGATGTTTCTTTGATGTGTCTTTGATGTTTCTTTGGTGTTTGATGATGTGTCTTAGATGTTTCTTTGATGTTTCTTTGATGTTTGATGATGTGTCTTTGATGTTTCTTTGATGTGTCTTTGATGTTTCTTTGGTGATTGATGATGTGTCTTAGATGTTTCTTTGATGTGTCTTTGGTGTTTGATGATGTTTCTTTGATGTGTCTTTGATGTGTCTTTGATGTTTCTTTGATGTTTCTTTGATGTTTCTTTGGTGATTGATGATGTTTCTTTGATGTGTCTTTGATGTTTCTTTGGTGTTTGATGATGTGTCTTTGATGTTTCTTTGATGTTTCTTTGATGTTTCTTTGGTGATTGATGATGTGTCTTTGATGTTTCTTTGATGTGTCTTTGATGTTTCTTTGGTGTTTGATGATGTGTCTTTGATGTTTCTTTGATGTTTCTTTGATGTGTCTTTGATGTGTCTTTGATGTATCTTAGATGTTTCTTTGATGTAGCTTTGATGTTTCTTTGATGTGTTCTTGATGATGTTTCTTTGGTGTTTGATGATGTTTCTTGATGATGTTTCTTTGATGTTTCTTTGATATTTGATGATGTTTCTTTGATGTTTCTTTGATGTTTCTTGATGATGTTTCTTGATGATGTTTCTTTGATGTTTTTTTGATGTTAGTTTGTTTGATGTTTCTGTGATGTTTGTTTGTTGTTTCTTTGATGTGTCTAACAAAGTTAGACAGACAGAAGGACAGACAGACAGAATGCAATGTGATTTTCCCTTTAATAAATTGCACATAAAATCAATGTCTACACAGTTTTGCAACTTATGGGAACTTTTACTGAGGGAATTTTGAAATAAGCATGGACTCCATAATATTTTCATCATTTTACATTGTGTTTAAAAAAGCTTTTTTCCCATAGTTAAGCAAATAAATCCACTGCATTTAGCTTTTGGACAACCTCCTTTAGGACATTTGAAGGTATCAGAACATATTACTGTAAAGGTTTGAAGTTATCTTTGCTCAAACTATAGGCTCAAAGCGCAGAGTTCCAATGTATTTTTTATACTTGTTTTACATTGCACTAAAACGCTTTGTAATAGCTTTGTGAATAACTCCTTTGTTAAGTTTATCACAAATTTAAACGTAGATTTAGTGCCATTAAAGTATGACAATAAAACTTTACATAACATAATCAGATGTATGTATTACATTTTCTTGGGTTTTAATATAACAGCTAATAATGACATAACCTGTTCATAATGTTATAACTTGTTCATGAAATGTCTACAATTATAGTGATTTATTATGAACCTTTACAGTAATAGGAACTGAAAATGGATAACTTGATGAGCAGTGATTGATAGTAGTGATTTTATGACTTGTTGCTACATTCACTGTGGCAATAAAAGTACACTTCAAAGTTAGACATTCCTTCCTGGTCCGAAATGAGGTTTAATCTAGCTTTAATTCTGCTCTGTCTCACTAGATGATTTGACCGATTTAATTTCTTTGATTACGTTTAGCCCTTTCTCAAACCCCTTGATGTGGGCGTAAATGTGAAGAGCTGCTGAGTTGTATCACTCTGCATGAAGTATGATAAACAAGTAAAGGACTATCATAGGAAACAGACAGAAAGCCATGTCACATCATGGTGTATACATTTACATACCCCATAAAACGGGGGACATGAATAAATAGCCTATAATGTGTCTACTTTTTTTTCTTTGGTGAATGCAATGCGCTTCCGTTGTGAAGTCAAGTCAAGTCAAGTCAAGTTTAATTATATAGCACATTTCATACGACAGGAGTACACTCAATGTGGTTTAAATCAGAAAAATAACAAAGATACACAACAATGACACTGTGTAAGAGCATATGAGATGAGAAGGTATTACATATAAAACAAAGGTTTAATACAAAAAATAAAATATACACAGTTAACATTCTAAAATAATTTAAACCTAACTAAAAGCTTGTGCAAAAAGATATGTTTTTAGCTTGCTTTTAAAAGAACAAACTGTTGTAGCAGACCTAGGATCATGTGGTATGGAATTCCAGAGAATGGGGCCGTAGTGACTGAAGGCACCATAGGCTGATTTAGAGTGAATTCTTGGTACAGTGAGGAGTCCTTTATTTGAAGATCTCAGGGATCTGTCCGGTGTGTATTGAGTGAGCATATTGGTAATGTAGGAAGGGGCTAAGCCATTCAAGGATTTGAAGACAGTTAAAAGTATTTTAAAAATCAATTCTTTGCTTAATAGGGAGCCAGTGAAGGGAGATTAAAACAGGAGTGGTGTGTTCAAACCTTTTGGTTCTTGTCAGTATTCTGGCTGCAGCATTCTGAACAAGCTGGAGCTTATTCAAAACCTGCTTTGTCAGCCCAGCAAAAACTGCATTACAATAAACTAATCTTCTAGAAATAAATGCGTGAACCAGCTTTTCAGAATCTGATTGTGACAGGAGGAATCTCACTTTAGATATATTCCTGAGGTGATAAAATGCAGTCTTGCAGATAAAAGATATACGTTTCTGGAAGCTGAGATCAGCATCCAAAATCACACCCAGGCTTTTTGCATGCTCACATGGCTTATCTGATAGGGGAGCTAATTGATGTTGGATGTGGTGCCTCAAAGCCTTTGGGCCCACTAACAGAATCTCTGTTTTATTCTCATTGTTGTAAGAAATTTTTGGACATCCAATGTTTGATGTCGTTAATACATTGGAGAAGATTCCAGAAGATAAAGAGACATTAACAATACAAAGGACATCGTCTAACAGACAGTTGGAAACATCTTTAAACAGTTTAGTAGGCATTGGGTTAAGAGCGCATGTTGCGGAGCTTAACATCTTTACCACATTTTGTAATTCACTAAGTTGAATAGGAGTGAAGTTGGAAAGAGTGTTGACGGCATGTGACCGAGTTAAAGAGGAGGGGTCACATCCACCAGCAGGGGGAGCTACAATATTATTTCTAATAGATTCAATTTTGGATTTGAAGTATGAGGCAAGTTCATTACATTTCTCTAGAGATTGGAGCTCGGCAGGAATTTGTAGAGGAGGGTTAATCAGTTTGTCGATCGTATTAAACAGAAATTTTGAGTTATTCTGATTTTCAGAAATAATTTGAGAGAAGTAATGCTTTCTAGATTTTTTAATTTCATCGTTATATTTACTGAGCAGGTCCTTATAGGTATTATAATTAACAAGCAATTTGGTTTTGCGCCACTTACGTTCAGATTTGCGACAGGCTCTCTTTAGTGCCCGCACTCTTACGACGTTCATCCAAGGTGATTTTGTTTTACAGGGAATGCGCTTGGTTTTCATAGGAGCAATGTCATCCATAATTTGTGTCACTGAAGAGTTAAAATTATTGACAAGATATTCAAACGTGGACAAGGAAGACAGATTTAAATCAGATTGAGAGCAGGTACGCCTATCAGAACTAGTATACCTAGCAGTAAACCTGTCAGATGTGTCTGCTCGAATGGAGCGCCTATTAACATATTTTAAGCCAGGTACTGGTTTGGTAAACCTGGGGGGTATTCCATCAACGTCGCTAGAGAAAGCCGCGCTCACCTGAAAAAGTCAGACTGAAACTAACACCATCTCCTAATTAGGGCTCAAGTCGTTCCATCAACGCAGATCAGCCTTGTTTAATCAGGGCTGACTCAAGACAGACTTGCATAGTCTCGCTTTGTGCACGCACCCGAGGTTTACAAGAAGCCCAAATGAATGGATGAATGAAAAGACGATCAAATGAGTCACGCAGAGGGGAGAGTTAGAGCGCCGTTTGTTTCAACAGCTGAACCAACGCTGCTGATTGAGCTGTTCCAACAATTTAAAGATTTTATTACTAAAAAAGTCAAACTGAAAATAATAATATAGCCTACGACAGAGGATAAGGGCAACCTTAAAGAAAAACTAAATCTAAAATTTCGAGCCCAAACTAGTAGGCTAAATGTAGGCCTATGACTTTATTCTCGTTAATGTACGAGTTTAATCTCGAAATTTTTTATCTATTTATTTCTTTAAGGTGACCCTAATACTCCGTCGTAATAATAAGCCAGAGAGATGGCGTGGTAGAAAAGTTCAGACGGACTAAATGTGCGAGTTATGAAAGTTGCAGGTTCATGTGCATTTGACTTAATTATTCTGTGCTCTTTTATCTTTTATTGAAACTTCTTTGTCTGAACTTTCGTATTTGAGATAGATAGATAGATAGATAGATAGATAGATAGATAGATAGATAGATAGATAGATAGATAGATAGATAGATAGATAGATAGATAGATAGATAGATAGATAGATAGATAGATAGATAGATAGATAGATAGATAGATAGATCCATCCAGTAGCAGTTTGTAAGACCTAACACCTGCTGCCGCCCTTCCTGTATGTATAGAGCCCATTTACCTGCACAAACATCAAAAAGAAACCCCTACAGAGATCAAAATCTAAGTATTGCCTACAATAAAAAAATAGACATACACCATTCAAAAGCAAATGAACACTTAAAGGAATAAAACCCTGTATACAATTTAAATCACAGATTAAAATGAGACCTGTCCAATATAGAGCAGACCTCTGTTACAGCTGCACAGAAGCATTTCTATGGAAATGTACAGCAGTGTCTGAATGGAGGTGGTGCACATTCACATTGAGTCTGTGCATACTTTAAGGTGAAAGTGTTGTAATATATTATCCAACAAGAAGTGTCCAACAAGAGGCTGTCTCTTTAAAACAGATAAGTGGAAAGGCTATACATCCAGGAGTGTGCTTCCCCCCCCCCCCCCCCCCCCTCCCTCCCTCTGCAGAGTGCTGTGTGACTATATGATGTGTTGTCTCCATAATATCAGACGTATGTTTAAAATAGTGTTGCAGGCCAACAGGAAACAGACAACACATGACAAAGTATTCAGGTTGTTAATAAGCCCTACGTGTGTTTGTGTAACATTAAATGTTAAACTCCACAGTGGTCAGGAATGAAATGTCAATTTCACTGTCATAATATTTCTTAAAATAATAAATAAAAGGAGATGCCATGGAGGCAGAAGAAGAGTGGCTTTCTTTCTTTCATTCTCTGTGTATTAAATTATCTCACTCAATTTCCATTTCAGTTCAGTAGGCCTACGTCAGGCTTTACTGGCATCTCTCTCTCATTGTTGGTCTGTCTGCCTGTCTCTCTTGTTTCACCAGCCAATCAGAGACAGGGTAGGGCGGGTCCTTGTAGGGTGTGAATTATTTATTAGGCTTTTTATAAAATCATGTTTGTTTTACCTTTTTTAATATCTCCTCACGTGTAGTTGCATTAGATGTGTGACTTTTGCGATATAATTAAGGGTTTTATTCATGACTGATTTTGAACAAAGCTGAGACTTCAGTTTTATGATCTTTTTCTATTATTCTAACATGACGTGAGTGACGTGAGCGCGGAAACTCACCTGACGGAACGGTCTTTTATGAGTCTGTTTCTACCTGTCAGACATTTTTTGACACACAGCTAAACTAAGTTCGACAGTTAGCCTGGTCCGGAGCAGACTTGTTCACCAGCATAAGTTACCATGGTAACTCAGCGAGGATTCATATAAACTACGTTGATGGAACGAAACTCCCACTTAAATGAGCCAGACTTATCGAAATAAGCGAGGATTCTGCTTAATCCTGCTTCATGGAATACCCCCCTGGTAACATTGAATAAAACACAAAAATGATCTGAGATCCCAAGTCTAGGGTGTACTTTAGAGTAATTTCGAGGCCTTTAGAAATAACCAGGTCAAGAGTGTGGCCCTGATTATGAGTAGGCCTATCAATATGTTGTATGAACTCAAAAGATGATAACAAGTCAGTGAAATGATTAGCAAAATTGTTTGTGGTGTTATCAATATGAATGTTAAAATCCCCTGAAATAAGGATTGAGTCGTACTGAACAGTGATTTTAGATAATATAGCTCACCAAATTCCGATATAAATCCCTTCTTAAGCCTTGGAGGGCGGTAAATTGTGACCACTAGACTGGGATGGACAGATCTTATTTGCAGAGCTAAATACTCAAAAGTAGAGTAGGAACCAAAAAGAACAGATTTGCATGTTAGGATATCTGAGAAAATAGCAGCAAAACCACCACCCTTCTTGTTGGGTCTGGCACAGTGTGAAAATGAAAAATTAGGAGGTGAAGTTTCAATCAATTCTTTGCTCCCAGTGTCATCGAGCCAAGTCTCAGTAAGGAGAATACAGTCAAGATTGTGAGATCTAACAATATCATTGACAATGAAGGTTTTATTGTTTAGGGATCTGACATTAAGGAGTGTCATTTTTAGTGAGTGTGCAGAATAATTGGAATTGTCAGCTGTGGAAAGGACTGGTCTGAGATGGTTTGAGAGTTTTGGAGACTGTGCTTGAATGACAGAGCACGCATTGGCAGGACCCACACTGTCATGGCTGGATACAGTAGTGGGAGACATTGAGGTCTGGATCAGGTCTTGCCGTGGTACATATCAGAACGAGTTAAAAGCGATGAATTTGATTAAATTATCCGTCAGCTGCTTTGTTCCCTTGCTATTAGGGTGTAACCCATCTGCTCTGTACAGGCTTGAGTTGGTCAAAAAAATAATCAAAGTTCGAGATGAAGTCATAACCTGCTGCAGAACAAAAGTTTTTCAACCATTGATGTAGGCTAAAGAGATGACTGAAGCGTTCAGATTTTTGGGAAATAGTTGGAATTCGGCCAGACATGAGACAGTACTATCTACCCAGACTTCAACTGTGTTGCACAGGGACTCCAGGTCTGCATATAATTTGCTGGACTTTCTTGACGTCATTCGTCCCTACGTGAATTAAAACAATCTTGACCGACGGATCATGCAGGTCCATGAGCAGAGGAATGAGCTCAATGAAGTCAACTACCTTGGCACCAGATAGACAGTATGTGATTGCACATGGGAGAGTTAGATGCCTAACGATAGAATCACCTAATATTAACAGCTCTGGGTTGTTGCTTACCACACAGCTGTTGTAGCAGGCGAGTTTCGGCTGGAGCTGTAGTGCTACACTAGCCGTGCTAGCATTGGTAGTAATCTGCAGGTCCAGTAGACCGGTCCCCCGGCCAGAGGGTTGATGGCGGGGAGCAGCGGGGGCAGCCGGATATTCGGATTTCGCAGCAGGAGCTCTATCACTGCCACTCGGTGATGGACTACACACTCGGGGGCGCTTGTCCCGCTTTTCAGATGGAGATCCAGATCTGGAACTGGAGTTGCAGTGCGAAGATCTGCGTCGTTTTGAGGATGTAACTTTACGATTACCCTCGGCATAGCCTCGACTCTGCAGAGGCGAAGGCGAGGTTGGCACAGCGGCCAAAGGAGCAAAGAAGTTAGATAGTTCCAGAATAGCGGTATCCTCTTGGGAGTCTTAGAGGGGAAGGGATATTCTATTCTTGCCCTTTACCACTGAGGTCCAGGTGGAACAGCCAGGAGGATTGGTGGTATCATAGTGGTTATCCTTCGCTGGTAGATTCATAACACCAGGAGGCTCTAGCGAGGCTACAAGGGAGCCAAGGTCCGTCTGCCGCTGGAGAAGGACAGAGATGAGCTGCTCGATGGAGGCTAGCTCAGCTCTGAGCTCGGAGATAAACGAGGAGGTGACCATGGTGGGAATATATCCTCAGTTTCGTCAGGAAAGTATCGGGTTTGGAGGTAAGCAAGAATCGGCCACCCTAGCCACCAGGCTAAAAACAAACCTAGCTAGGCTAGTTGTCGAGGCAGTCAGGTAGCCATGGCTGGCTGTCGTGGCATAAAACTTACCAAAGAAGGAAATAGGGTTAATTAATTTGTAGCGGATCAGTGACGTAACAGTGACGTAAGAGATCAAGGGACTAAATTCAGAGAAGCCCCGCGCGTCTCTGACGTCATATGTACGGTCTTTGGTCTCTAAAAACAGCATTTTTCCATTGACAGTGAGTCAGATCAAATCGTGGATACATCAGATTAAGGAAACATTTCTACAAGCTTGAAGATTTTAAAGCCGTTTCCTTCACAATCTAGAAGAAGAAAGAAAGAAGTGAAAAGTAAGTAAAAGTCTCAAACTTCATGCTTAACATATGAACTTGCAAATCTCTGTTTGACCTCGGGTTTGTCATCAAACATTTTTGAGACTAAAATGTAATTAAATTAATTTAGCTTCAAGCGTATATTAGGTGTTATATATATATACAACATATATATATATATATATATATATATAGTGGTGTTGCTGAGTGATGACATGTATTTCTTTTTAAAGTGATAATACATCATTTCTACTTAAAAGAGTGTCACTAATGATTTTACCTCCATGTCTTTGTCCTTTTTTCAGTGAATCAAAGGGAACATAGTCATAAAAGATCTACTGCATCCCAAACCTTCATGACTTGGCAATGTCATGATGGGACCCCTGCCGAGGTGACAAAACAGACTTTGACTCAACAGACTTTGACTCGAGTCTCAAAAAACTCAGGAAGTGGAAATTCATTATTTATCTGTTATCTTTAAGCTGGTTATGTATCTAAAGTACATGCAGTTTAATTTCGTTGTCATGTTGTAACATGAGCTACAGTTTAGTTCGTAAGCTTCCGTTTGTAGCTGTTTGTCATAACATGTAGCATCGTGCTAAGTTTCGTCTCATGAGCCGAGTGAGTCGAGTAGTTTCGGCAGTGCAAGTGACTCAAGTAAATGTAAAGAAAACGTTCAGAAAGAGAGGAACGTGTGATTTGTACCTTTATAAAAGTATTAGCTTGTTAGTACTGGTAAATGTGATAATGATGTTGTGCTTAGTTTCACATTCACGTTGATTGTTGAACGCTACTCTGACGCAGCTGCGCCATTTTCCTGCACAAGGTTTGTGTACAGGCACGCCGGAAAGTATGTTTGTGAATTCATGTTTATTATGCTGAATGTGTAAAGCTTAGTTAATTGTGAGACTAGGAGAGGATTTGAATTCAAGTAAATGTGTCTGATGTTATTTTATTTTGTCATATTTTTGTATTTTCAGTTGTATATTTGTTTACATGTATTTAATTTAAAACTACTTTGAAGATGTGTGAATTTATATGACTTTAAACAGTGTTTTATTTTGATTTGTATTGTCCATGAGTTTAATATATTATTTTATGAAATGTGTTGGTAATGATGAAGTGACTGTGTTCAGACAATAAATGAGCTGGCATGAGCAAGACGCTAAAAGTTTGTCTTCTTATCATTCCACAGATTTATTTTAGGCTACCCAGTGCTTCCTAGCCTGTGTAACCTTTGCTGCCGGTCCAGATTCCCCTAGGTCTGGCGCCGGTAACATCTGCAGCTGAAACATCAGGCAGCTCAATATGGAAGTTCATCAGTGGTGTTCTGTTTATGCTCCTGCTCCTTCAAACTTTTGATGAGTGACCTTCAAGCTTTTTGATACAAACATTTCAAGTACATAAGAAAATCCTTGAGAAAACCTCAATTTCCTGATTGGAGTTTTTGAGATATGGTTATCAAAATAAAGTTTCTAACATTTGTGCTTTGTATCCCTCAGGAAACTCAACGATCAAAGTTGGCAACAGCGTGCACTTGATGGAATTGAGGTACCTTCAACAGAGCACAAACGTGGCTACTCCTCTGGCAGACAAATTACCAAACTTTGACCTGGAATCGCAAGGTAAGTTATCTACATCGACCATCTTTCCAATTGTTGACCATATTCACACGGCGGCCATTTACCCCTGACATTTTTGCCTCAGAGCTCAAATATGTTTTTAGTATTATAAAGGTATATTCCTGGTTGCAAAACATAAATGTAGGGAATGTGATGAATCTTAATTAATGTTCTTCTTCCCATTGATCTGAACCTAAAACACACAGCAAATGGTAAATGGACTTGAGCTTGTATAGCTCTTTTCTAGTCTTCTGACTACTCAAAGTGCTTTTAAACCGCAGGGTAGGTGTGACACCTACCCATTCACAAATTGATGGCAGAGGCCGCTATGTAAAGTGTCCAATCAGTATTAACTAATCCTATTCATACAAATTCACACGCTGCTGACGAAGCAGCCGGAGCAATTTGGGGTTAAGTGTCTTGCCCAAGGACTTATCAGACAGGGGGCTGCATGAGCTGGGGATTGAACACTTGACCTTCCGGTTTGTCTTTTTGTTAGGATCCCCATTAGCTGTACCAGAGAGCTCAGCTATTCTTCCTGGGGTTGAGGGACGACCGACTCTACCACTGATCCACAGCCGTCCCACAGTTATACAACTAATATTAGCAGTCAAATTCGAAGCTAGACTTCGTTGAAGATCTATCAGACGGTTCACCTCCCCTCCCAAAGGCTTCTGAACGGTTTGCCTTTCGGAGGGGAGGTGAACCGTCTGATAGATACAAAGATAACCACTTGATAGTATTATACAGGAAAGGCTTACATTTCTGGCTGAGTTGGGTGGCTGTTATCATTAGCTCTGGTAGCTGTCAGTCATCAAATCATTTGTTTTAACTTCTAGTACAGGACAATGTCCCCACACACTATCACTACCCTTTGTTATTTCAATTCATGAGCAACCAAGAAGTGGTGACATGAAAACAGTCGTATCCAGTTTGCCTCAATTAATAAAGCACTGCAGCGTTTTGACATAGATTTGAGTTTACCAATCTGAGTGTGACCTCAGAGGGAAATGGCTGCCATGAGAATATAAAATATTCCACTGGTGGGATTCATCTGAAAAACAGAGAAGAGTGATCCAGGTAAGAATCAATCAGCCACATTAACAGATGTTTTATCAGTCATATTATATCACATTATAAACAGTTGAAAGCAGAGGTGTGGACTTGAGTCACGTGACTTGGACTCGAGTCACAAATTTGATGACTTTAGACTCGACTTGGCAATATCTCAAATGACTCACAACTCGATTTGGACTTTAACACCAATGACTCTTGACTTCACTTGGACTTGAGCCTTAAGACTCGAAGATACTTGAGCTTTAAACGTGTATGTTTTTTAAAAAGTGCAACGAATAAAAATATTTCCCTTCACTTCCTGAATCTACTAACGCTTTTCATCCACTCTCAGCAAGCCGACACCTTTCCCCCAGAATCCACCTTGTTTGAAACATCCGACAACATCCAATCAAATGTCAGAATAGCCCATGAAGAAGTGTGTAATGTTGTTGAATGGACGCTAACGCAAGCCACACAAACACCATGCTACCAAAGATAATTACATTCACGTACAAAAATTTCGAGGTGGTAAACAAGAAAAGAGTTGCCGTATGTAAAACGTGCAGTTCAAGAATTACAGACGGGGATGCAACAACTTCAAACTTCGTTCGACATTAACTACACTATTTAAATTACTGTAGGCTATTAACAAACGGTACAGCTTACATTACTTGTGCTTCATTATCCATATAGTGCTACTCTACACTCCTACTCCACTACATCTGAGAGGGAAATAATGTACTTTACTCCAATACGTTTGTCTGACAGCTTCAGCTAATTTTCAGATCACAGTGAAAACCTTGCATTGTATATCCAAATATGCTGGTTTTGAATGTTTGCAATTTATGTTATTGTTTTGTATCAATTCTAAATTAAGTGTTACTATATGGCCTCTAAATATAACTTATTTTTCCTTAACATTCCCCTCAAAATCTGAATTGTATGCTTCAAATTTGAAGCTAATTTAGGTGTTGTAGTTTCCAATCTAATTACTTTAACTAGCTTGATGGTTACAAATCTAGTTTCATCTGCAATTCATGTAGGCCTGTAAGGCATTTTCTGACATCTGTTTAACATGCTTACCTCTTACACATATGAAGAATACCAGATGAACAAAACCATCATAAATGAACCACTACAGCCTTCAATCTCACAGTTCATGGACACCCGTGCAGGTTAGTACAGCACAAGTCATCCACAGCAGAAAGCAATCACCAATGCAATACTGTCTGACTTGGTTATCGATTGCAACATGCCACTGTCTATTGTGGAAAACAAGAGTTTTCTGCACTTTTTGACTGTAGTTAACAGTAAGTACAGCCCAGTGTGTCGCAGAACATTGTCATCAAAAGCAGATAGCCTTGCTGCAGAGAGACGTTTAAAGTTGAAAACTCAGTTGAGCAACACAGACCATGTTTCAGTTAACGTGGACATTTGGTCTGACAGAAAGATGAGGGGGTTCCTTGGTGTCACTTTGCACTGGATAGAGAAGGAGGAAGAGAGGCTACAGCTAAAGTCCAATCTATTAGCCATTGACAGATTCAAAGGGTCACACACAGCTTAAAGAATCTGTGAGCAATTTGAGGCCATTTGCGATGAGTATGAAATAAAATATAAATTGGGCTATATTATCAGTGACAATGCAGCCAAGATGCGGAAAGCGTTCACAGTGTGCTTCCCCTCCGAACAAGAAGATGACGTGCATGACGAGGATCATCTTGATGACCCTGAGCTCTGGCATGACCTCACCCTGTAAGATCAGCAAACAGTAGATGCTGCAATGGGTAAAAAACAGTGCTTGCAGTGGCACCGAACCCCCAACAATTCAGGGGGCGCCTCCTGTGGGCTGCCACCGCACTCTGACATCTCTCCATTAATGCAGGTCCACAGGTCGTGTTTGTGCATGTGTGTGATTCAGGCCTGTGTGTGTGAGAAGCATACCTCTCAATAACAGAGTGCGAACCAGAATTTGCCCTCGGGGATTAATAAACTATATAAAATCAATTTTAAAAAAATGAGTACGACATTTAAAGATGTGTTTGATGCAGAATTTAGGGAAGAAAGAGGCATCCCTGCCTGTTACGGCTGCAGCCGGGCCCCCTTTGTGTGTGTGTGGTGTGTGTGTGTGGGTGGGTGGGGTGCATCTTAAGTGCCTATTTTTCAGGTGATCAATGGGGTACTGTCTGGGGGAGCGAGCGGCCAATCGGCGAAGAGCATACGCTGATGTCAATGCTTAAGAAGTCTGCCGGTGCAGTCGTGTGGAGGCCGGCTTGAGAGAGAGACGTTCGTCCGTGCCTCTTAGAAATATTGTGGTGTGAAACTATATGGTACTTGTAGACTGGGCCAGGTATTGGTGATTATTGTATTTTAGAAGCACATTTCTGCACACTGCACGTAGGTATTTCATTTGTTAGTCACATTAGGTTAGGGGTGCTGTTTGGTTGTGTTTTTGGTTTGGGTAGTTAGGGTAGCAGGTTAGATTTTATATTGATTTTGTTTCTCCAAGATTAGTTCTAGATTTACAAACTCTAAGTTAGAATCTTTTTCTGTTTTCCTTATTTCTTGATTTAAACAGCACCCGTCGGCCCTTCTCAGTTGCCTCACTTATTGTTTCATAATTTTACTCATTTGTTAATAAATAACTTTGATTTACCATCAACAACTGGTTTTATGTTTCGTCCCTTTTCCCTACACGAGCCGGGTCGTAACACTGCCTCTGTCAACACAAGATGGAACTCAACACTGAGGCAAGTGAAGGCCGTTCTCCACTGTGATCATCTTAAGATCTTAAGTTGTGTCAAGTTCTAGAAAAGGCTGGACACAAGGAGTTGTTGTTTACAGCACGGGAGTGGAATCTGTTGAAGGAGTTGGTGGACATCCTTAAGCCATTTGGAGAGGCCACAGATTTGATACAGGGGGAGAAGATGGTCACAATTCAGTTCTGTTGTTCCCTCTGTCCTGTCCCTCAATCACCACCTGGAGAAGCTGAAGCCTCAAGTGCGTTTCCTGAGCGGCCTGGTCAGAAGTCTTCAGGCATCCCTGAACAAAAGATTTCTTGGAATCTTCATCAATGTTAAAATGGCCAGGACAGAAGATGGAATCACTGCCCCCTTTTCCGTTCAAGTCTACCTCAAAGCAGCTGCGTTGGATCCAGCCTTTTCGCTAATGTGGGTGAAGCACCAAGTGCTGGTCAGTCGTGAGGTCAGGGCAGAGGTGGCACAACAGGTCAAAGGTAAATATTATTGGTTTTAATCCAACTTTTATTTTCCTCATTTGATCTTATTAATTGCTACAATAATACTTTTTTGCTTTAATACACAGTATCACCAACACTGACCATAATAATGGCTCTTTTGTTTCTGCTATTTTTACATGTTTTGCAGAACTGATCCTGCAAGATGCAGCAGAGCCTGAGCAACATGTGCCTCTTATTAATGAGGAACAGCAAGATGACTTTGGACAATTGGGTGAAGGGCTGTTTGCTGCCTACCATAAGAAGCAGAAGAAGGATGTAAGGGCCACTCCAGGACTCCAGCTAAGTCACTACCTTGACATATCTGAAGGACAGAACGCCCTCTTGTTCTGGGCAATGAACATGATGACTCTTCCTTCACAATTCCGAGTAGCTATCAGGGTTTTGGCAGTGCCTGCCTCCAGTGCTCCGGTGGAGCGAGTTTTCAGCCATGGGGGCATCATACTACGGCCCCACCGTGCACAAATGACTGACGAGACTTTTGGCCAATCTGGTCTTCTGCAAATGCAATGCATCATAGGGTCCTGAGAAGGCAGAACAACAACACTGGGTTGATGAAACTGTTTATGCATTTTGTATCTTTATGCAACTATTAGATTGCTGCCTCACTCAAAATGTCAACAGGAGTCAAAGAAATTTTTGAATGAAGACCATTTTCTTTATACTGTGATCTGTGAACAGAATCCTTTCAAGTGGTCAGGTTGATTTTTGTTTATTCACTAGGGGGCACTCATTGTGTAAACATCACTTTGGGTCTTAGAATATGTCATACTTTGTTCATTCAATAAGTTGATATAACAGCTTAAACCTTATGCTGGAGTGTCAAACATGTTCTCTCTCTCTCTCTCACACACAAACACACTCTCTCTCACTCACTCTCTCTCACACACACACCCACGCACTCACTCAGTTGCACACTCACTCACTAACACACTCCATTAGACGGATGAGTAAAAAGAAGTATACCTACAACCTAATCGATAGTTAATTCTGTTGTGGTACAGGTTAGTGCAATATCCTCTCCTCCACTCCTTTTTGTGTGCTCAAGTTCAGTCACACTGGTCTTGTTATTCCATTTCAATAAAAATACATTCATGATTTGTGTAAAGTCAATATATTATTTCTCTGTTAAAATAGCATTTCATTTGATGTGGAGTGCTAATGACTTGTAAATGACTCGAAATACAAAGTAAAGGACTTCTGACTCGACTTGGGACTTGCCTGTCTTTACTTGGGACTTGACTTGGGACTTGAGATCAAAGACTTGAGACTTATGACTTGCAAGACAATGACTCTGTCCCACCTCTGGTTAAAAGTATAATGAATGAACTGTCGAGACTAAGATATTGAACTTTAATCTTTCAGGGACATTCAACGCTGAATCTAGGAGAATGCTGGCCTATTTCAGGGGGTCGAGGACGTTTATTCATCTCGCTGTCCCACCCAGACTCTATCACACATGTGACACTCGGCCACATCGTGGCACACAAAGGGTTAAATCCTTTCCCACTTTGGCACCGCCTCCCAAATACGTATTTGAGACAGGTGTGTTTTTTGATTGGCTTAGCTCCCTGTAGGCTGTCTAATTTGTTTCGCTTGCAGGCTTTGCCAGAGTTGAAGAGACGGAGGTCGATACTGTTGGCGTGCGACACATTTCCGAGGATGTCGGGCAAGAAAAGAAAGGTGGAAGACATAAGAAGATATTTCACGAAACAAAGTGTAAGTCACCTGAGGAAAATAGTCCCCCCTCATAGGCTACCGCTAATGAATGCAAAACATTGTTTCCAATCCGTTTTCTCACTGTTAATGGCGATTGATTTGTTACTTTGTCAGGTGACAGAAGAAGCAACACAGCCGTCCCCATTATCAGACAGCGGTGGAGTGGCAGGGTCACAGCTATGGGGCGCCGATTGTAAAGTTGCGCACACTACAAATAACAACAACATTTCTCCACATTTAGCCCTAAAACATCACTTTTTATTCACATTTAGAGAAATATCTGTGAACTTATTGGCAAATATAAATGTTAAATATTATATCTAAATGTTGAATGTTTTATCTAAATGTTACATTTTATATATAAATGTTAAAAATACATGTCCTGATTCTAAATATTTAGTTAAGATTTATAAATCTTTAGTTAAGATTTATAAATCTTTAGTTAAGATTTATAAATATTGAGTAAGATTTATAAATATTGAGTTAGATTTATAAATCTTTAGTTAAGATTTATAAATATTGAGTTAAGATTTTAAATATTGAGTTAAGATTTATAAATCTTTAGTTAAGATTTATAAATCTTTAGTTAAGATTTATAAATATTGAGTTAAGATTTATAAATCTTTAGTTAAGATTTATAAATATTTAGCTAATATGCAAATTCCCTCTACCGCCAACCGGAAGCACCAAAATAAAAGTTCGAGGAAGTGATCCAACCGGTGTTGTCAAGTCCGCTTGTTATAGGTGACTTTGGGCTTGTTCTCTAAAGTGTAGTTGCTTATTGGGGCTTGCTTTGCTCCCTGTATGAACTCCTACTGATTCTCTCCCAGCTCTCCACAATAAAGCTAAACACGAACGCGGTAGTAAGTTTGTCCTTTTCCAGGATCTGTCTAATGTCTACAACCCCGTTTCCTTGGTTACCACGCACGCCCGATCCGGCACACACGCACACGCACACATGCACAACTACACCTGACAGAGCGACAGAGTGACGATGCCCAGGAATAAGAGGGGAAAATATCGAAAAAGATATAATAAAGAGTGGGAAAAAGAGACGAACTAGATTGGCTCAGTTTTGAACCAGAAAGCTAACGTTTGCTACCAAGATTTAAAGTCAGTAACTTTGTGTATTTTTAACAAACAGTAAATATATTTTGATCGTGTGTTTAACAACAATATAGCTAGCTATCCAGCCATGCCACTCTCCCCAAATCAAAATCAAGATTTTCATGAACATGTGTAGGCTACTTAACAATCATTTTTTGCCTTTATGCATAGAAGCATAAATTAAGTCGAAATATAAGCTACATTTTCTCTCCTAGTCATCTCTGCTCTCAAGCTGCAGTCAAAAGGTTTCTTCCCCTCCCCTCCGTTTTCAGGCGTTGTTAACCACCAACTTGATGAATTCTCACAGGAATTAATGCCCTGGCTGCGGCTGACAGCCTACACATGTTCGTTCGCTTCCTCGAACTTTTATTTTGGTGCTTCCGGTTGGCGGTAGAGTGAATTTGCATATTAGCTAAATATTTAGAAATCTTAACTAAAGATTTATAAATCTGAACTAAAGATTTATAAATCTTAACTCAATATTTATAAATCTTAACTAAATATTTAGAATCAGGACATGTATTTTTAACATTTATATATAAAATGTAACATTTAGATAAAACATTCAACATTTAGATATAATATTTAACATTTATATTTGCCAATAAGTTCACAGATATTTCTCTAAATGTGAATAAAAAGTGATGTTTTAGGGTTAAATGTGGAGAAATGTTGTTGTTATTTGTAGTGTGCGCAACTTTACAATCGGCGCCCCATACACAGCAGCAGGTGAACTTGAATAAGGACATGGTGGTTAATTTAATTTTAAGTGTTAGCTAGTTGTAATATTAAAAGTAGGCCTAGTGAATAGTACTTATCTTCTAGATTTGAGTCGTGCTGTGTCACTGCTCATAGCGTCAATATTTTATTTATCAGGTGGCAGAGGAACCCCGGCCAGGTTGTAGCTCATCTAGGGAATATTCAGGGCTACAGGTAAACTTGACATGGTGCTATACTAAATGTTTTGCTGCATATGTTTGACTGCTTATGTACAGTAGGTAATGCATGGTACAAAGTTAATGTCAGGCTGGCATCATGTGTTATTTCATTAGGTTGCTGCAGCAATCTTGCCTGGTTGTAGACCTAGTTCAGGGAGAGGCCAGGTGGAGTTACAGGTGAGACCTCAACATAGGCTATAACACTGTAATGTAATTCAAATGTAAATTTGTTTTAACACAAAATATAAAATGTGTAATTATTAACTTTATAAATGTGATGTTGCCTGCCTGCATATTAGTGTCATTACACCGCTTAACAACGTATACAATTTTTCTCCCCCGGCGGCGGCGCATATGGTGGTGGTGGGGGCTATGTCAAAATCAAACCTACAAACCTTGCTTCATGTGTTCAATACATCCACAGAAAGTATATTGTTATAGTATAATTGCTAAAAGATTGATATTAAATCTCTGGAAGTCTGTCACTGTGCCTCAGTTCAAGACCTGGGGCCCGTTTCAGAAAGAAGGTTCAACAAACTCCCAGGGTGCGATCACACTGGCAATCCGTACCGTGCCTAAGCACGCTTCACCCCTAAAGTCCAGTTCAGTCAGGACCAGTGTGACCGATCCGTACCATGCTCAAGCACCTTTATTAAGGAGAAATCCGGAGTGTTCTGGCTGTATCTGACTAAAATGAGTCAAAATAAAGACACAGATGTAGCTGTCATGTTCTCCGATGTGCGGAATCGACCGCGCGTCTCTATTTTTTGAACATGTATGAAAACTAACTGCATATGTTTAACAAAAGAATAACCCTAAATTTGTTTAAATTCTTGTTAACTCAGATACTGGCTGAGATGACCCCCCTACCATCACTTCAGCAGCAGAGATAGGAGGACAGGAGAAAAGACTGATATTACCTGAGGTCTGTGTTCTTGTTTTTTCTTCAAAAATTCATTCAGTATGTAGATGTCAGGAACAACTGATTTTGCTGTAATTTTAAACAATCACTAAGTAAGATATTGAGTGACCTTTATAGTGAATTGACAATTGTAAACTGTACTGTTGCTGATGGAGAAACAGTAGTAATACTCAGGTGGGAGGAATATCAGAAAGTGGTCACTTTATTCAGTCTGGCAGCCATAAATTAACCGGACTATTCTTATCAAGCAGATTAATCATTATGCATTACATGTATTTTCTTAAGAGAAGTGCTCTACTCGCCCAACTAAATGTGTCTTTTCATCTCTTGAAACTGAGCTGAAATGAGCATCTTCTGAATTAATAATTAAGTTTAGATTTGGCAAGTTTTTGGCATATAAGCACCACACAGTCATAAGTATCAGGAAAAAAAACTGCAACAAATGCAGAGTTTGAAAGGTCAAAAACTACATGTGAACTACTTTGTCCACACGGGGGCGCCAAAATCCACACAAACTGAAAGTTCCTCACAGCTGCTTTCAACATCTGTTTGATTTGGAGATTACGATTGGAAATACTCAGTATGAAAGAAACGGTGTAAAATAAAATGTAGGCTATCGATATCCGCTTCAGGCTTCTGCACATAATAATGCAAAGGAAACTAAACAGCTGAAAACAAAAAAATAGTTCTCTGTTGTCTCCTTTCTCTTTGATAATATAGGCTATGATTACCATGCATTTTTTTGTGATTAAATATTTTTGAATTATTTTGACTTGAAGATGTCAAAGAATAGGAACCTCTCAAAAATAAACATCAAACACCAACCAACCAATTTAGACAAAGCCATTGCTTTGATAAATAACGTGAGGCCAAGAACAGAAACAAAAGAGGAGTCTGAATCTCTGCCCTGCATCTTCCTCTTCTGCTGGTTTATCGCTGGTGAGTCTGAGCCGCTGTAGCCTGATTGGTCCCTCTTAGAATAAACAATAATAATAATATCCAGCCTATTTGACATAACTGTCTAGTTTCTGGTTACACTGTGCAGTGTACTTTGTTCTATGTTTTCACACAATTGCTTAAAAAAAAAAAAGTCTACTACTAGAAGCTGAAATTTACAAGGAGTTTAAATGTAAGCAGCAGCCTGGTATAATGAAGATATATCCACAGACATGAAGGGATAGATAGAGAAGGATTTGTAACATCAACATGATAAAGTGAGATGAGAATACCCGCTTTATTGGGTGTCTGTGAATTGGACTATTTACATGTAACCTCCCTGCTGATACTTTCTGAAACATATTAACATAAAAATACCACCATGTCTGTGTTTTTCCCTCCAGGTAATGTGTGGATCTACTCCATCTACCAGCCCAACTAGAAGAACTCCACAGATATATATTCATATTGTAACAAGACTCTGTACCTGTTTGCATTCTGGACCACCACCCTGGTCAACATCCTGCTCGCCGTCTTCCTGATCGGAGGGTGCTGCGTCCTCGGTTGCATGTTCCTGTGCGGCCGAGCTGACCGCGACGATGTACAGTTCGCGTTTGATTTTTGCAACTCATATATCAACGCCTTAACGGAAAACAAGACAATGGTTGTTCGGAGACATGCGACACGAGATCTAGATCTAGAGCCAGAGGTCTAACTACCTACAGACAGACAGAAAGAATGCAATGTGATTTTCCCTTTATTAAATTGCACATAAAATCAATGTCTTCACAGTTTTGCAACTTATTTCAACAATTTCCAATACTTGACATAGTCCTTTTACCTATGGGAACTTTTACTGAGGGAATTTTGAAATAAGCATGGACTCCATAATATTTTCATCATTTTACATTGTGTTTAAAAAAGCTTTTTCCCCATAGTTAAGCAAATAAATCCACTGCATTTAGCTTTTGGACAACCTCCTTTAGGACATTTGAAGGTATCAGAACATATTACTGTAAAGGTTTGAAGTTATCTTTGCTCAAACTATAGGCTCAAAGCGCAGTTCCAATGTATTTTTTATACTTGTTTTACATTGCACTAAAACGCTTTGTAATAGCTTTGTGAATAACTCCTTTGTTAAGTTTATCACAAATTTGAACGTAGATTTAGTGCCATTAAAGTATGACAATAAAACTTTACATAACATAATCAGATGTATGTATTACATTTTCTTGGGTTTTAATATAACAGCTAATAAAGACATAACCTGTTAATAATGTTGTAACTTGTTCATGAAATGTCTACAATTAAAGTGATTTTATTATGAACCTTTACAGTAATAGGAACTGAAAATGGATAACTTGATGAGCAGGGATTGATAGTAGTGATTTTATGACTTGTTGCTACATTCACTGTGGCAATAAAAGTACACTTCAAAGTTAGACATTCCTTCTTGGTCCGAAATGAGGTTTAATCTAGCTTTAATTCTGCTCTGTCTCACTAGATGATTTGACCTATTTAATTTCTTTGTCTACTTTTTTTCTTTGGTGAATGCAATGCGCTTCCGTATTGATTAAGTATCCCCAAGTGGCATGAACATAGACCTGATTTTATGTTTCTTTTTGCCAGAGCCGATGAGGTTTGTCACCTCAAAGGCATCCAAAAGAAGGAAGTAGGGTTAATTTGTATCGGATCACAGATGAATTACGGATTGTCCAACGATGCTCGGACCTTTCTGCCACCAGCATGCGCGCTCAACTACCAGTGACGTAAGAGATCAAGGGACTAAATTCAGGGAAGCCCCGCGCGTCTCTGACGTCATAGTTTCGTCAGAGATCAAAGGACTAAATTCAGAGAAGCCCCGCGCGTCTCTGACGTCATAGTTTCGTCATAGATCACGTCAATATCCGACCGGAGGAAAGTCAAGCCTCTACGTTGTAAACAATGACGTACAGTAGCTAACGTCCACCAACAGATGGAGCAGCGAAGACACAAAGTGGAGCTTTTCACCTGGAGCTAACTTTAAAAGTAAGTAAACACTGATTACTAAACACAGAGTCTATGTTGCTGACATGATGACACACTAAGATGTTCAACTGTAACTGTAATATCATGAGTTAGCTAGCTAGCGTTAGCTCACTAAACCAGCCTGTGTGTGTGTGAGGGAGAGGGGTCAACAATCAGAAGCAGACACTATTAAAAGTCTGTACAGCATACACACTTTAATGTTAGTCACAACAGGACAAAAACGTGCAGCATGCTTACTGTTAAGAAAGCTGCATGTCAGGTACAAATATTGTCACCAGGTGAGTTCACATCCTGCTTCATAGTTCACATACAGTGCAGAAGAGGGACCGTGTTAGGGTGCAGACATGATATCTGAGATATGTGCAGACATGATATCTGAGATATGAGCAGTATGGTCAGAGGAAGAGAAGAGGTCTACAGAGGACTGATAGCAGTCTGTGCTTACTGTAGGTGGTACATTAACCACACTAGCTGTGACTCCTTGATACCTTCAGAGAACTGACCACTCATCTATCTGTGGTGATTGTGTTTGCAG
Source organism: Tautogolabrus adspersus (assembly GCA_020745685.1). NCBI lineage: Eukaryota > Metazoa > Chordata > Actinopteri > Labriformes > Labridae > Tautogolabrus > Tautogolabrus adspersus. Next base: position 11,065,868 of record CM036538.1, on the reverse strand, counting down.
AAAGTCACAAGGGACCGTGGTGGGATGGCTGCTGTCGTCTGATCAACCAGCAGACCAGATTCCTGTGGTCTACTGCAGTGAGAGACACCAGTCAAGAGGGTCAGGATGTTGTCCTGCTGCAGGAGACAGGGACTGGATGTGCTCAGTTGTATTGCTTCATGGTAATATCTTCACACGGCCACCCCAGCTCCAACTGAGACCTGCTGGATCATTGTCTACTTGATTATGTTATGTTACAGAATGTTAGGTTGGTGGAAGTGCAGCCAATGAATTCATGTTCTGTGAGTCATTTGTCACAATAATGACAGTTTACATCTCCATCAGTTAGCCTATCATCTATGGAAAGATGAAATAAGCAGTACAGAGCCAGTACAGGTGTTCAATATCTTGTTGCTCCTCACATTGAGTCAAATAGGATGCAGGAAGCTCAGGGGAACTTGTAGTATATGCTGCATGACAGTGTCAGTATATAGTAACCCAGAGGTGCATTTTTACAATCGGCACCCCATAATGTTTTAGGGCTAAATGTGGAGAAATTTTGTTGTTATTTGTAGTGTGCGCAACTTTACAATCGGTGCCCCATAGCTAGCTAACTCATGATATTACAGTTACAGTTGAACATCTTAGTGTGTCATCATGTCAGCAACATAGACTCTGTGTTTAGTAATCAGTGTTTACTTACTTTTAAAGTTAGCTCCAGGTGAAAAGCTCCACTTTGTGTCTTCGCTGCTCCATCTGTTGGTGGACGTTAGCTACTGTACGTCATTGTTTACAACGTAGAGGCTTGACTTTCCTCCGGTCGGATATTGACGTGATCTATGACGAAACTATGACGTCAGAGACGCGCGGGGCTTCTCTGAATTTAGTCCTTTGATCTCTGACGAAACTATGACGTCAGAGACGCGCGGGGCTTCCCTGAATTTAGTCCCTTGATCTCTTACGTCACTGGTAGTTGAGCGCATAGATATATATAGAACACTAGATGTCTCATCCGCGCTGACTCGAACGTCCGCACTGGCGGCCATCTTGCTACGGGCAGCTCTCTCACCTTAACATTGTGTTGGTAGTGATATATGTACTTTTTAAATAACCATAACTTGCTCAATTTTCAACCGATTTTCAAACGGTTTGGTTTGTTATAAACTTCAGGGATGTAGTTATGACACTGCATACTTATGAATAATTATGTTATGTTCTAAAAAATAGAATAATGTTCTAAAATAGGTACAAGATTTCCCTTTACAAATTTATATCAAGAAAGGCTGCATGTTAAAATCCCCACCCTGTACAGAGATGTATTTATGTAATTATAATCATGGGTTTTCATATGAAATTAACATTAAACAGAACAGATAGGTGTACCTATTTTAGAACATTATTCTATTTTTTAGAACATAACATAATTATTCATAAGTATGCAGTGTCATAACTACATCCCTGAAGTTTATAACAAACCAAACCGTTTGAAAATCGGTTGAAAATTGAGCAAGTTATGGTTATTTAAAAAGTACATGTATCACTACCAACACAATGTTAAGGTGAGAGAGCTGCCCGTAGCAAGATGGCCGCCAGTGCGGACGTTCGACTCCATTAGCCAGCAGCGCGGATGAGACATCTAGTGTTCTATATATATCTATGGTTGAGCGCGCATGCTGGTGGCAGAAAGGTCCGAGCATCGTTGGACAATCCGTAATTCATCTGATCCGATACAAATTAACCCTACTTCCCTCTTTTGGATGCCTTTGAGGTGACAAACCTCATCGGCTCTGGCAAAAAGAAACATAAAATCAGGTCTATGTTCATGCCACTTGGGGATACTTAATCAATACGGAAGCGCATTGCATTCACCAAAGAAAAAAAGTAGACAAAGAAATTAAATAGGTCAAATCATCTAGTGAGACAGAGCAGAATTAAAGCTAGATTAAACCTCATTTCGGACCAAGAAGGAATGTCTAACTTTGAAGTGTACTTTTATTGCCACAGTGAATGTAGCAACAAGTCATAAAATCACTACTATCAATCCCTGCTCATCAAGTTATCCATTTTCAGTTCCTATTACTGTAAAGGTTCATAATAAAATCACTTTAATTGTAGACATTTCATGAACAAGTTATAACATTATTAACAGGTTATGTCTTTATTAGCTGTTATATTAAAACCCAAGAAAATTTAATACATACATCTGATTATGTTATGTAAAGTTTTATTGTCATACTTTAATGGCACTAAATCTACGTTCAAATTTGTGATAAACTTAACAAAGGAGTTATTCACAAAGCTATTACAAAGCGTTTTAGTGCAATGTAAAACAAGTATAAAAAATACATTGGAACTCTGCGCTTTGAGCCTATAGTTTGAGCAAAGATAACTTCAAACCTTTACAGTAATATGTTCTGATACCTTCAAATGTCCTAAAGGAGGTTGTCCAAAAGCTAAATGCAGTGGATTTATTTGCTTAACTATGGGGGAAAAGCTTTTTTAAACACAATGTAAAATGATGAAAATATTATGGAGTCCATGCTTATTTTAAAATTCCCTCAGTAAAAGTTCCCATAGGTAAAAGGACTATGTCAAGTATTGGAAATTGTTGAAATAAGTTGCAAAACTGTGAAGACATTGATTTTATGTGCAATTTAATAAAGGGAAAATCACATTGCATTCTTTCTGTCTGTCTGTAGGTAGTTAGACCTCTAGCTCTAGATCTAGATCTCGTGTCGCATGTCTCCGCACGACCATCGTCTTGTTTTCCGTTAAGGCGTTGATATATGAGTTGCAAAAATCAAACGCGAACTGTACATCGTCGCGGTCAGCTCGGCCGCACAGGAACATGCAACCGAGGACGCAGCACCCTCCGATCAGGAAGACGGCGAGCAGGATGTTGACCAGGGTGGTGGTCCAGAATGCAAACAGGTACAGAGTCTTGTTACAATATGAATATATATCTGTGGAGTTCTTCTAGTTGGGCTGGTAGATGGAGTAGATCCACACATTACCTGGAGGGAAAAACACAGACATGGTGGTATTTTTATGTTAATATGTTTCAGAAAGTATCAGCAGGGAGGTTACATGTAAATAGTCCAATTCACAGACACCCAATAAAGCGGGTATTCTCATCTCACTTTATCATGTTGATGTTACAAATCCTTCTCTATCTATCCCTTCATGTCTGTGGATATATCTTCATTATACCAGGCTGCTGCTTACATTTAAACTCCTTGTAAATTTCAGCTTCTAGTAGTAGACTTTTTTTTTTTTAAGCAATTGTGTGAAAACATAGAACAAAGTACACTGCACAGTGTAACCAGAAACTAGACAGTTATGTCAAATAGGCTGGATATTATTATTATTGTTTATTCTAAGAGGGACCAATCAGGCTACAGCGGCTCAGACTCACCAGCGATAAACCAGCAGAAGAGGAAGATGCAGGGCAGAGATTCAGACTCCTCTTTTGTTTCTGTTCTTGGCCTCACCTTATTTATCAAAGCAATGGCTTTGTCTAAATTGGTTGGTTGGTGTTTGATGTTTATTTTTGAGAGGTTCCTATTCTTTGACATCTTCAAGTCAAAATAATTCAAAAATATTTAATCACAAAAAAATGCATGGTAATCATAGCCTATATTATCAAAGAGAAAGGAGACAACAGAGAACTATTTTTTTGTTTTCAGCTGTTTAGTTTCCTTTGTATTATTATGTGCAGAAGCCTGAAGCGGATATCGATAGCCTACATTTTATTTTACACCGTTTCTTTCATACTGAGTATTTCCAATCGTAATCTCCAAATCAAACAGATGTTGAAAGCAGCTGTGAGGAACTTTCAGTTTGTGGGGATTTTGGCGCCCCCCGTGTGGACAAAGTAGTTCACATGTAGTTTTTGACCTTTCAAACTCTGCATTTGTTGCAGTTTTTTTTCCTGATACTTATGACTGTGTGGTGCTTATATGCCAAAAACTTGCCAAATCTAAACTAATGAAAAGACACATTTAGTTGGGCGAGTAGAGCACTTCTCTTAAGAAAATACATGTAATGCATAATGATTAATCTGCTTGATAAGAATAGTCCGGTTAATTTATGGCTGCCAGACTGAATACAGTGACCACTTTCTGATATTCCTCCCACCTGAGTATTACTACTGTTTCTCCATCAGCAACAGTACAGTTTACAATTGTCAATTCACTATAAAGGTCACTCAATATCTTACTTGGTGATTGTTTAAATTACAGAAAAATCAGTTGTTCCTGACATCTACATACTGAATGAATTTTTGAAGAAAAAAGAAGAACACAGACCTCAGGCGATATCAGTCTTTTCTCCTGTCCTCCTATCTCTGCTGCTGAAGTGATGGTAGGGGGGTCATCTCAGCCAGTATCTGAGTTAACAAGAATTTAAACAAATTTAGGGTTATTCTTTTATTAAACATATGCAGTTAGTTTTCATACATGTTAAAAAAATAGAGACGCACGGTCGAGTCCGCACATCGGAGAACATGACAGCTACATCTGTGTCTTTATTTTGACTCATTTTAGTCAGATACAGCCAGAACACTCCGGATTTCTCCTTAATAAAGGTGCTTGAGCATGGTACGGATCGGTCACACTGGTCCTGACTGAACTGGACTTTAGGGGTGAAGCGTGCTTAGGCACGGTACGGATTGCCAGTGTGATCGCACCCTGAGAGTTTGTTGAACCTTCTTTCTGAAACGGGCCCCAGGTCTTGAACTGAGGCACAGTGTCAGACTTCCAGAGATTTAATATCAATCTCTTAGCAATTATACTATAACAATATACTTTCTGTGGATGTATTCAACGCATGAAGCAAGGGTGTAGGTTTGATTTTGACATTGGTGGGGACATAGTCTGGGTGGGACAGCGAGATGAATAAATGTCCTCGACCCCCTGAAATAGGCCAGCATTCTCCTGGATTCAGCGTTGAATGTCCCTGAAAGATTAAAGTTCAATGTCTTAGTCTCGACAGTTCATTCATTATACTTTTAACCAGAGGTGGGACAAAGTCATTGTCTTGCAAGTCATAAGTAAGTCTCAAGTCTTTGGTCTCAAGTCCCAAGTCAAGTCCCATGTAAAGACAGGCAAGTCCCAAGTCGAGTCAGAAGTCCTTTACTTTGTATTTCGAGTCATTTACAAGTCATTAGCACTCCACATCAAATGAAATGCTATTTTAACAGAGAAATAATATATTGACTTTACACAAATCATGAATGCTTTTTTATTTAAATGGAATAACAAGACCAGTGTGACTGAACTTGAGCACACAAAAAGGAGTGGAGGAGAGGATATTGCACTAACCTGTACCACAACAGAATTAACTATTGAATAGGTTGTAGGTATAGTTCTTTTTACTCATCCGTCTTATGGAGTGTGTTAGTGAGTGAGTGTGCAAGTGAGTGAGTGCGTGGGTGTGTGTGAGAGAGTGTGCAAGTGAGTGAGTGAGTGAGTGAGTGAGTGAGTGAGTGAGTGAGAGCAAGTGTGTGAGAGAGAGAGGGAGAGAGAGAACATGTTTGACACTCCAGCATAAGGTTTAAGCTGTTATATCAACTTATTGAATGAACAAAGTATGACATATTCTAAGACCCAAAGTGATGTTTACACAATGAGTGCCCCCTAGTGAATAAACAAAAATCAACCTGACCACTTGAAAGGATTCTGTTCACAGATCACAGTATAAAGAAAATGGTCTTCATTCAAAAATTACTTTGACTCCTGTTGACATTTTGAGTGAGGCAGCAATCTAATAGTTGCGTAAAGATACAAAATGCATAAACAGTTTCATCAACCCAGTGTTGTTGTTCTGCCTTCTCAGGACCCTATGATGCATTGCATTTGCAGAAGACCAGATTGGCCAAAAGTCTCGTCAGTCATTTGTGCACAGTGGGGCCGTAGTATGATGCCCCCATGGCTGAAAACTCGCTCCACCGGAGCACTGGAGGCAGGCACTGCCAAAACCCTGATAGCTACTCGGAATAGTGACGGAAGAGTCATCATGTTCATTGCCCAGAACAAGAGGGCGTTCTGTACTTCAGATATGTCAAGGTAGTGACTTAGCTGGAGTCCTGGAGTGGCCCCAACATCCTTCTTCTGCTTCTTATGGTAGGCAGCAAACAGCCCTTCACCCAATTGTCCAAAGTCATCTTGCTGTTCCTCATTAATAAGAGGCACATGTTGCTCAGGCTCTGCTGCATCTTGCAGGATCAGTTCTGCAAAACATGTAAAAATAGCAGAAACAAAAGAGCCATTATTATGGTCAGTGTTGGTGATACTGTGTATTAAAGCAAAAAAGTATTATTGTAGCAATTAATAAGAGCTGTGCTGTAAATAACAACTCCTTGTGCCCAGCCTTTTCTAGAACTTGACACAACTTAAGATCTTAAGATGATCACAGTGGAGAACGGCCTTCACTTGCCTCAGTGTTGAGTTCCATCTTGTGTTGACAGAGGCAGTGTTATGACCCGGCTCGTGTAGGGAAAAGGGACGAAACATAAAACCAGTTGTTGATGGTAAATCAAAGTTATTTATTAACAATTGAGTAAAATTGTTAAATTATAAGTGAGGCAACTGAGAAGGGCTGACGGGTGCTGTTTAATTAAATAAATAAGGAAAACAGAAAAAGATTCTAACTTAGAGTTTGTAAATCTAGAACTAATCTTGGAGAAACAAAATCAATATAAAATCTAACCTGCTACCCTAACTACCCAAACCAAAAACACAACCAAACAGCACCCCTAACCTAATGTGACTAACAAATGAAATACCTAGGTGCAGTGTGCAGAAATGTGCTTCTAATATACAATAATCACCAATACCTGTCATGATTTGGTCTTGGTTTAGTTTGTATTTTGGAGTTTTGAGTTGAGATTTCTTGTATTGTTTTAGTTCTCTTCTTCCCTAGTGTTGCTTGTTTCCCTGTGTGTTAATGTTTCCTAGTGTTGATTGTTTAGTCTTTAGTGTTTCCTGTTTTATTTTGTAATTTCTTCTCCTTGTGTCTCTCTGGCCCTTTCCGAATTGCCACAGTTCAGTATGCAGTGCGTACTATTCAGTAGGGAGTTTCAGTAGTCTGAACTCTCGCGGTCATTCAGTATGCATTTTTTGTGTCCACCTCAGTAGACTGAACATTTCAGTATGGATACTAACTTCCTGGTTTTATGCAGTATGGATCGGATGCATGCTATCAGGAAATGAATTGTATTTTACCACCCACAATGCTGTGCGAAATTAACCATAAAACGTCACTTCACCTGCGCCTCCAAATCAAAACAAACGAGCATGGATTAATTTAATCAATTCTTAATTTAGAGTTAAAGTCCTCTTCTAAAATCGCTCCTTTTAATCAAGAACAGAGAATGTAACAAATGTCTGCATGATTATAAAACCTTTCCCCCTCTATTTAAAGAATGATTTCCATATTTATGTCTGCGTCTTTATTGGTTTATCTTACTTTATATTCTGTATATTACTTTCTTTCCTGTATGTACTGTGTGTTATTTTATTATTTAATCTGTTTTTAACTTTATTTACATTGTGATTTTGTTTTTGTTTACTGACTGTATATGTGCATTACTCTTCTTGAATAAAGCTAAACAAAAAAAAAAAAAAAACGAGGATGGAGGCGGCCGGTTCAGGTAACGCAAATGACGACAAATGACCACTTCCATCCTGAATGATCAAATGAAGTAGGCACAAATATCTGCCTACTGAATAGTAGGTACTAACAGTATACAGCATGGATAGTAGGTACTGTCTACTGTCTACTGCCTACTGACAGATTGTGTAGGCACTTTGCAATTCGGATGCACCCTCTGTGTTTTGTGGTTACTCCAGTCTCTGGTTGCATCCGAATTGCAAAGTGCCTACACAATCTGTCAGTAGGCAGTAGACAGTAGACAGTACCTACTATCCATGCTGTATACTGTTAGTACCTACTATTCAGTAGGCAGCACAGTAAGCAGATATTTGTGCCTACTTCATTTGATCATTCAGGATGGAAGTGGTCATTTGTCGTCATTTGCGTTACCTGAACCGGCCGCCTCCATCCTCGTTTTTTTTTTTATTTTGTTTAGCTTTATTCAAGAAGAGTAATGCACATATACAGTCAGTAAACAAAAACAAAATCACAATGTAAATAAAGTTAAAAACAGATTAAATAATAAAATAACACACAGTACATACAGGAAAGAAAGTAATATACAGAATATAAAGTAAGATAAACCAATAAAGACGCAGACATAAATATGGAAATCATTCTTTAAATAGAGGGGGAAAGGTTTTATAATCATGCAAACATTTGTTACATTCTCTGTTCTTAATTAAAAGGAGCGATTTTAGAAGAGGACTTTAACTCTAAATTAAGAATTGATTAAATTAATCCATGCTCGTTTGTTTTGATTTGGAGGCGCAGGTGAAGTGACGTTTTATAGTTAATTTCGCACAGCATTGTGGGTGGTAAAATACAATTCATTTCCTGATAGCATGCATCCGATCCATACTGCATAAAACCAGGAAGTTAGTATCCATACTGAAATGTTCAGTCTACTGAGGTGGACACAAAAAATGCATACTGAATGACCGCGAGAGTTCAGACTACTGAAACTCCCTACTGAATAGTACGCACTGCATACTGAACTGTGGCAATTCGGAAAGGGCCCCTGTGTTTCCCCTCAGTCCTGATTTGCCCTGATTGTCCTCACCTGTGTCTTGTTAGTTTCACCTGTGTCTTTAGTCTCACCTGTCTGATTACCCGTCTATTTAGTCTCTGTGTTTCTTCCCCTCTGTGTCAGTTCATTGTTTTGTCGTTCGTCGGTGTGTTTTGTCAAATAGTGTCGGTGTTGGATATTCGTTCGTGTTTCCTTGTGGCTACCTGTTTTTTTGACATTTTGATTTAGTAAGTTTTGCCTTTTTGTTAAAATAAATCTTATTTTGAGTTAGTCTGCAATTGGGGCCAGTCCTCCTCATTCCAGCCGTGACAATACCTGGCCCAGTCTACAAGTACCATATAGTTTCACACATCACAATATTTCTAAGAGGCACGGACGAACGTCTCTCTCTCAAGCCGGCCTCCACACGACTGCACCGGCAGACTTCTTAAGCATTGACATCGGCGGATGCTCTGCGCCGATTGGCCGCTCGCTCCCCCAGACAGTACCACATTGATCACCTGAAAAGTAGGCACTTAAGATGCACCCCACCCACACACACCACACACACAAAGGGGGCGGGGCGCGGCTGCGGCCGTAACAGGCAGGGATGCCTCTTTGTTCCCTAAATTCTGCATCAAACACATCTTTAAATGTCGTACTCATTTTTTTAAAATTGATTTTATATACTTTATTAATCCCCGAGGGGAAATTCTGGTTCGCACTCTGTTATTGAGAGGCATGCTTCTCACACACACAGGCCTGAATCACACACATGCACAAACACGACCTGTGGACCTGCATTAATGGAGAGATGTCAGAGTGCGGTGGCAGCCCACAGGAGGCGCCCCGTGAGTTGTTGGGGGTTCGGTGCCACTGCAAGCGCTGTTTTTTACCCATTGCAGCATCTACTGTTTGCTGATCTTACAGGGTGAGGTCATGCCAGAGCTCAGGGTCATCAAGATGATCCTTGTCATGCACGTCATCTTATTGTTCGGAGGGGAAGCACACTGTGAACGCTTTCCGCATCTTGGCTGCATTGTCACTGATAATATAGCCCAATTTATATTTTATTTCATACTCATCGCAAATGGCCTCAAATTGCTCACAGATTCTTTAAGCTGTGTGTGACCCTTTGAATCTGTCAATGGCTAATAGATTGGACTTTAGCTGTAGCCTCTCTTCCTCCTATAGAGCTATACAAGTGTAACGTGATATTCTGAGGGACCTCTCAGATTCAGCATTTACGACCTCTCTCAGTTATAACCAACTGACCACTAACTTTGGATTAAAGCTAAGGGCTTTACAAAACCCTGTTGGTAAACACTGGCCAGGACAAGGACATCTGCTATGACTCTTGTGTTTACATTAGACTGAGAATTACGACTGAGTTCTCAGACATTTGGTCTCCAAGTAAGCAATTAACACCAACAGACACCTCGAAATCCCTGGGAGAAGATCTCATACTGAGGTCTGAGAATCATCAAGGAGTCGTAAAACTGACAAGAGACTTTTGGTCTTCTCAAACTAAAAGATCTTATTTTATGTATCAAATAAATGTCCATTTAATTTCTGGTTTTTATATCTATGTTCATGAAGTTAAAAGTGAGTTTGATTCCATTCATGTTTTCATACGATCTACAAAACTCAAGTTAAGTAAGATTTGTTTAAAAGCTAGTTCATGGATTTCAACTGAACATCTTAAAGGTGGAGCACAACTGCCTCCTTATGATCAGTATTTTCTTAGACACATAAAACTTTTAAACATATATTTAGACTATGTATAATCATATTGCCTGTTATCATATATAGAGGGTTACAATATTAATTTTTCTATGTTTTCATACTATTGATCTATGATGCATTTCCTCTGATTCATTGATTAACAGTGTACTTTGAATTACAGATTTAAAGAAGAATATTTTCCTGAATGTTTAGAGATTACTCTAACAATGTTCAAACTCAGAATACTCATATTTAGTTAAATATGGTGACGTCATAAAGCGTTTCATTCTCGCGTATTTTTCTTTAAGTCAGTAAGTAAGTATCAAGCAATTCAACTCTTGATTTGTGGGAGCTTGCCCCCCTCTCTGGGAGGAGCACGCCCCCCCCCCCCCCTCTCTGCCCTGCAGAGAGATGCAGAATCAAATTCTCAGGAGTTGAGTGAGTGAGTTGTCTTTTGTTTCTCGTCTTGTCAAGTCGTCCTCCTGATTCTCAAGATAGTGATCTGCTGGTCTGATTGCTAATTTGGGATATCATGTTTTTGTATTATTTTATTTTTCACGTTTTATAAGACACACGTAACTTCACGCCGTTTTTGTGAAGTATTTTCATTCATCATTTTTACTGACTCGATCTAACTTGATTGGCCACAAGTTGTATTTCGAGTAAGTTAATTTTGCAAGACTTTAATTCTTTTGATCCACTTGGAGCCGCTGATTGAGACTCTTACTCTGCTGTGAGACAGACAGGCGACCCGGTTTCAGCTGATTGAGACTCTTATCCTGCCGTTCTTCATTCTCCACCTGACTGTTGAGGCAGTTAATTTGGCTGGCACGAGATCTGGTTCTGAAAGAACCGACGGTACAGGCGCTGGACCACGAGGGGAGTTTGACTGAACGCCACGAACGTAAGGTCTTGTCACAGCTTCGGCCTCGAGAGAGAACTCGAGGAAGGGTCATTGTCAATACAGTCGATCAGAGTAATTATTTCTAAATCACATATTTCTCCTAATCACATTTTTATCTAAATCATTACCAAACCGTTCATCGTTTCATTTGTTACTTTAACTTTATAACGCCACCATAAAGTTAGAATCAAAACCATACAGTTATTAAAATCAGAGAAAGTATAATCTTTTATATTTACTTAATTAATCTGCATTATTGTTCACAATTCCTGTAATAAATTCACACTTAATCATTTAGAACTTTGTTTGTGTTGTTTATTGATTGAAAAGTGCTCCTAGAGAATTCAACCTTCTGATTATGAGACTGATCAATTAATATTTATTTCTTCCGTTAACCGGAAGATGGTGCCCTGAGGAATATTAGATATATTCATATCTTAATACATTAATTTTCGCTACAACAAGCTCAAGTCCATTTACCATTTGCTGTGTGTTTTAGGTTCAGATCAATGGGAAGAAGAAAATTAATTAAGATTCATCACATTCCCTACATTTATCTTTTGCAACCAGGAAAATACCTTTATAATACTAAAAACATATTTGAGCTCTGAGGCAAAAATGTCAGGGGTAAATGGCCGCCGTGTGAATATGGTCAACAATTGGAAAGATGGTCGATGTAGATAACTTACCTTGCGATTCCAGGTCAAAGTTTGGTAATTTGTCTGCCAGAGGAGTAGCCACGTTTGTGCTCTGTTGAAGGTACCTCAATTCCATCAAGTGCACGCTGTTGCCAACTTTGATCGTTGAGTTTCCTGAGGGATACAAAGCACAAATGTTAGAAACTTTATTTTGATAACCATATCTCAAAAACTCCAATCAGGAAATTGAGGTTTTCTCAAGGATTTTCTTATGTACTTGAAATGTTTGTATCAAAAAGCTTGAAGGTCACTCACCAAAAATTTGAAGGAGCAGGAGCATAAACAGAACACCACTGATGAACTTCCATATTGAGCTGCCTGATGTTTCAGCTGCAGATGTTACCGGCGCCAGACCTAGGGGAATCTGGACCGGCAGCAAAGGTTACACAGGCTAGGAAGCACTGGGTAGCCTAAAATAAATCTGTGGAATGATAAGAAGACAAACTTTTAGCGTCTTGCTCATGCCAGCTTATTTATTGTCTGAACACAGTCACTTCATCATTACCAACACATTTCATAAAATAATATATTAAACTCATGGACAATACAAATCAAAATAAAACACTGTTTAAAGTCATATAAATTCACACATCTTCAAAGTAGTTTTAAATTAAATACATGACAAATATGTCTTCTAGTCTACAACTTGTCTTCTATTTCTACTACAATTCACTTAGCAGACGCTTTTATCCAAAGCGACGTACATCAGAGAGTAAGAACAACACAAGCAACGATCAAGGAAAAATAAAGGAACAATGTCAGTAAGGACGAACGATCAGCTTTGAGTCCGATTGGACACACAGGTGCTGGAAGGCATTGCCCAGAGGCCAGGCACAACATTAACTGCCGGTCTGAGACTCTAATCAGTATATAAACCATCTTATACGTCGTCGTTTTCAAACAAAAACAAAAAACCATCATCATTGCCATCATTACATCAATACTATCGAGATCATCATCATTAAGTTAAGTTAGTAGGTATTCCTGAAAGAGCTGGGTCTTTAGCTTTTTCTTAAAGGTACAGAGGGACTCTGCAGATCGAATGGAGTTTGGAAGTTCATTCCACCACCGGGGGGCGACAGAGGAGAAGAGTCTAGTCCTCGTCTTTGGACCCTGTTGTGAAGGTTGGATCAAACGCCTTTCATTGGCAGAGCGTAGTGGACGGGAGGGAGTGTAGACCTGAAATAGAGAGTTAAAGTAAGGAGGAGCCGTTTTTGTTGCTGTTTTGTAGGCGAGCAGCAAAGTTTTAAATTTAATGCGAGCAGTGACTGGGAGCCAGTGTAAGGAGATGAACAGCGGAGTGACATGAGTTCTTTTTGGAAGGTTGAAGACCAGTCGTGCTGCTGCGTTCTGTATCATCTGCAGAGGTTTGGTTGTGCATGTAGGAAGACCTGCCAGTAGAGAGTTTCAATAGTCTATGTGTGATAGCACAAGAGCCTGTACCACAAGTTGTGTAGCATGTTCTGACAGGTAAGGTCTGATCTTCCTGATGTTGTACAGGGCAAAACGACATGATCGGGCAATCGAGGCTACTTGAACCTTGAAGGTTAGCTAGTCATCAATCATGACACCCAGGTTCCGGGCAGACTTTGTGGGCATGAGTTTGGTTGTTCCAAGTTGGATATTGATCTGTGGCTGCATAGAGGGACTGGCTGGGATGACAAGGAGCTCAGTCTTTGAAAGATTGAGTTGAAGGTGCCGTTCATTCATCCATTTAGAGATATCGGTGAGGCATGACGAGACTCTAGCCGAGACTGTGACATCGCCTGGTGGAAATGACAAGAAGAGCTGGGTATCATCAGCATAGCAGTGGTATGAAAAGCCATGAGAGCGGATTATCGAACCAAGTGAGCTTGTGTATATGGAGAAGAGGAAGGGAGCAAGCACTGACCCTTGAGGTACCCCTGTGGATAAGCTGTGAGCTTTGGACACTTCTCCCTTCCACGACACTCTAAAGGATCGCCCAGAGAGGTAGGACTCGAACCAGCAAAGGGCGGATCCTGAGATGCCAAGCTCAGAGAGCGTGGAAAGGAGGATTTGATGGTTGACTGTGTCAAAGGCAGCAGACAGATCTAGGAGTAGTAGAACTGATGACTGACCTGCCGCCCTGGCCGCCTTTAGCGATTCTGTTACTGAGAGTAGTGCAGTTTCAGTAGAGTGGCCCCACTTAAAGCCTGACTGATTTGGATCAAACAGATTGTTTCTAGACAGAAACTCCGAGACTTGCTTGAAGACTGTACGCTCAAGTACTTTTGACAGAAAGGGCAGAAGAGAAACCGGTCTGTAGTTTTCAACCTGGGCTGGGTTCAGTGTGGGTTTTTTGAGCAGAGGGGTGACCCGAGCTTGCTTGAATGCTGTGGGGAACACACCCGTTGACATAGAAGAGTTGATGATATGCTGAAGTGCATCATTAAGCGGAGAGGAGATGGTCTGCAAGAGGCTTGATGGTATAGGGTCCAAAGGACAGGTAGTCGGCCGAGAGTCTAGCACAAGCTTAGAGACTTCTTCCTCAGTCAGAGAGGAGAATGAGTCGAATGAGGCACTTTTGGTCGGTGCTTTTGGGCTGAGTTGGTCAGGCTCAGAAAACTGGTTACTGATGGTTGCAACCTTTTCAGTAAAGTACGAGGCAAACATGTCGGGTGTCAACAGATCGGAGGGTGGAGGAGGAGGAGGTTGAAGCAGTGAGTTAAAAGCAGAAAACATTTTTCTTGTATCTGTGGCATTGCATATCTTGTTCTGATAATATGTTGTCTTGGCCGTTTTAAGGCTGGAGGAGAATGAGACAAGTCTTTGCTTATAGTCATTGAGGTCAATGGATTGTTTTGATTTTTGCCATTTTCTCTCTGCTGACCTCAGCCCTGCTCTTTACTCTCTTATGACTTCAGTGAGCCAGGGACTAGGCTGGTTTTTGCGAGCGGGCTTGGACACCAGAGGGCAGAGTTTGTTCAGAGATGAGGCTAGAGTGGAGCAGAGTGTGTCTGTAGCCTCATCTTGAGAGAGAGCAGTAAAGACCTCGTGGGCAGGCATGGCAGCCAAGACCTTGTTGGACAGCTGGACTGGCTTGAGCGAACGCATATTTTGGTGGTATGACACCATTTGAGGTTGTGCCTGAGGAAGTTCGGGTAAGGATATTGTGAATTAAATAAAGAAGTGGTCTGATAAATGCAGAGGGGTGACAGTCAGGTTTGCTGTCGAGCAGTTCCGGGTCAGAATTAAATCAAGGGTGTTGCCAGCTTTATGGGTAGGAGGAGTTGGGATCAGTGTGAGGTCGAAAGAGGACAACAAAGCAAGAAAGTCGGTTGCCTGGGCTTTATCTGTGTGTATATTCATGTCTCCCATTACAATAAGTGGTGTTCCATCATCAGGGATTTCTGAGAGTAGCATGTCCAGTTCCACAACAAAATCATTCAGATTACACCCTGGTGGGTATCAACTGATGTGATTAAGGGTTAGAGGGGTACTTAATTGTCATCATTATTTCATACAGGGATGAACCTACTCCCTGCAACAAGACGAAAAGGTTGCTCTGAATTTCCACTTCCTGAGTTGTTTGAGACTCGAGTCAAAGTCTGTTGAGTCAAAGTCTGTTTTGTCACCTCGGCAGGGGTCCCATCATGACATTGCCAAGTCATGAAGGTTTGGGATGCAGTAGATCTTTTATGACTATGTTCCCTTTGATTCACTGAAAAAAGGACAAAGACATGGAGGTAAAATCATTAGTGACAGTATTTTAAGTAGAAATGATGTATTATCACTTTAAAAAGAAATACATGTCATCACTCAGCAACACCACTGTATATATATATATATTTGTTGTATATATATACAACACCTAATATACGCTTGAAGCTAAATTAATTTAATTACATTTTAGTCTCAAAAATGTTTGATGACAAACCCGAGGTCAAACAGAGATTTGCAAGTTCATATGTTAAGCATGAAGTTTGAGACTTTTACTTACTTTTCACTTCTTTCTTTCTTCTTCTAGATTGTGAAGGAAACGGCTTTAAAATCTTCAAGCTTTAGAAATGTTTCCTTAATCTGATGTATCCACGATTTGATCTGACTCACTGTCAATGGAAAAATGCTGTTTTTAGAGACCAAAGACCGTAAATATGACGTCAGAGACGCGCGGGGCTTCTCTGAATTTAGTCCCTTGATCTCTTACGTCACTGTTACGTCACTGATTCGCTACAAATTAATTAACCCTATTTCCTTCTTTTGGATGCCTTTCAGGTGACAAACCTCATCGGCTCTGTCAAATCAAACGTCAAATCAGGTCTATGCTCATGCCACTTGGGGATACATACAGACACGCATAGGACGTTGGCTGCGGCTCCTCGATCAGAGCCCCAAAGGATCTGTTTGTAAGCCTCCATCCTGCTTTTAAGCCACTAAACTTAAAGATCCTAAATCGTTTATCTGTATACTTAAAGGATCTGAAAAAGTTTAGTAATCGGACGTTTGGATCGTAAGTTTTATGCCACGACAGCCAGCCATGGCTACCTGACTGCCTCGACAACTAGCCTAGCTAGGTTTGTTTTTAGCCTGGTGGCTAGGGTGGCCGATTCTTGCTTACCTCCAAACCCGATACTTTCCTGACGAAACTGAGGATATATTCCCACCATGGTCACCTCCTCGTTTATCTCCGAGCTCAGAGCTGAGCTAGCCTCCATCGAGCAGCTCATCTCTGTCCTTCTCCAGCGGCAGACGGACCTTGGCTCCCTTTTAGCCTCGCTAGAGCCTCCTGGTGTTATGAATCTACCAGCGAAGGATAACCACTATGATACCACCAATCCTCCTGGCTGTTCCACCTGGACCTCAGTGGTAAAGGGCAAGAATAGAATATCCCTTCCCCTCTAAGACTCCCAAGAGGATACCGCTATTCTGGAACTATCTAACTTCTTTGCTCCTTTGGCCGCTGTGCCAACCTCGCCTTCGCCGCTGCAGAGTCGAAGCTATGCCGAGGGTAATCGTAAAGTTACATCCTCAAAACGACGCAGATCTTTGCACTGCAACTCCAGTTCCAGATCTGGATCTCCATCTGAAAAGCGGGACAAGCGCCCCCGAGTGTGTAGTCCATCACCGAGTGGCAGTGATAGAGCTCCTGCTGCGACATCCGAAGTTCCGGCTGCCCCCGCTGCTCCCCGCCATCAACCCTCTGGCCGGGGGGACCGGTCTACTGGACCTGCCGATTACTACCAATGCTAGCACGGCTAGTGTAGCACTGCAGCTCCAGCCGAAACTCGCCTGCTACAACAGCTGTGTGGTAAGCAACAACCCAGAGCTGTTAATATTAGGTGATTCTATCGTTAGGCATCTAACTCTCCCATGTGCAATCACATACTGTCTATCTGGTGCCAAGGTAGTTGACTTCATTGAGCTCATTCCTCTGCTCATGGACCTGCATGATCCGTCGGTCAAGATTGTTTTAATTCACGTAGGGACAAATGACGTCAAGAAAGTCCAGCAAATTATATGCAGACCTGGAGTCCCTGTGCAACACAGTTGAAGTCTGGGTAGATAGTACTGTCTCATGTCTGGCCGAATTCCAACTATTTCCCAAAAATCTGAACGCTTCAGTCATCTCTTTAGCCTACATCAATGGTTGAAAAACTTTTGTTCTGCAGCAGGTTATGACTTCATCTCGAACTTTGATTATTTTTTTGACCAACTCAAGCCTGTACAGAGCAGATGGGTTACACCCTAATAGCAAGGGAACAAAGCAGCTGACGGATAATTTAATCAAATTCATCGCTTTTAACTCGTTCTGATATGTACCACGGCAAGACCTGATCCAGACCTCAATGTCTCCCACTACTGTGTCCAGCCATGACAGTGTGGGTCCTGCCAATGCGTGCTCTGTCATTCAAGCACAGTCTCCAAAACTCTCAAACCATCTCAGACCAGTCCTTTCCACAGCTGACAATTCCAATTATTCTGCACACTCACTAAAAATGACACTCCTTAATGTCAGATCCCTAAACGATAAACTTTCATTGTCAATGATATTATTAGATCTCACAATCTTGACTGTATTCTCCTTACTGAGACTTGGCTCGATGACACTGGGAGCAAAGAATTGATTGAAACTTCACCTCCTAATTTTTCATTTTCACACTGTGCCAGACCCAACAAGAAGGGTGGTGGGTTTGCTGCTATTTTCTCAGATATCCTAACATGCAAATCTGTTCTTTTTGGTTCCTACTCTACTTTTGAGTATTTAGCTCTGCAAATAAGATCTGTCCATCCCAGTCTAGTGGTCACAATTTACCGCCCTCCAAGGCTTAAGAAGGGATTTATATCGGAATTTGGTGAGCTATATTATCTAAAATCACTGTTCAGTACGACTCAATCCTTATTTCAGGGGATTTTAACATTCATATTGATAACACCACAAACAATTTTGCTAATCATTTCACTGACTTGTTATCATCTTTTGAGTTCATACAACATATTGATAGGCCTACTCATAATCAGGGCCACACTCTTGACCTGGTTATTTCTAAAGGCCTCGAAATTACTCTAAAGTACACCCTAGACTTGGGATCTCAGATCATTTTTGTGTTTTATTCAATGTTACCTGGTTTACCAAACCAGTACCTGGCTTAAAATATGTTAATAGGCGCTCCATTCGAGCAGACACATCTGACAGGTTTACTGCTAGGTATACTAGTTCTGATAGGCGTACCTGCTCTCAATCTGATTTAAATCTGTCTTCCTTGTCCACGTTTGAATATCTTGTCAATAATTTTAACTCTTCAGTGACACAAATTATGGATGACATTGCTCCTATGAAAACCAAGCGCATTCCCTGTAAAACAAAATCACCTTGGATGAACGTCGTAAGAGTGCGGGCACTAAAGAGAGCCTGTCGCAAATCTGAACGTAAGTGGCGCAAAACCAAATTGCTTGTTAATTATAATACCTATAAGGACCTGCTCAGTAAATATAACGATGAAATTAAAAAATCTAGAAAGCATTACTTCTCTCAAATTATTTCTGAAAATCAGAATAACTCAAAATTTCTGTTTAATACGATCGACAAACTGATTAACCCTCCTCGACAAATTCCTGCCGAGCTCCAATCTCTAGAGAAATGTAATGAACTTGCCTCATACTTCAAATCCAAAATTGAATCTATTAGAAATAATATTGTAGATCCCCCTGCTGGTGGATGTGACCCCTCCTCTTTAACTCGGTCACATGCCGTCAACACTCTTTCCAACTTCACTCCTATTCAACTTAGTGAATTACAAAATGTGGTAAAGATGTTAAGCTCCGCAACATGTGCTCTTGACCCAATGCCTACTAAACTGTTTAAAGATGTTTCCAACTGTCTGTTAGACGATGTCCTTTGTATTGTTTTTTTTTTTTTTTTTATTAATTTATTTTTTTTACAAGGCTTTTTAATTACAAAGACCAACAAATTAACACAATACACCACAAACAACAACATGCAGACACATTACAACAAAAGACAATGAACGAAGATTGACAACAGCATTTCTCACAACCAGCAGAGCTTTCTAAATAAAGAATATTTCATACCTATTCTATTCAATTCTTTTTGATATTCCTATACACATTACACTGAACCATTCCTCTTTCAGAAGTATTGCCAATGGGGACCATTCCCTTACAAATACCTCAAGAGCACCTCTGAGTACATGAGATAATCTCTCCAAAGGCAAAATGGACATCAGTTTTTCATACCACATGGAGATATCAGGAGGATCTTCGTCTAACCATTTCTGCAACACTGTGAGGCGAGCAGCATACAGAGCAACTCTAATAATGTACCTGTGCCTACGGTCACAGAGGTCAAGTCCAAGAACAAAATAATAAGGATCTAAAGGAATATAACGCCCAAATATTTTCTTTATCTCATTTTGTACAGAGAGCCAGAAATTTGTGATTTTAGGACATGACCACATAAGATGACCATAAGTGCCGCGGCTACTTTTACATTTCTGACACAATGATGAGCACAGAGGGTCATATTTACATCTGATAGCCGGGGTCACATGCAGTCTGTGGATGATCTTATATTGAGTCTCATAGGATTTGTTTGAACATGTAATTTTTTTTGCATTGAATAAAATCTCTCTCCACATCTTGTCATCGAGATGGGACCCAAAATCTTCAACCCAGGAAGTTCTGCTACTAAAAGTAGGAATGTTGATAAACATTTGATCATATATATAACTTAATGTTTTCTTGTTTAAAGACGACGCTTTTAGTATTATATTTTCCAGTGGAGTCATATGCAATACAGTATTATATGCTGGAATGGATTTAATATAACTCCTAAGCTGTAGATAACGAAAAAACTGTGTTTGAGAAAGATTAAATTCATTCATGAGTTGGGGGAAAGATTTAAGAGTCCCATCTAAAAGGAGATCTCGTATTTGTGAAATACCAGAACTCTTCCATGTTTTAAAACCCCCATCTGAGCAAGACTGTACAAAATCAGGATTACATGAAATAGGCGCCAAAACGGAGTATTGTGTCTCAATCCCAAAATGCAAACGTACACGATTCCATGTTTTCAAGATATTTCTGACAATGAAATTATCTTTCATTCCCTGTAGTATTATTGCATTATTTTTGAATGGCATATCGGATAGAGCAGCTTCACATACAGTATTTTCCAAATCCAGAAATGTAGAATTGGCATCATTTTTAATCCATTCAGTAATGTATGTCATTTGTGAAGCCCAGTGGTAGTACATAACATTTGGCAGAGCTAATCCCCCTTTGTCCACTGGTAACTGAAGTTTCTCCAATTTAAGCCTTGGACGTTTATCTTTCCACACAAATTTAGTTATCATACTATGTAATGATTTAAAAAATTTGACTGGAATATAATTGGGTAACATCTGCATAGGATATAGCAGCCTTGGGAGGACATTCATCTTTACAATAGCAACCCGGCCAAGTAATGATATGGACAAGGGGCTCCATCTTTGAAGATCTTTTCTAATAGCACTCACCACTGGGTCTAAATTTATTTTTAACAAATTATCAAAATTACAAGACACCTGAATCCCCAAATATCTGAACCCATTAGAGGACAATTGAAAAGGTATGTACTTTGCTAGATCAGAACATATTAAGTTTCCTAAAGGTAAGGCCAGTGATTTCTCGTAATTGACTTTATATCCAGAGAACACCCCAAACTCATTTATTATCTGAATAATAGCTGGGACTGAGGACATGGGATTGGACAAAAATAAAAGAACATCATCTGCATACAATGAAATCTTGTGCACTTTTTTCTTGGTTTGGATACCAATAACAGAGGTGCTAGATCTAATCGTCTCAGCTAACGGTTCCATTGCTAATGCAAAAAGTAAAGGAGATAAGGGGCATCCTTGTTTTGTGCCTTTATTTATTGCAAAGGGGGAAGACATTTCCCCCATAATAGATACTGATGCTTGTGGTGCAGAGTACAACAATTTGACCCATTTTATAAATCCATCTCCAAAAGCATACTCCTTTAAGGTTTTAAATAAATATTCCCACTCTATATTATCAAATGCCTTTTCTGCATCTAATGTCACCACTAAAGCATTGAGTTTTGTTGACTTAACATACTGTAAAATACCCAATAATCTCCTGATGTTAGAATATGATTTCCTATTTTGAACAAAGCCTGTCTGGTCAGGTCCCACAATTTTGGGTATAATATAATTAAGCCTGGCTGCCAGTAATTTAGCTAAAATTTTGCAGTCTGTATTTTGAATACTTATCGGTCTATAGGACTCAGGGAGATCTGGGTTTTTGTTTTCTTTAAGTAATACTTTGATAGTGGCCCGTTGTAATGATTGTGGAAGATTATTAACAGATAAGGAATATTTAAACATGTTAGTTAATAGGGGAGAGAGGATTTCTTTAAAAGTTTTATAAATCTCTGGCGGGAGACCATCTGGTCCACAGGCCTTTCCCGATGCTAAGGTACCTATCACCTTCTCCACTTCCTTACAGCTTATATCCATATCACACTTAGTCCTATCTTCTTCAGAGATCTTAGGGAGTGTTATACGTTGAAAGAAGATATTCATCCTATCCTCCATGCCCAGTGTTTTTGAGGTATACAAAGAGGAAAAAAAATCATTAAACACATATGTCATTTCATTTTTAGTATAATGCAGCTTCCCATTTTTATCCTTAATTCTCGTAATTGTATTTTTTGAGCATTTGTTACTTATAAGATTAGCTAAATACCTTCCTGATTTATTCGCACATTCATATACCTTGTGTTTTTGTTTAAATAAAACCTTTTCTGCCTTTTGAGATAAAAGTGTATTTAGAGCGGTTCTAGTCCTAATGACTCTGTCCCAGTTAGCTTTGCATCCATTGCGTTTAAGCTCAAATTCAGCTTCGTGTAAAGCTACTTCAAGGCGTCTCTGTTCTTTCAATTTCTTTTTCTTTTTGGCTGAACAATATGATATAATTATGCCCCTTAAAAAAGCTTTAGTTGTTTCCCATAAGTTTGAAGGGTCTGTATATTCATTGTCATTTTCCTGGATAAATAATATTAGTTCTCTTTGGGCCATGGAACAAAAGTCTGGGTCAGATAGAATAGCTCTATTGCATTTCCAGCTATACCTGTTTGAGGAACTATTTGATATACAAATACCTAAAAAGACTGGAGCGTGGTCTGATATATGAATAGATCCAATATGACAGTTTTCTACTTTTTCAATAGAGATTCGTGGAACAAGGAAAAAATCAATTCTAGAATAGGACCTGTGAGGATTGGAGTAAAATGTATAATCTCTATCATCTGGGTTAAGCATACGCCAAACATCTATAAGACCAACTTCATTTAGCATTTGATATATAGCTTTTTGTCTGTGGGTTGGGATGGTTGAAAGATTAACTGGCTGCTTATCCAATTTCCCATCCAGAACACAGTTCCAGTCACCACCGAAAATAACATTTGGGGAACTATACTGTGCAAGCAATGAAGTTAATTTTGTAAAGATATTCAACTGAATATTTGGTGCAGCATATACATTTAAAATGATTATCGGTTCGCCATATAAAAAACCATAAAGAAACACAAAACAACCCTCTGGGTCCGATTCATAATATTCTATTTTAAATGGGAGGTCTTTATGAATTAAAATAGCAACCCCCCTACTTTTGCTATTGTATGAGGCGGAAAACACTTGCCCAACCCAGTCTCTCTTTAATTTTGAATGTTCCAAATTTGTTAAGTGTGTCTCCTGCAACAATCCGATAGTTACTTTCTCTTTTTTCAAGTAGGACAGAATTTTCTTCCTTTTAATGGGATGTTTACACCCTTTAATATTCCAGGAACATGTAAAAATTGAATTATTAGATGACATGAAAGATTAAATCATATCTTTTAAGGCTCATATTCCGCCCACTGTTAAATAATTTACAAATTACTGCTCTGCTGGTAACATTCATTAATAAGCTAGACTCATTGACAACACAAAAAACAATAATAATCAAAGTGTTTTTATTGAATTTTCTGTTCAAGCAACAAGCATTCCATACATACAGACAGAACTCAAATCATACATCATAAGTACAGGACTAAACTACAGACAAAACAATAACAAAACATACCATACTAATATCAGACATACCCAGACACTCCTGGGTGAAAAAAATTACATAAACCGGTTAAGATAAAAAATAAATGAATAAATAATAATACAAATAAATAAATAAAAAGGGGGGGGGGGGGGGGGGGGGGGAGCTGCCAGTTATGTTGGAGCGAATGGAAACTCATGTTCAAAATAAGAAATAAAAGGCTGCCAGACCTTGGAGAATTTCTTGGTGTTGCCCTGTACAGTAAATCTAAGATGTTCTAATTTGAGATGTGCCATCACCTCCTCTACCCATCGTTTATGAGAAGGCGGTGTCGCCTTTATCCAATTAAATAGGATCAATCTCCTAGCCAGCAGTGAAGTGAATGCTATTGCCTTCCTTTGAGAGAGCGTTAGTTGAGCTTCCCCTGGTGCCACACCGAAGATGGCCGTTAGAGGACCTGGCTCTACATCTTTGTTATAAATTAATGAGAACGTTCTAAAAATTTTAGCCCAGAACTCTTTCAGCCTGGAACAAGACCAGAACATGTGGCATAAGTCGGCTGGCACCTGTTTACATCTAGGGCAAGTCGGATCGGCCCCCTGATACATTCTTGCCAGTTTGTCCCTTGATAAGTGAAGTCTGTGCAACACCTTGAACTGTATCAATCCGTGTCTCACACATACAGAAGAAGAGTGTATTAGTCCCACTGCCCAGCTCCAGTCAGCATCCGATATGTCCAACTCTAATTCTTCCTCCCACTTCCTTTTTACACTATCCAGGGAAGGGGAAGCCACCTTCTGAATATTCACATAGAGCATGGAGACCGTCCCTTTAAGAGTCGGATTCATGCCCAGCAGCCCGTCTATCCATCCACTTTGTGGTAGCTCGAGGGATGGGCTAAATGTCTTTTTCACAAAATCTCGAACCTGGAAATATCTTAAGTAATTAGTCTTGGAGGGGATACCATAGTCCTTTTCCAGCTGAGCAGCAGACATGAAAATACCATCTTTAAAAAGATTTTTGACGCATTCCACCCCAGCTCTATACCATTCCCTAAATGCTGTTCCCCCAAGGGCCGGGGAAAACAAGTGATTTCCATAGATGGGAGCAGATAGGAGAGCGTTTCTGTTTTTAAAATGTGTTCTGAATTGGACCCAAATTTTCAGAGAATTATATACCACAGGGTTGTTTGTGTAAAGGTGTTTGCTTAAGGGCAGAGGAGCACAGACCAGGGAGCGTAGGGACACCGGGCTAGCTGCATATCTTTCCATATGTACCCACACTGGGGTTTCATCCTCATCCAGCTCTGAGACCCAAAATAACAGTTTATGTATATTAGCAGCCCAATAATAGTGCATATAATTTGGTAGGGCCAGGCCTCCTTCTTCTTTCTGTCTCTCAAGGAACTCTCTTCTTATCCTGGGAACTGTTTTTTTCCAAATAAAGGTAGATGTACTTTTATTCAATTCTTTAAAAAATGATTTAGGAATGAAAATTGGTATCGTCTGGAACAGATAGAGGAACCGTGGCATTATATTCATTTTAACAGAATTTATCTTCCCTGCTAATGATAGGGGGAGGGATGACCACCTTTCCATATCTAATTTTGTCTTATCCAATGTTACTTTAAAATTATGATTAAACAAATCTTTATATTTACTGGTTACATTAACACCTAGATAGGTGAATTTGTCCTTATGTGTTGCAAAGGGATAGGCCTGGAACAAAGGTTCCCTCGCCTGTTTATTAATTGGAAAAAGGACACTTTTTTCTAAGTTAATTTTATAGCCCGACACCCTCCCAAAGTCTTCGATAATACCAAGGGCCACCGGAATGCTAGTGACAGGGTTCGACAGGAAAAGGAGGAGGTCGTCAGCATATAAAGACAGCCTATGGTTTTGTGTCCCCCTTTGTATCCCTCCCAGTTCAGCAGCATGTCTCAGCATTATTGCAAGGGGCTCAATTGCCACATCAAAGAGCAGGGGTGACAAGGGGCACCCCTGTCTTGTTCCCCGGAACAGAGAAAAAGGTTCAGATATTATATTGTTTGTTCTTACCATAGCCTGGGGGTTTGCATAAATTATCTCAATCCACGAGCAAAATTTAGGACCAAATCCGAATCTCTCGAGGGCCGTGAATAGATAGAAATACTCTATTCTATCAAAGGCTTTGTGGGCATCTAGGGATATCACAATCTCTGGCACAATGTTATCTTCAGCAGTGTATATCACGTTGAATAAGCGACGGAGATTGCTGGAGAGTTGTCTACCAGCCACAAACCCTGTCTGATCCGGATGTATTATCTTACTTATAACAAGCTCAATCCTAGCTGCCAATATTTTGGTCAATATCTTATAATCACAACCAAGTAAACTTACCGGGCGGTATGATTCGCATTTGAGTGGGTCTTTATTTTTCTTAAGGAGTACAGAGATCAATGCCTGTGACATTGTTTCAGGCAGAGCATTTTTATCAAGGACCTCCATATATACTCTGCAAAGCAAGGGTATCAGTTTGGGAGCAAATGTTTTATAAAATTCACTTGGGAACCCATCAGGGCCCGGCGCTTTGCCTGCCTTCATATTCCGAATCGCCTTCTCTATCTCCCTAGCAGTAATGGGTCCCTCTAATCTATCCTTATCTGCCTCCTCTAGGGATGGCATTTCAAGGTTTTCAAAAAAATTCTTCACTCGTTCCCTATCATTTATTTCTGAGGTGTATAGATCCTTATAAAAAGATTTAAATTGATCGTTAATACCCTTCTGATCTATAATTTTGTTTCCCAGGTTATCCCCTATCTCTACTATCATACCAGCAGCTGCCGACTGTTTCAGCTGGTAGCTCAGGAGCTTACCAGCGCGCTCACCATGCTCATAGAGATCCTGTCTTGACCTAAGATATAGATCCTCCTCATGTTGACTTGTCAAGACGTCGTATTCAGTCTGGAGCAGAATCCGCTTTCTATGTAGCTCCTCAGAGGGAGCCACAGAATTCGCCAGGTCAACTTCTTTTATTGCTTTTGCTAATTCTGTGGTACGTTTCAGCTTTCTTTTCCTTTCACCGGCACTGTATGAAATTATTTGTCCTCGTATATACGCCTTTAAGGATTCCCACAAAGTGCCACTACTTATATCAGGGGTATCATTAAGCTCCAAGAAAAAAACAATTTGCGAGCTTATGAATTTTGTAAAGTCGTCATCTGCCAGTAGTCTGCTATTAAGGCGCCACATTCTCCGAGATGGCGTCTTCTCAGGAAAGTGAAGCTTCAATATGACCGGGCTATGATCGGATATTACTATACCAGGGTATTCTACATCTGTTACTATAGGGGTCAATTTATTGTCTAATAAGAAATAGTCAATTCTAGTATAAGTTTGGTGTGGCGGGGAATAGAAGGAGTACTGTCTGGAAGTTGGATTTACGGATCTCCATGGATCGAATATACCATATGTTTTACAAAAGGAGTTAATGCATTGTGCAGATTTACTTAGCACATTGGGTGTTGGGCTAGAGCGGTCCAAAGTTGAATCTAGGACACAGTTTAGGTCTCCCCCTAAAATCAGGTTATGAGTGTCCAAATAAGGTAGCAACGAGAATAAGTCCTTAAAAAATTGAACATTATCCCAATTGGGTGCGTATATGTTTGCCAACACTACTGGCATATTGAATAATTTCCCAACCACAATAACATATCGACCATGTTTATCTTTTATAGTAGTTGTTTCTATGAATTGTACATTCCTGTGTATAAGGATGGCCACTCCTCGACTCTTACTATTGAAATTTGAGTGATAGATCTGATTGAATCCCCCCCTACAGAGCTTGAGGTGGTCCTTGTTCAACAGATGTGTCTCTTGTAAATAAACTATCTCTGCTCCCTGGTCTCTTAAGTGTGAAAAGATCTTACTCCGTTTAGCCGGTTTATTGATCGCCCTTACGTTCCAGCTCATAAAATTTGTGCCCATTCTGCTCGCATTCATGTTTGGTGTCATGTCAGGGGTCTGCAGCCCAATGTCGCCACCGCGCTCCTGTGGCGCTCACTATCCAGATCACACCTTGAAAATCTGGCAGCAAAAACAGAAAAAATTAAAGGGAGAGGGAGGGGGAAGAAAGGGGGAGGCGTCACACCCACATACACAGCTAACACATAACACATTACATATATAAACACGAACCCAAACAAAGTGCTCTTTAACGAGCTCTCTCGTGGCCAACCGGTCCACCATCTCCTGCACATCAAGCCTACCGTGTGCAGCTCCGTGCATAACACCCCTTGATCCTAAAAGTGTAATATCACCCCTTCAACTTAACCGCCACAGAGAGTAGGCAACAATGGTCAAGGAGGAACAATCAATTCTTAAACCTTTACCAGAATAAAACAATGAGGCAGGGCCACAGTAGCTCTTAAATATGCAATGAATGAAATCAAATATTACTTTGTCAATATTGTCCAAATCTGTCAACAATATCCTGCCTGTGACATTCATGTCATTTCAACAGTGTAAGCATGTATAAATTTCTACTTAGCCAAGCTCAGACCAGTCCATGTGCTTCACCCGGGATTCAGTGTCTTCTTGATGTACTCCATAGCGTCTTTTGGGCTCTCGAAGATTTTCGTTTGACCCCCTTCTGGTGTAATCACTAGAGTTTCCGGGTAACGCAGCCCATATCTGATCCCCTTGCAGGTCCGCAGGAGGCTTCTTGCTTCTCTGAAGGCTGCTCTCTTACTGTTTACCTCCTGGGTGTAGTCCGGGAAGATGTGAATCTGTCCACTCCGACCCTCCGATGTTTTCTCCATTTCCCTCGCCTTCTTCAGTATCTCCTCCTTCTCTGTATAGTAGTGACATCTCACAACGAAGGCTCTCGGCGGAACTCCGTTCCCTTCTCGTCTCGCGCCGAGTGCTCGGTGTGCTCGATCGAGCGTCGGTGCTACTGCTAGTCCCAGTTTTTCTTTCAGCAAGCCAGCTATGAATTCTGACGGCTTTTTGCCGGTCTCGGCCCCTTCTCTTACCCCCCACGACACGTATGTTGTTGCGTCGTGACCTTGCCTCGAGGTCCTCACTCCGTCCCCTCAGCTTCAGTATCTCCTTCTCCATTTCCTTCAGTTTTGTCTCCATGTTGGTTATACTGTCAGATTGATCATTCAACGTGTCGTCTACTTCTTTTTTCCGTACTTCCATCTCGTTAGCCAGACTGATAGTTGTATCGCTTATCAGCCTCACCTCCTCACGCAGCAACTCAAACTGAACTTTAGTATTATCTTCCAAACTCTTAGCCCATTTTTCCATCTCGGCTTTCGACTCTTTTCTTCCTTTCTCTATTTCTTCTTTGCATCTCGTGATCTCGGTCTTAGTCTCCTCTCTGTTTTTCGTAATCCCAGTGTTGGCTTTTTTAATCTCAGACATCATATCTTTTGCCCACTGAGGTATGTCGTCGGCATGTGCTGGGCTAGCATTACCTTTGCTAGCTGAGGGGGCAAGGTTGCTATCCGCCTGCAGCTTTTCACCGCCGGCTCGAGTCTGTCGGTTAGACATTTTCGACCATAAATTGCACCGAAAGCGCACTCGTTCGGTCCTTAAACTGAATCTCATTCAACAAGCCCCCTCAAAGTGGTATAAATTTGGCGATATTAATATTTTTGACTACTTTTACACGGAGCCTCCGCACGCACGTCTTCACACGGCAAAGCACATCCGGAAGTTTCCGACAACACAAAAAACAAAACAAAAAACAGAGACAACATCTACAAGACAAAATTTAGACAAGACACCATCTCTCCCACCCAAACAGCGATAGGCCCAACACAGGTCAGAGAGACCTGTGTTGTGCCCCACCATACCCTAACAACTACCAAAAAGGAGCCTGTGTCTGTCCACTATTACAGAAAAAATATATTATTGCCAGAACATTGATATATATATATTTGTTTAATCAAAAACAATTACAAACTGAACCAATTGCATTTCCAGTCTTATTGCTGGTGTTTTAAGAGGAAGGAAAAATAAAGAAGAGAGAGACAAAGTGAGAAAAAAAGAAAGGTGTAGAGCAAATTGCCAAAATAACTAATATCAGAGATATTCACACCATTCTCTACTATTTGTTCACCTCTCTTAATATTATTATAAGAGAATTGATTTTGTGATCAATTTAGACCCAATAATATATGCAGGTGTAAATCATTATTCACGCTGATGCAGGCCACAGCACAAAAATTCCTAAGCCGAGAGATATTTGTTTTCGTTCCGTAAATTCCCCATATTCAATCAAAATAAGGGCAGCGCATCATTAAGGAGCAAAAAGTATAGAGAAGTGACTACCTGAGAATATAAAACAAAACAAAACAAAAAAAATATTCCTGCACACATTGTTCTTGTTTTAACCAACCGTTATTCAGATTTGATAGCATATTTTTGTCTTACCAATAATGAATATCGCTGATTAGGTGATTGTTTTATCCATCCTTGGAGCGGACGCGGGCCATACAGTCTGATGGGACCCTGTCAATCCATAGGTGATGACGGCTCACTGACCTGGATTTCGTTCACGTGACTTTCTGCCTCCTCAGGTGAATGGAACCTTATTTTATTGTCACCATGTTCAATAGATAATATTGCAGGGAAGAACATAGCGTATCGAATTCCCAGTGTACGGAGTTTCTGTTTCACCGTGTGAAAAGCCCTGCGTTTGGACTGCACTGCTTCGCTGAGGTCGGGGAAAAGATAAACTCTCCTGTCCTCGAACCGGAGCTCTCTTTTCTCACGTGCCAGCCGCAGGACCTTCATCTTATCCTGGTAGTTCAGAAATTTCACAATGATGGGTCGA
Organism: Tautogolabrus adspersus; assembly: GCA_020745685.1. NCBI lineage: Eukaryota > Metazoa > Chordata > Actinopteri > Labriformes > Labridae > Tautogolabrus > Tautogolabrus adspersus. Next base: position 11,035,504 of record CM036538.1, on the reverse strand, counting down.
GGTCTCTTTGCAGAGTCGGAACTTTTACGCACGGCAATCCGATGACTCCTCTCGAGGCAAGGTGGGCCCGGGAAGTTCTCCTTCCCGAGTAAGATTGGGATCAGGTGTCGCAGAAAGTTCATCATATCATCTCCTTCGGACCCCTCCGGAATTCCAACGATTAATAAATTTGACTGCCTGCTCTTATTCTCATAATAGTCCACCTTAGATTGTAGTGAAGCCGTATTTTTCTCCAAAACATTTATGCGTTTTAGCGCATCAACCACTTCGTCTTCGGCTTTACTCACTCTTTGTTGCATCTCGACGTATTGCTCTGCCAAGTTGTTCATAGCAGTGTCAAGTTGATTAACCTTCTTGTCTATTACTTGGAGATTTTGGAGAACCTCCTTTGTATTGTTAATGTCTCTTTATCTTCTGGAATCTTCTCCAATGTATTAACGACATCAAACATTGGATGTCCAAAAATTTCTTAGAACAATGAGAATAAAACAGAGATTCTGTTAGTGGGCCCAAAGGCTTTGAGGCACCACATCCAACATCAATTAACTCCCCTATCAGTTAAGCCATGTGAGCATGCAAAAAGCCTGGGTGTGATTTTGGATGCTGATCTCAGCTTCCAGAAACGTATATCTTTTATCTGCAAGACTGCATTTTATCACCTCAGGAATATATCTAAAGTGAGATTCCTCCTGTCACAATCAGATTCTGAAAAGCTGGTTCACGCATTTATTTCTAGTAGATTAGTTTATTGTAATGCAGTTTTTGCTGGGCTGACAAAGCAGGTTTTGAATAAGCTCCAGCTTGTTCAGAATGCTGCAGCCAGAATACTGACAAGAACCAAAAGGTTTGAACACATCACTCCTCTTTTAATCTCCCTTCACTGGCTCCCTATTAAGCAAATAATTGATTTTTAAAATACTTTTAACTGTCTTCAAATCCTTGAATGGCTTAGCCCCTTCCTACATTACCGACATGCTCACTCAATACACACCGGACAGATCCCTGAGATCTTCAAATAAAGGACTCCTCACTGTACCAAGAATTCACTCTAAATCAGCCTATGGTGCCTTCAGTCACTACGGCCCCATTCTCTGGAATTCCATACCACATGATCCTAGGTCAGCTACAACAGTTTGTTCTTTTAAAAGCAAGCTAAAAACATATCTTTTTGCACAAGCTTTTAGTTAGGTTTAAATTATTTTAGAATGTTAACTGTGTATATTTTATTTTTTGTATTAAACCTTTGTTTTATATGTAATACCTTCTCATCTCATATGCTCTTACACAGTGTCATTGTTGTGTATCTTTGTTATTTTTCTGATTTAAACCACATTGAGTGTACTCCTGTCGTATGAAATGTGCTATATAATTAAACTTGACTTGACTTGACTGCGGAAGCGCATTGCATTCACCAAAGAAAAAAAAGTAGACACATTATAGGCTATTTATTCATGTCCCCCGTTTTATGGGGTATGTAAATGTATACACCAGGATGTGACATGGCTTTCTGTCTGTTTCCTATGATAGTCCTTTACTTGTTTATCATACTTCATGCAGAGTGATACAACTCAGCAGCTCTTCACATTTACGCCCACATCAAGGGGTTTGAGAAAGGGCTAAACGTAATCAAAGAAATTAAATAGGTCAAATCATCTAGTGAGACAGAGCAGAATTAAAGCTAGATTAAACCTCATTTCGGACCAAGAAGGAATGTCTAACTTTGAAGTGTACTTTTATTGCCACAGTGAATGTAGCAACAAGTCATAAAATCACTACTATCAATCACTGCTCATCAAGTTATCCATTTTCAGTTCCTATTACTGTAAAGGTTCATAATAAATCACTATAATTGTAGACATTTCATGAACAAGTTATAACATTATGAACAGGTTATGTCATTATTAGCTGTTATATTAAAACCCAACTTAACAAAGGAGTTATTCACAAAGCTATTACAAAGCGTTTTAGTGCAATGTAAAACAAGTATAAAAAATACATTGGAACTCTGCGCTTTGAGCCTATAGTTTGAGCAAAGATAACTTCAAACCTTTACAGTAATATGTTCTGATACCTTCAAATGTCCTAAAGGAGGTTGTCCAAAAGCTAAATGCAGTGGATTTATTTGCTTAACTATGGGGGAAAAGCTTTTTTAAACACAATGTAAAATGATGAAAATATTATGGAGTCCATGCTTATTTCAAAATTCCCTCAGTAAAAGTTCCCATAAGTTGCAAAACTGTGTAGACATTGATTTTATGTGCAATTTATTAAAGGGAAAATCACATTGCATTCTGTCTGTCTGTCTGTCCTTCTGTCTGTCTAACTTTGTTAGACACATCAAAGAAACAACAAACAAACATCAAAGAAACATCAAACAAACTAAGAAACATCAAAGAAACATCTAAGACACATCATCAAACACCAAAGAAACATCAAAGAAACATCTAAGACACATCATCAAACACCAAAGAAACATCAAAGACACACCAAAGAAACATCAAAGAAACATCATCAAACATCAAAGAAACATCAAAGAAACATCAAAGAAAAATCAAAGAAACATCATCAAACACCAAAGAAACATCAAAGAAACATCATCAAACATCAGAGACACATCATCGAAAAATCAAAGAAACATCAAAGAAAAATCATCAATCACCAAAGAAACATAAAATAAACATCAAAGACACATCAAAGATACACCAAAGAAACATCAAAGAGACATCAAAGAAACATCAAAGAGACATCAGAGACACATCAAAGAAACATCTAAGACACATCATCGAACACCAAAGAAACATCAAAGAAACATCATCAAACATCAGAGACACATCATCGAAAAATCAAAGAAACATCAAAGAAACATCAAAGAAAAATCAAAGAAACATCATCAAACACCAAAGAAACATCTAAGACACATCATCGAACACCAAAGAAACATCAAAGAAACATCATCAAACATCAGAGACACATCATCGAAAAATCAAAGAAACATCAAAGAAAAATCAAAGAAACATCATCAAACACCAAAGAAACATCAAAGAAACATCATCAAACATCAGAGACACATCATCGAAAAATCAAAGAAAAATCATCAAACATCAAAGAAACATCAAAGAAAAATCATCAAACATCAAAGATACATCAAAGACACATCAAAGAAACATCATCAAACATCAAAGAAAAATCATCAAACATCAAAGAAAAATCATCAAACATAAAAAAACATCAAAGAAAAATCATAAAACATCAAAGAAACATCAAAGAAAAATCATCAAACATCAAAAAAACATCAAAGATACATCAAAGAAACATCATCAATCACCAAAGATACATCAAAGACACATCAAAGAAACATCATCAAACACCAAAGATACATCAAAGAAACATCATCAAACATCAAAGAAAAATCATCAAACATCAAGGAAACATCAAAGAAACATCAATGACACATCAAAGACACATCATCAAACACCAAAGAAACATCAAAGAAAAATCATCAAACATCAAAGATACATCAAAGACACATCAAATAAACATCAAAGAAACATCAAGGAAACATCAAAGAAAAATCAAAGACACATCAAAGAAACAGCAAAGACACATCAAGGAAACATCAAAGAAACATCAAAGACACATCAAAGACACATCATCAAACACCAAAGAAACATCAAAGAAAAATCATCAAACATCAAAGATACATCAAAGACACGTCAAAGAAACATCATCAATCACCAGAGCTACATCAAAGACACATCAAAGAAACATCATCAAACACCAAAGAAACATCATCAAACATCAAAGAAAAATCATCAAACATCAAAAAAACATCAAAGAAAAATCATCAAACATCAAAAAAACATCAAAGATACATCAAAGACACATCAAAGAAACATCATCAATCACCAAAGATACATCAAAGACACATCAAAGAAACATCATCAAACACCAAAGATACATCAAAGAAACATCATCAAACATCAAACAAAAATCAAAGAAAAATCATCAAACATCAAAGAAACATCAAAAACACATCAAATAAACATCAAAGACAAACTAGAATGGGAAATTCCTGAAGAAATTTCAGTGTGAGAGCTGCAGAGCATGGTTAAGCTACCATGAGAGCAGTGGTTGTTGCTACCACAGTCTCATTTGCAGCTTTTATAACATAACCAGGACCTCTCAGGACTCGAACCCATGACCTTCGGATTACCTGAGCAGCAGTTTTACCCACTGAGCTACAGAGAAGACAAGACACCATAAAACTATTCCAGAATATGATGCGATGACAAAACAATGGAAACACTTTTTTTAAGATCTTAAACTTAAAACATTTTTATTTTCAAAATGTTGAACATAAGTATCACAACTATAAAGAGTAGTGAACTTCTAAAATGAGCACAGCTTGCAGCACAGCAAACAATCATAATCAAAAACATGCTGTGTAAATATTACTTTTCTAAGGCTAATGGTAAATGAGTAATGAGCCCTGAAAACAAAACTCGTGATGACTGACCAGATGGTGGCGCTATAGGATCATTTATGAGAATATTGAGCATACAACAAGTAACCATATGGCCAAGTTTGAATACTATAGCACTTTTACTTTTTGAGATATCAGCTTTCAGGACCTGCTCCAATTGATATTTAATATTTCTAAAGTTCATTTAAAATCATGCAAACATTTAAGTGTTGACAAAAGCAAAAGCCCTCACAACACACGACCAGGAGTCTGCATGTCAGTGAGGAGCTTATGTGTTTTCTCGGGAATTGAACCCAGTATCTTCGAGTTAGGTGGACTTGCCATCAGCCTAAGCCTCTGCGCCACAGTAAAGACAAAGACTCAGCATGCGCTTTCACTACATGAGGCAATGACATCACATGGGGAAAACTCTTTTAAGCTTTAAATGCATAAAATTTTCAAAATTTCATCATCAAATTTTGAAAATAATCATACCATATCCTGATGCTTTCCTGAGGGCTGTTCACAAATTTGGTGAAGTTTGATCAAACATTTAGCGAAATAGAAAATGTTTTGCCTACAGTACTGATTACAGTAAAACGTTTACTGTCCTCACGGGCACACCGTTTAAGTGATCTTTATGAAATTCGTTTTGTGGGGTGTGAAGTATCACACCAATGGCTGTACCAATTTTGGTATGATTTGTGTAAAGGCTCGATGAGTTACAGTAGTTAATTGATTATACATATTTTGAAAAATATAGAGTGACGAACTTCTGAATTGACCCTAGGTTGCAGCACGGCAAACGATCAGTAGCATCCAAGGAACACGCTGTGCGAATATTATTTTCATACGGCTAACTGTTAGCAACTTATTAGCATTGAAAGCAAAATGCTTAATATCTCACCACATGGTGGCGCTATGAGTACCATCGTTTAGTATGTTAAACATGTTACCATTAGGGACCATATTACGAGGTTTGAGTACTTTAGCACTTTTAGTTTTTGAGTTATGAGCTTTCAAAAATGCGTTCCATAGGATTCCATTCATATTTTTACAGTTTAAAATATTCATATAAAATCACTGTACCATTGTAGCATCAATAAAAGTAGTAGCACACTTCTCCTCACCAAACTCAACCATTTCCAGTTGGAACCATGTTTCTAGCACAAACCGTATAGGAGGAGATACAAGCCAAAAAACGGCAGAATAATAATAATAATAATAATAATAATAATAATAATAATAATAATAAGATATAAAAATAAAGAGCGAAGATAACATAAGTGTGAGAGCTGCAGCTCTCACACTAATTATCAAACATCAAAGAAACATCAAAGACACATCAAAGAAACAGCAAAGACACATCAAATAAACATCAAAGAAACATCAAGGAAACATCAAAGAAACATCAAAGACACATCATCAAACACCAAAGACACATCAAAGAAACATCATCAAACATCAAAGAAAAATCAAAGACACATCAAAGAAACAGCAAAGACACATCAAGGAAACATCAAAGACACATCATCAAACACCAAAGAAACATCAAAGATACATCAAAGACACATCAAAGAAACATCATCAATCACCAAAGATACATCAAAGATACATCAAAGAAACATCATCAAACATCAAAGAAACATCAAAGAAAAATCATCAAACATCAAAGAAACATCAAAGAAAAATCATCAAACATCAAAAAAACATCAAAGAAAAATCATCAAACATCAAAGAAACATCATCAAACATAAAAAAAACATCAAAGATACATCAAAGACACATCAAAGAAACATCATCAATCACCAAAGATACATCAAAGACACATCAAAGAAACATCATCAAACACCAAAGATACATCAAAGAAACATCAAAGACACATCAAAGAAACATCATCAAACATCAAAGAAAAATCAAAGACACATCATGAAACACCACAGAAACATCAAAGACACATTATCAAACACCAAAGACACATCAAAGACACATCATCAAACACCAAAGAAAAATCATCAAACATCAAAGAAACATCAAAGACACATCAAAGACACATCATCAAACACCAAAGATACATCAAAGAAACATCATCAAACATCAAAGAAAAATCAAAGAAAAATCATCAAACATCAAAGAAACATCATGAAACATCAAAGACACATCAAAGAAAAATCAGTAAAGAAATATCATCAAACATCAAAGAAACATCAAAGACACATCAAAGAAACAGCAAAGACACATCAAATAAACATCAAAGAAACATCAAGGAAACATCAAAGAAACATCAAAGACACATCATCAAACACCAAAGACACATCAAAGAAAAATCATCAAACATCAAAGAAACAGCAAAGACACATCAAGGAAACATCAAAGACACATCATCAAACACCAAAGAAACATCAAAGATACATCAAAGACACATCAAAGAAACATCATCAATCACCAAAGATACATCAAAGATACATCAAAGAAACATCATCAAACATCAAAGAAACATCAAAGAAAAATCATCAAACATCAAAGAAACATCAAAGAAAAATCATCAAACATCAAAAAAACATCAAAGAAAAATCATCAAACATCAAAGAAACATCAAAGAAAAATCATCAAACATAAAAAAAACATCAAAGATACATCAGAGACACATCAAAGAAACATCATCAATCACCAAAGATACATCAAAGAAAAATCATCAAACATCAAAGAAACAGCAAAGTCACATCAAGGAAACATCAAAGAAAAATCATCAAACACCAAAGAAACATCAAAGATACATCAAAGACACATCAAAGAAACATCATCAATCACCAAAGATACATCAAAGAAACATCAAAGAAAAATCATCAAACATCAAAAACACATCAAAGATACATCAAAGACACATCAAAGAAACATCATCAAACATCAAAGAAAAATCAAAGAAAAATCATCAAACATCAAAAAAACATCAAATAAACATCAAAGACAAATTATCAAACATCAAAGAAACACCAAAGACACATCAAAGAAACATCAAAGAAAAATCATCAAACATCAAAGAAACATCAAAGACACATCAAAGAAACAGCAAAGACACATCAAATAAACATCAAAGAAACATCAAAGACACATCAAAGAAACATCATCAAACATTTAAGAAAAATCAAAGACACATCAAGGAAACATCAAAGAAACATCAAAGACACATCAAAGACACATCATCAAACACCAAAGACACATCAAAGAAACATCAAACATCAAAGAAAAATCAAAGACACATCAAGGAAACATCAAAGAAACATCAAAGACACATCAAAGACACATCATCAAACACCAAAGAAACATCAAAGAAACATCATCAAACATCAAAGAAACATCAAAGACACATCATCAAACACCAAAGACACATCAAAGACACATCATCAAACACCAAAGATACATCATCAAACATCAAAGAAAAATCATCAAACATCAAAGAAACATCAAAGACACATCAAAGACACATCATCAAACACCAAAGATACATCAAAGAAACATCATCAAACATCAAAGAAAAATCAAAGAAAAATCATCAAACATCAAAGAAACATCAAAGACACATCAAAGAAACATCATGAAACACCACAGAAACATCAAAGACACATCAAAGAAAAATCAGTAAAGAAATATCATCAAACATCAAAGAAACATCAAAGAAAAATCAAAGAAACATCAAAGAAATATCAAAGACACATCATCAAACACCAAAAATACATCAAAGAAACATCAAAGACACATCAAAGAAACATCACCAAATATCAAAGAAACATCAAAGACACATCAAATAAACATCAAAGACACACTTTGTAATTGCACCACCTGTTGGCCTGTCAGGGACTGCTACAGGAAGTGCCCTGCCTATAAAGGAAACAGGAAGTTGACAATTCTTCCTTTAGTCCTCAAGGTTGCACACATGTGCCCACACCAGGAGCAGTTAAACGATGTACTGGCTTGTCGCGCTTAAGACAGCAACGGCTGTAAGTTTCTTTACCATGTGCAATTGTGAAATGGTTAGCCTTTTGTTATTCTGTTAGCATGTAGTAGCAGCATTATTTGCAGTAGCAGTATGTACCTAAGTAACTATGTGTGGCGTTAACATTAGCCTTAGCATTGGTATTTGGTATCATGGATTTCTTCTGAGCTTCTGATGTATCATAGCACGTTGCATAGCATTACCTTAGCATTAGTTTTGTTATTATGTTTTATGTAATGCTTCAGAGGTAGCGTAGCATAGCATTAGCATGTAGCATAGCATTAGCATGTAGCTTAGCATTAACGCCAACTAAGCATTCCTTTTGTTGTATATTTGCAGTGTACATCAGCATTGATCATTGAGTTAATTGTGTGAATGTCTTTATATAGATTTTGGTATGGCAGTAATCTTTGCATTTTCTTTTGTCTTGTAGTTTTTCACTCCTTATTCAATTTGGGGAATAAATCAAAGAACTAACTACCTGACTCACTCATTGAATGGAGTTTGGCTGACTGTCGAACTACGTACATCAAACACGTAGGGAGGACTGTACAGTGAAAAAAGCCATAGAAGACAATAAGCAAAACAAGCTGCTGAAACGACACTGCAAACATGGAAAAGAAAGATGATAAAGCATCAAGATCTGGTGCAGGCTCAACAGTCTCCTCCTCTGGGTCGTCATTAAGCAGTGCTGCAGCTAGGTCTCGGGCGAAGGCGGAGGCTGCACTTGCATGAGCATCATTTGCAGAAAAAGAACTGACAATGAAAAAGGAGAAAGCAAGATTGGAGGCAGAGACAGCGGGAGTGGAAGCAACTCTAGCAGCTTTGCATTTGAAGCAGGAAGCTGCCGCTGCCGTGGCACATGCTGAAATACTGGAAGCAGCTGCAGCAGAGGAAGACGGAGAACGGCACAGCCAAAGAGGATCCCACTCAACTCAAGCTAAGAAGCAGCGAACTGAAGGCTATGTACAAGAACAAAGAGAATGGCAAACTATTGACGCTATCTCACTTTCACCTGGCCAATCACGCGACAACGAAGAACCACCACTATCAGTAAAACATGAGGACACCCAGGTGACTCATTCACACAACGGTGATGGTAACCTTCACTCTACCGCAAACAGGCAGGTCTACAGAGAAATTACGAGAACGTCCAATTATCATGCGCCCACGCCTTGCACACACCAGCCTAACCAAAGCCCTCCTAACCGCAAGCACCATGCACATCAGACTGAAGCTACAAGCATGATAGACTTTGCCAAGTACCTAGCAAGAAGAGAACTGGTGACCACTGGTCTAACTAAGTTTGATGACAGTCCGGAAAACTTCAGAGCATGGCAAAGCATCCTTTACTAATGCCATCCATGGTTTAGATCTCACGGCAAGTGAAGAGCTCGATCTTTTGGTAAGGTGGCTGGGCAAGTAATCAGCGGAACAGGTCAGAAGAATACGCTCAGTGCATGTTACGTATCCTTACGCTGCTCTTAAACTGGCATGGGACAGGCTCTTGGAAAGTTATGCTGCACCAGAAGTAATAGAGAGTGCTCTCTTCAAGAAGTTGGACAGTTTCCCCCACATAACCAGTAAGGATAACGTCAAACTAAGAGAACTTGGGGATCTGCTAATGGAATTGCAGTCAGCCAAAGAAGATGGATACCTTCCTGGTCTTGCATACTTGGACACAGCCCGTGGAGTCAACACAATCGTGGAAAAACTTCCCCATGGCCTCCAGGAGAAATGGATTTCAGTGGGATCAAAGTTCAAGGAGCAAAATGGAGCATGCTTCCCACCATTCAGTTTCTTCACACAGTTCATCTGTAAAGAGGCAAGAACAAGAAATGACCCCAGTTTTTTCCTTTCAAGCAGTTTCTCTAGTCCCAGCAAGTATGAGAAGTTTCCACAAAGGCAAAACTCAGAATTCAAGAGCTCAAGAACTCCTATATATGTGCACAAAACCAACATTGCAACTGCTACCACAGCGGATACCAGTACCGACAAAGTAACATACAGCAACGATCTGTCAAAGACATGTCCAATACAGAATAAACCTCATCCCCTTGCTAAATGTAGAGGATTCAGAGCCAAGCATATAGAAGATTGGAAAACCTACTTGAAGGAGAACAGCATATGCTTCAGGTGTTTAGCTTCCTCATCCCACTTCACCAGAGACTGTAAGAAAGTGCTCCAGTGCAGAGAATGTGGAAGTTATAATCACAGCACAGCTATGCATCCAGGCAAGGCCCTCTGGGGTACCAATAATACCAACCGAGAGCCAGAGCTTACAGCACAGGAGGAAGAAAGTCTTACGGCTCTAACCACAGTCACTTCTTGCTGTACAGAAGTATGTGGTCCAGGTCTTTCAGCTTGTTCCTTCTCCAAGATATGCCTGGTAAAAGTATACCCACGTGGACAACCTGGAAGAGCAATCAATGTCTACACAATTCTTGATGATCAGAGTAATCGCTCTTTAGCAAAATCAAGGTTTTTCGACCAGTTTGGGATTAAAAGTGGCCCGTTTCCCTATTCACTGAAGACTTGTGCGGGTGTGATGGAAATGACAGGAAGAAAAGCGGATGGCTTCCAGATTGAGGCTGTGAATGGAGGAATAGTCATTGATCTTCCTCCACTCATTGAATGTGATGAAATTCCGGACAACAGGAGAGAGATACCGACACCGGAGGCGGCCCAACAGCATTGTCACTTACGTCCAGTTGCAGACTACATTCCTGAACTGGATCCTAATGCGGAGATTCTGCTCTTACTGGGAAGGGATATCCTCCGGGTGCACAAGGTGAGGCAACATGTCAACGGACCTGGCAACACTCCCTTTGCACAGAGACTGGACTTAGGCTGGGTCCTCATTGGGGATGTTTGTCTTGGGAATGTGCATAAGCCAAGCATCAATACCTTGAAGACGCACATCCTTGAAAATGGACGACCTTCATTCCTTACTCCGTGCCAGAGCCAAATATATGTCAAAGAGACAGTGGGTCATGGCGGGGAGGCAGGTTCCTGTAGCATGTTTCCTATGGTGACAAGGCTCTTCGACAAGACTGCAGAACATTAACTCGGCAGCTCAGTGTTTGAGAGAACCAGGAACGATGACAAGATTGCCATATCTATTGAAGATGAAGCCTTTTTAAAAATTATGGAGAAAGAGTGTCACAAGGATAACGCTAACAGCTGGGTGGCACCCCTGCCTTTCAGAGAAGCCAGACCTCCTCTTCCCAATAACTGCAACCAGTCACTCTCTCGTCTTGCTTCCCTCCGGTGCACCTTAGAAAAAAGACCTGTGATGAAAGAGCAGTTCATTGCCTTCATGGGAAAGGTGTTTGAGAACAACCATGCTGAATTAGCACCTCCACTGAAAGCTGGAGGAATGAGTACTTACCAACTCTGCAGAGCAGACGCAAGTGGACAGAGACACGCAAGGATCTGCAAATTGGAGACATTGTGCTATTAAAGGACTGTCAGCTCTCACGCAACGAATGGCCTATGGCATCAGTCACTTCTGTGTTCCAGAGCAGCGATGGAAAAGTACATAGGATTGAGGTCAAAACAACTTCTCAAGGCACCTCTAAGAACTATGTAAGGCCTGTCTCTGAGGTCATTCTTCTCCTTCCGAAGAATACTGAATCTTGAGGTTATCCTCAATTGCAAGAAACAGTGACATCATGGATGCCAGACGGGGAGTGTTCTGTCCTGTGTTTGAACTTTGTAATTGCACCACCTGTTGGCCTCTCAGGGACTGCTACAGGAAGTGCCCTGCCTATAAAGGAAACAGGAAGTTGACAATTCTTCCTTTAGTCCTCAAGGTTGCACACATGTGCCCACACCAGGAGCAGTTAAACGATGAACTGGCTTGTCGCGCTTAAGACAGCAACGGCTGTAAGTTTCTTTACCATGTGCAATTGTGAAATGGTTAGCCTTTTGTTATTCTGTTAGCATGTAGTAGCAGCATTATTTGCAGTAGCAGTATGTACCTAAGTAACTATGTGTGGCATTAACATTAGCATTGGTATTTGGTATCATGGATTTCTTCTGAGCTTCTGATGTATCATAGCACGTTGCATAGCATTACCTTAGCATTAGTTTTGTTATTGTGTTTTATGTAATGCTTCAGAGGTAGCGTAGCATAGCATTAGCATGTAGCTTAGCATAGCATTAGCATGTAGCTTAGCATTAACGCCAACTAAGCATTCCTTTTGTTGTATATTTGCAGTACATCAGCATTGATCATTGAGTTAATTGTGTGAATGTCTTTATATAGATTTTGGTATGGCAGTAATCTGTGCATTTTCTTTTGTCTTGTAGTTTTTCACTCCTTATTCAATTTGGGGAATAAATCAAAGAACTAACTACCTGACTCACTCATTGAATGGAGTTTGGCTGACTGTCAAACTACGTACATCAAACACGTAGGGAGGACTGTACAATCATCAAAGAAACATCAAAGACACATCAAAGAAACATCAAAGACACATCAAAGAAACATCATCAAACATCAAAGCAACATCAAAGAAACATCAAAGACACATCGAAGAAACTAACATCAAAGAAACATCAGACATCAAACAAAAATCAAACTAACATCAAACAAACTAACATCAAAGAAAAAAAAATGAATTTGGTGTTCGTTGGTAAAACCTCGTTTTCGCAGCCTAAGAGCCGGGTTGTAACGGATGGGGGCTCGTCCATTTTTGACCAAATTTGGCCAATTGCTGGTTGCTTTGCCGGGCTTGCTGGAGAAAGTGCATAAGTCCCCATCACAACTAGCACCTGAAGACGCTAGGGGGGAGCTTAGTTAGTTTTCTGTTAGGCAGTTAGAGGGATGAGAGGCTGCGGTGACGTCCAGGCTGTGTGCAAGGGGCTGCGTGAGCTCAGCGTGCCATTAATCCGTGTTTTGCCGTTTTTGGTGAGTAGCAGACGGTGTGTATAGATAGGTGAGTGTTTGTTAGTTATGGCCGGTGTGGAAGAGTTTCTGAGTGCGCCATAAGAGGAGCTGCTTGAGTGCTGCTCACGTGAGCAGTTGTTTCGGATTGCAGATCACTTTAACTTGGATGTTGGCGATAAAACAATGAAAGAAAACATTAAAGGTATTGTGAAAGCTAATCTGACCGACATGGGTATTATTAGATCTGAAAAGCGTGCTGTTTGCCCTGTCGTAAGCAGTGATGCTGGTCTGACTTTTGAGCAGAGGAAAGAGTTGCTGCTCCTGCAGATGGAAATGGAGAAGCTGGCAGTGGAGAAACTGAGGGGAGAGGCAGAGATCAGAAGGCTGGATATTGAGGAGCGGAGGTTGAGTTTCCCTGTTGGAAGTGCCAGTCATGCCTCTGACTTCTCGGGTAGGTCTGGCTTTTTTGATGTTGGCACTAATCTGCGGTTAGTTCCTCAGTTTAGTGAACGAGACCCAGATACGTTTTTCTTACTTTTTGAGCCTGTAGCTGAGAGCAGAGATTGGTCCGATTGTGATCGTACTCTGTTACTACAGTGTGTGTTAACAGGTAGGGCTCAGGAGGCTTATTCTGCACCCTGGCCGATGAATACGTGCTGACGCACAGAGGTGGCCGAGACTTCACGCTCCGGGACGAAGGGGGTATGTATCATTCCTCAGACAGATGGGAGAATCCTCATTCATGCTTTGGTAAGCCGGAACGTGATACACGAGGCCATTCTCAGTTTGATTCCACTAAAATATGTAACTACTGCAAAGGTAGAGGGCATTGTAAAGCTGACTGCCCTAAAGCTAGTCCTAGAAGGGGAAATAGCGGGGATCAGGCTAACTCTGCTGCTTGTGCTGTGTCTGTGGAATATGTCCCTGTTTCTTCTTGTCAGCAGGTGAAGTTTGGAGAACCACGACGGTTGGAGAAGCCCGATTTCTCTGCCTCTGTGTCTGACGGCTGTGTGTCACTGGTGGGAAGTGGTGTGAGGGTGCCGGTAAAAATTCTGAGAGACACTGCAGCACAAGATTCATACATTTTGAGCTCCGTGTTGCCATTTTCTGATGATTCTGATACTGGGGATTTTGTACTTATGCAGGGTATGGGATTGAATGTTGTGCCTGTTCCTCTGCACTCTGTTGTGCTTAACTGTCGTTTAGTGCAGGGTGAAGTCGCCATGGGGGTGCGTCCTGCACTGACGATTGAAGGTGTGGATGTGATCCTGGCTGGTAGCCGTGTGTGGGCCGAGGTTCCAACACCTCCTAGTGTGTCAGCTCCACCCACTGTGACTGGAAACCCAGATGAGAATGCTCCGTGTTTCCCGGAAGTGTTTACAGCTTGTGCTGTTACCCGAGCTATGAGCCGTGCACAGGGGGAACCTGTGCAGGGTGAAGATGAGGTGAGTGAGATGGCTTCTGTTGTTGTTCCTGGTTTGTTGTTGTCTGTATCTCGCAGTGACCTAGTGGCGGTGCAGAGAGCTGATGCCTCTCTGAGGCAGCTGGTTGACGCTGTTCTCTCTACTGAGGATGGAGACAGTGTTGCAAGTTATCAGTTTCAGGAGGAGCTTCTGGTGAGGAAATGGTTGTCTCATGAGAAAGACTTGGTTGGTAAGTCATTGTTTCAGATTGTGGTGCCTGTGAAATTTCGTGCCGAGGTCCTTAAAGGTCCCATATTATGCTTTTTCTGGTTTTATATGCTCTTTAGTGTGTTTTCCAGGTGTCTTGTGCATGTTTAGGCACATCTATGTGCAAAAATTCAAAGTCTGCGGAAACGCGGCTTCTCCTACCTCCTCCTGTTAGCAGTAGCAGTAGCTGCATGTATCGCTTGGTTCTAGCCCCCCTCGTTGAAAATTGGCAGTGTGATATCACACTGCGATGATGTCACTGATCCAAGCCCATTGGCTCGTTGTTGCAAGCACAAGCTCATGCTGCACATTAGCTACATTCCCTATAGAGTGCCACAGGAATGAGTCCTAAAACCCGGAAGTGAGTTAGCATTTTAGCGCCATGGGTTCTATCCTCTAAAAGTCAATGGGGATTTTGAATGGGTTTGTGGTTAGACGCCTGAAATAAGGTCTGTGGTTAACACAAGCTTAAGAGATGTTGGGCGTTTTGTTAGACGAGATAAACTACGTTAGATAAGACCCCAACTTGTGAATTTTAAAGTTTTTCCGCGTACTAAAAACGGCGGTTGCTAACAAGTGGCTAAATGAGACTACAGTGGTTGTCGGGGACATAAAGCGTCATCACGCCGGGAACTCTCTCACTAGTCCGCCTTACAGCCTCTAGTCATGTTTTTCAGTGGTCTTGCAAATATTAGGTTAATAAACAACTTATTAAGCTACGGTTTCGCTAGCTTGTCAAACCCGCTGATTAGATCGATGAAGCATAACGGTAGTGACGTCAAAATCAACCGACCATGGTGTAGTTCGCTTGTAGCATAACGTTAGCTTTTTACTTCTCTCGGCTGCATTAAGGCTTCAA
This sequence comes from Tautogolabrus adspersus, assembly GCA_020745685.1. Taxonomy (NCBI): domain Eukaryota; kingdom Metazoa; phylum Chordata; class Actinopteri; order Labriformes; family Labridae; genus Tautogolabrus; species Tautogolabrus adspersus. The sequence goes on along the minus strand of CM036538.1, from coordinate 11,019,625 downwards.
ACTTCATAAAAGTGGTGTTCATTTGCAAAGATTATCCTGCTGAACAAAACGCCTACGCATCAGAAACGTGTGTTAGCCACAGAGCTTATTTTCTGCAATCATCCAAAATCCAATGCAAAAATCCCATAGGCGAATTCTCGTTAGAACCCATGGCGATGCTACTTCCGGGTTGGCCTACAAAAATACGTCATCACTTTTGTTCTCTATAGCTGCACTCGTCTTCGGCACAGTTAACAGAGCATGTTACTCGTTTTTTTGTCGGACTGTAAATATCCAAAATATCTCCAAACTCCTGAAGCTGAGCGGTCTGTCTTGTCGTCTTGTTGACCATGTTTCCTCCGTGCTTTGAGCTGACAGGCTCAGCGCTTTCTACAATGTAACTAACGCTAATTACGGCTTTGTTTTCATTCCGCTCCGAACGTCTGTAAGCTCGCCTACCTATATCCCTGCGACATGATTGGCTGTTCGTCGTCTTTTTTCTTCTTCTCTTTAATGTCGGGTGGCAACATACAGTCTATGGGTGGCAACTAGCGTTCAATTCTATCGAACTTTTATCGAACATTTTTTATATTTATTGTAAGAAAAATTATATTGCGATAATTATCATTATCGTTTTATCGCCCAGGCCTACTGTGGAGCCGAACAGCGGCAGTTTCGTCCTGGAGATCAGGTCCTTGCTTTGTTGCCGCTTGTTAATACACCGTTTCAGGCAAAACTTACTGGCCCTTTTACAGTGCTGTGTCAGGTGTCTGACCAGAACTATCTCCTGTCCACGCCAAAGCGTAGAAAATCGACCCAACTCTGCAATGTTAACCTGCTAAAACGTTACTATGCTTGTTTGTCTAAACCAGTTTCAGCAGCGGTTACAGTGGGGAGTCAGTTCTCAGCAAGGATGGATAATGGGGTTACAGCACCCAATGAAAGTTTGTTGCGTGGACGATGCCTTGTATAGAGCTCCTAGCTCTTGAGTAGCCTATTGCTGACCCGAATTGTTTAATCTTTTTTGTCTTCCATACCTCTGTTTTATCACTCTTAAATGCTTCTTCAGGCGCCGGAGTTGCTGAGTGTGTGGGATAGAGGCTGGTTGGCTAGCTGGGAAAGACTACTTGCAAAAGGTCAGTACGTTTTGTAAATAGGGGTTATAGTAAATGTAGTGTTCGAATAATGTGCAAAATAAACAGAAACCCAACATTGAGGGTGTGACGACCCCTCCATACCTATTGGTGTTCCCGTGCTGCTGGTTTGTCTTCTGTTGCAGGTTCCGGTAAGGCGGGGTCGTAATGAGGGGATGCGCTACACCTTGGTCCGGTGTAGTCCTCGTCCATTTAATACTCTTCTCAGGACAGACGTGGCTCACTCTCATCTTGATCACACACTCTGTGTGAACATCGCGGCGCGGCTGTTTGAACCGAACTTCATTTAATTATTTTGTAAATAAATGTGGTGTAAATTGGGAACCTCGTCTTCGACTCCTGTTTTTGTTGCAGCCTAAGAACCGGGTTGTAACAAAGTATTTCAGCGTTCAATGGAACAGCTGTTTGCAGGTTATCCATGTTCAGTTATCGTCCATGACATCATCATCGGAGGCTGTGATGTGATCGCCTGGACCACGTTGGCTATGTAGGTCAAATCTTCACAAGTGGAGGACTTAAAGCAGACCCTGCTAAAACTGCAGCCATCACAGACATGCCAGTCCCCACAGACGTCACCTCACTACAGCGTTTCCTTGGTATGGTCAACTACCTTGGCAAGTTCATCCCGAACTTCAGTGACATTGCAGCACCACTGAGAAAGCTGACTCACAAAAAAACTGCATGGTGCTGGTTCCAGCAGCATCAGGAAGCATTTGAACGTCTCAAGTCGTGTCTGTCAAGCCCACCTGTACTGTCATATTATGATGTTAAGCAGCCTGTCACACTAACATGCGATGCATCTTGTTATGGACTAGGAGCTGCATGCCTTCAAAACGGCAAACCCGTTGCCTTTGCATCACGAACCCTGACAGACACAGAGAATCGTTATGCTCAAATTGAGAAGGAGCTGCTGGCTGTCGTGTTTGCCTGCACAAAGTTAAGAGAATATGTTTATGGTAAGCCCATAATGGTGGAAACAGACCACCAACCTTTGGTGACAATCCTAAAGAAGCCGATCAATTCTGCCCCTGCCCATCTCCAAAGAATGATGCTACGCTTACAAAGCTATGACATCACCTTAGTCTACAAAAAAGGTAAACACATGTACCTCGCAGACACCCTCTCACGAGCTTCGACTACAAAAGTTCCACAGAGCCCTGCTGAAAACAACACTTTTGAAGTTATGTCTGTTAGTTACATTTCAACAGCCCGTCTGGAAGAACTCAGGAAGCACACAGCAGACGATGAGGTGCTACAGACTCTCACTGCAGTCATTCAGCGAGGTTGGCCCTCAAGAGAGAGCCAGCTCCTGTCTGCTGTGCGTCCCTTCTTCCCATACCTGATGGAAACACTGCAAGTGCACCGAGGGAATTTTCCGTCTATGTAAGTCAGATACATTCCGTCCCTATCAGAGATATGTGTAACATATGTACATGTTGGATATTCATACCTTGTGTGTAATTCTTGTTTGATAGCCACACCTTGCAAACAACATCATTTGCTAATCTGTGTTTGTTTTTTTCTTCATCAGGGAATGACGAAAACAGACGAGGAAGGCACCCTCTTAGGAAGAATAGTTTATAATCCAGATGGAACTCCACATCAGACCTTTGCTCTGCCTGTAAGTATGATTTAAGAGATACATTCAAGGTTCAAGGTTTCTTTATTCGTCTCCCTGGGGAGAAATTTGTCTCGGATACAGGAAAAATTGCTGCAGACATTACGTGAAACAGATAAAAACAGTTAATACAAATGTGCAAAACAAAAAACCTTTAGCTTATCCCTGCTGCAAAATTACCCAAGCATCTGCTTAAGTATCCGTACACACACACGCACCTACAATCACACGTATGCGCACATGTACACATGCTGCTCAAAACACATACTGTTTCATACATATACATACATACATGGCTACAGTCACCGGTACCTTGGGGGCCTCCTGTTGTTTCGTTCGTCCTCCATTATTTACTCATTAATGAGCTTAATTGAGAAAGGCATGAATGAGTATTTGAAGCGGTTGTGTTTACACAGAGGAGCCCTGTACCTTCTCCCTGATTTGAGTCGTGCTGTGTCACTGCTCATAGCATCAATATTTTATTTATCAGGTGGCAGAGGAATCCCGGCCAGGTTGTAGCTCATCTAGAGAATATTCAGGGCTACAGGTAAACTTGACTATACTTAATGTTTTGCTGTAATGTTTGACTGCTTATGTACAGTAGGTAATGCATGGTACAAAGTTAATGTCAGGCTGGCGTCATGTGTTATTTCATTAGGGTGCTGCAGCAATCTTGCCTGGTTGTAGACCTAGTTCAGGGAGAGGCCAGGTGGAGTTACAGGTGAGACCTCAACATAGGCTATAACACTGTAATGTAATTCAAATGTAAATTTGTTTTTACACAAAATATAAAATGTTTAATTATTAACTTTATAAATGTGATGTTGCATGCCTGCATATAAGTGTCATTACACCGCTTAACAACGTATACAATTTTTCTCCCCCGGCGGCGGCGCATGGTGGTGGTGGGGGCTATGTCCCCACCAATGTCAAAATCAAACCTACACCCTTGCTTCATGCGTTGAATACATCCACAGAAAGTATATTGTTATAGTATAATTGCTAAGAGAGTGATATTAAATCTCTGGAAGTCTGACACTGTGCCTCAGTTCAAGACCTGGGGCCCGTTTCAGAAAGAAGGTTCAACAAACTCCCAGGGTGCGATCACACTGGCAATCCGTACCGTGCTTAAGCACGCTTCACCCCTAAAGTCCAGTTCAGTCAGGACCAGTGTGACCGATCCGTACCATGCTCAAGCACCTTTATTAAGGAGAAATCCGGAGTGTTCTGGCTGTATCTGACTAAAATGAGTCAAAATAAAGACACAGATGTAGCTGTCATGTTCTCCGATGTGCGGAATCGACCGTGCGTCTCTATTTTTTGAACATTTATGAAAACTAACTGCATATGTTTAACAAAAGAATAACCCTAAATTTGTTTAAATTCTTGTTAACTCAGATACTGGCTGAGATGACCCCCCTACCATCACTTCAGCAGCAGAGATAGGAGGACAGGAGAAAAGACTGATATCGCCTGAGGTCTGTGTTCTTGTTTTTTCTTCAAAAAATCATTCAGTATGTAGATGTCAGGAACAACTGATTTTGCTGTAATTTTAAACAATCACTAAGTAATATATTGAGTGACCTTTATAGTGAATTGACAGTTGTAAACGGTACTGTTGCTGATGGAGAAACAGTAGTAATACTCAGGTGGGAGGAATATCAGAAAGTGGTCACTGTATTCAGTCTGGCAGCCATAAATTAACCGGACTATTCTTATCAAGCAGATTAATCATTATGCATTACATGTATTTTCTTAAGAGAAGTGCTCTACTCGCCCAACTAAATGTGTCTTTTCATCTCTTGAAACTGAGCTGAAATGAGCATCTTATGAATTAATAATTTAGTTTAGATTTGGCAAGTTTTTGGCATATAAGCACCACACAGTCATAAGTATCAGGAAAAAAAACTGCAACAAATGCAGAGTTTGAAAGGTCAAAAACTACATGTGAACTATTTTGTCCACAGGGGGGCGCCAAAATCCACACAAACTGAAAGTTCCTCACAGCTGCTTTCAACATCTGTTTGATTTGGAGATTACGATTGGAAATACTCAGTATGAAAGAAACGGTGTAAAATAAAATGTAGGCTATCGATATCCGCTTCAGGCTTCTGCACATAATAATGCAAAGGAAACTAAACAGCTGAAAACAAAAAAATAGTTCTCTGTTGTCACCTTTCTCTTTGATAATATAGGCTATGATTACCATGCATTTTTTTGTGATTAAATATTTTTGAATTATTTTGACTTGAAGATGTCAAAGAATAGGAACCTCTCAAAAATAAACATCAAAAACCAACCAACCAATTTAGACAAAGCCATTGCTTTGATAAATAAGGTGAGGCCAAGAACAGAAACAAAAGAGGAGTCTGAATCTCTGCCCTGCATCTTCCTCTTCTGCTGGTTTATCGCTGGTGAGTCTGAGCCGCTGTAGCCTGATTGGTCCCTCTTAGAATAAACAATAATAATAATATCCAGCCTATTTGACATAACTGTCTAGTTTCTGGTTACACTGTGCAGTGTACTTTTTGTACGTCGCGGTCACTGTGCATTATTATGTGCAGAAGCCTGAAGCGGATATCGATAGCCTACATTTTATTTTACACCGTTTCTTTCATACTGAGTATTTCCAATCGTAATCTCCAAATCAAACAGATGTTGAAAGCAGCTGTGAGGAACTTTCAGTTTGTGTGGATTTTGGCGCCCCCGTGTGGACAAAGTAGTTCACATGTAGTTTTTGACCTTTCAAACTCTGCATTTGTTGCAGTTTTTTTTCCTGATACTTGTGACTGTGTGGTGCTTATATGCCAAAAACTTGCCAAATCTAAACTAATGAAAAGACACATTTAGTTGGGCGAGTAGAGCACTTCTCTTAAGAAAATACATGTAATGCATAATGATTAATCTGCTTGATAAGAATAGTCCGGTTAATTTATGGCTGCCAGACTGAATAAAGTGACCACTTTCTGATATTCCTCCCACCTGAGTATTACTACTGTTTCTCCATCAGCAACAGTACAGTTTACAATTGTCAATTCACTATAAAGGTCACTCAATATCTTACTTGGTGATTGTTTAAATTACAGCAAAATCAGTTGTTCCTGACATCTACATACTGAATGAATTTTTGAAGAAAAAAGAAGAACACAGACCTCAGGCGATATCAGTCTTTTCTCCTGTCCTCCTACCTCTGCTGCTGAAGTGATGGTAGGGGGGTCATCTCAGCCAGTATCTGAGTTAACAAGAATTTAAACAAATTTAGGGTTATTCTTTTATTAAACATATGCAGTTAGTTTTCATACATGTTAAAAAAATAGAGACGCACGGTCGAGTCCGCACATCGGAGAACATGACAGCTACATCTGTGTCTTTATTTTGACTCATTTTAGTCAGATACAGCCAGAACACTCCGGATTTCTCCTTAATAAAGGTGCTTGAGCATGGTACGGATCGGTCACACTGGTCCTGACTGAACTGGACTTTAGGGGTGAAGCGTGCTTAGGCACGGTACGGATTGCCAGTGTGATCGCACCCTGAGAGTTTGTTGAACCTTCTTTCTGAAACGGGCCCCAGGTCTTGAACTGAGGCACAGTGTCAGACTTCCAGAGATTTAATATCAATCTCTTAGCAATTATACTATAACAATATACTTTCTGTGGATGTATTCAACGCATGAAGCAAGGGTGTAGGTTTGATTTTGACATTGGTGGGGACATAGTCTGGGTGGGACAGCGAGATGAATAAATGTACTCGACCCCCTGAAATAGGCCAGCATTCTCCTGGATTCAGCGTTGAATGTCCCTGAAAGATTAAAGTTCAATGTCTTAGTCTCGACAGTTCATTCATTATACTTTTAACCAGAGGTGGGACAAAGTCATTGTCTTGCAAGTCATAAGTAAGTCTCAAGTCTTTGATCTCAAGTCCCAAGTCAAGTCCCAAGTAAAGACAGGCAAGTCCCAAGTCGAGTCAGAAGTCCTTTACTTTGTATTTCGAGTCATTTACAAGTCATTAGCACTCCACATCAAATGAAATGCTATTTTAACAGAGAAATAATATATTGACTTTACACAAATCATGAATGCTTTTTTATTTAAATGGAATAACAAGACCAGTGTGACTGAACTTGAGCACACAAAAAGGAGTGGAGGAGAGGATATTGCACTAACCTGTACCACAACAGAATTAACTATTGAATAGGTTGTAGGTATAGTTCTTTTTACTCATCCGTCTTATGGAGTGTGTTAGTGAGTGTGCAAGTGAGTGAGTGCGTGGGTGTGTGTGAGAGAGTGAGTGAGTGAGTGAGTGAGTGAGTGAGAGCAAGTGTGTGAGAGAGAGAGGGAGAGAGAGAACATGTTTGACACTCCAGCATAAGGTTTAAGCTGTTATATCAACTTATTGAATGAACAAAGTATGACATATTCTAAGACCCAAAGTGATGTTTACACAATGAGTGCCCCCTAGTGAATAAACAAAAATCAACCTGACCACTTGAAAGGATTCTGTTCACAGATCACAGTATAAAGAAAATGGTCTTCATTCAAAAATTACTTTGACTCCTGTTGACATTTTGAGTGAGGAAGCAATCGAATAGTTGCGTAAAGATACAAAATGCATAAACAGTTTCATCAACCCAGTGTTGTTGTTCTGCCTTCTCAGGACCCTATGATGCATTGCATTTGCAGAAGACCAGATTGGCCAAAAGTCTCGTCAGTCATTTGTGCACAGTGGGGCCGTAGTATGATGCCCCCATGGCTGAAAACTCGCTCCACCGGAGCACTGGAGGCAGGCACTGCCAAAACCCTGATAGCTACTCGGAATAGTGACGGAAGAGTCATCATGTTCATTGCCCAGAACAAGAGGGCGTTCTGTACTTCAGATATGTCAAGGTAGTGACTTAGCTGGAGTCCTGGAGTGGCCCCAACATCCTTCTTCTGCTTCTTATGGTAGGCAGCAAACAGCCCTTCACCCAATTGTCCAAAGTCATCTTGCTGTTCCTCATTAATAAGAGGCACATGTTGCTCAGGCTCTGCTGCATCTTGCAGGATCAGTTCTGCAAAACATGTAAAAATAGCAGAAACAAAAGAGCCATTATTATGGTCAGTGTTGGTGATACTGTGTATTAAAGCAAAAAAGTATTATTGTAGCAATTAATAAGAGCTGTGCTGTAAATAACAACTCCTTGTGCCCAGCCTTTTCTAGAACTTGACACAACTTAAGATCTTAAGATGATCACAGTGGAGAACGGCCTTCACTTGCCTCAGTGTTGAGTTCCATCTTGTGTTGACAGAGGCAGTGTTATGACCCGGCTCGTGTAGGGAAAAGGGACGAAACATAAAACCAGTTGTTGATGGTAAATCAAAGTTATTTATTAACAAATGAGTAAAATTCTGAAACAATAAGTGAGGCAACTGAGAAGGGCCGACGGGTGCTGTTTAATTAAATAAATAAGGAAAACAGAAAAAGATTCTAACTTAGAGTTTGTAAATCTAGAACTAATCTTGGAGAAACAAAATCAATATAAAATCTAACCTGCTACCCTAACTACCCAAACCAAAAACACAACCAAACAGCACCCCTAACCTAATGTGACTAACAAATGAAATACCTACGTGCAGTGTGCAGAAATGTGCTTCTAAAATACAATAATCACCAATACCTGGCCCAGTCTACAAGTACCATATAGTTTCACACATCACAATATTTCTAAGAAGCACGGACGAACGTCTCTCTCTCAAGCCGGCCTCCACACGACTGCACCGGCAGACTTCTTAAGCATTGACATCAGCGTATGCTCTTCGCCGATTGGCCGCTCGCTCCCCCAGACAGTACCCCATTGATCACCTGAAAAATAGGCACTTAAGATGCACCCCACCCACCCACCCACACACACACGCCACACACACACGCCACACACACACAAAGGGGGCGCGGCTGCGGCCGTAACAGGCAGGGATGCCTCTTTGTTCCCTAAATTCTGCATCAAACACATCTTTAAATGTCGTACTCATTTTTTTTAAATTGATTTTATATACTTTATTAATCCTTGAGGGCAAATTCTGGTTCGCACTCTGTTATTGAGAGGTATGCTTCTCACACACACAGGCCTGAATCACACACATGCACAAACACGACCTGTGGACCTGCATTAATGGAGAGATGTCAGAGTGCGGTGGCAGCCCACAGGAGGCGCCCCCTGAATTGTTGGGGGTTCGGTGCCACTGCAAGCACTGTTTTTTACCCATTGCAGCATCTACTGTTTGCTGATCTTACAGGGTGAGGTCATGCCAGAGCTCAGGGTCACCAAGATGATCCTCGTCATGCACGTCATCTTCTTGTTCGGAGGGGAAGCACACTGTGAACGCTTTCCGCATCTTGGCTGCATTGTCACTGATAATATAGCCCAATTTATATTTTATTTCATACTCATCGCAAATGGCCTCAAATTGCTCACAGATTCTTTAAGCTGTGTGTGACCCTTTGAATCTGTCAATGGCTAATAGATTGGACTTTAGCTGTAGCCTCTCTTCCTCCTTCTCTATCCAGTGCACAGTGACACCAAGGAACCCCCTCATCTTTCTGTCAGACCAAATGTCCACGTTAACTGAAACATGGTCTGTGTTGCTCAACTGAGTTTTCAACTTTAAACGTCTCTCTGCAGCAAGGCTATCTGCTTTTGATGACAATGTTCTGCGACACACTGGGCTGTACTTACTGTTAACTACAGTCAAAAAGTGCCGAAAACTCTTGTTTTCCACAATAGACAGTGGCATGTTGCAATCGATAACCAAGTCAGACAGTATTGCATTGGTGATTGCTTTCTGCTGTGGATGACTTGTGCTGTACTAACCTGCACGGGTGTCCATGAACTGTGAGATTGAAGGCTGTAGTGGTTCATTTATGATGGTTTTGTTCATCTGGTATTCTTCATATGTGTAAGAGGTAAGCATGTTAAACAGATGTCAGAAAATGCCTTACAGGCCTACATGAATTGCAGATGAAACTAGATTTGTAACCATCAAGCTAGTTAAAGTAATTAGATTGGAAACTACAACACCTAAATTAGCTTCAAATTTGAAGCATACAATTCAGATTTTGAGGGGAATGTTAAGGAAAAATAAGTTATATTTAGAGGCCATATAGTAACACTTAATTTAGAATTAATACAAAACAATAACATACATTGCAAACATTCAAAACCAGCATATTTGGATATACAATGCAAGGTTTTCACTGTGATCTGAAAATTAGCTGAAGCTGTCAGACAAACGTATTGGAGTAAAAAGTACATTATTTCCCTCTCAGATGTAGTGGAGTAGGAGTGTAGAGTAGCACTATATGGATAATGAAGCACAAGTAATGTAAGCTGTACCGTTTGTTAATAGCCTACAGTAATTTAAATAGTGTAGTTAATGTCGAACGAAGTTTGAAGTTGTTGCATCCCCGTCTGTAATTCTTGAACTGCACGTTTTACATACGGCAACTCTTTTCTTGTTTACCACCTCGAAATTTTTGTACGTGAATGTAATTATCTTTGGTAGCATGGTGTTTGTGTGGCTTGCGTTAGCGTCCATTCAACAACATTACACACTTCTTCATGGGCTATTCTGACATTTGATTGGATGTTGTCGGATGTTTCAAACAAGGTGGATTCTGGGGGAAAGGTGTCGGCTTGCTGAGAGTGGATGAAAAGCGTTAGTAGATTCAGGAAGTGAAGGGAAATATTTTTATTCGTTGCACTTTTTAAAAAACATACACGTTTAAAGCTCAAGTATCTTCGAGTCTTAAGGCTCAAGTCCAAGTGAAGTCAAGAGTCATTGGTGTTAAAGTCCAAATCGAGTTGTGAGTCATTTGAGATATTGCCAAGTCGAGTCTAAAGTCATCAAATTTGTGACTCGAGTCCAAGTCACGTGACTCAAGTCCACACCTCTGCTTTCAACTGTTTATAATGTGATATAATATGACTGATAAAACATCTGTTAATGTGGCTGATTGATTCTTACCTGGATCACTCTTCTCTGTTTTTCAGATGAATCCCACCAGTGGAATATTTTATATTCTCATGGCAGCCATTTCCCTCTGAGGTCACACTCAGATTGGTAAACTCAAATCTATGTCAAAACGCTGCAGTGCTTTATTAATTGAGGCAAACTGGATACGACTGTTTTCATGTCACCACTTCTTGGTTGCTCATGAATTGAAATAACAAAGGGTAGTGATAGTGTGTGGGGACATTGTCCTGTACTAGAAGTTAAAACAAATGATTTGATGACTGACAGCTACCAGAGCTAATGATAACAGCCACCCAACTCAGCCAGAAATGTAAGCCTTTCCTGTATAATACTATCAAGTGGTTATCTTTGTATCTATCAGACGGTTCACCTCCCCTCCGAAAGGCAAACCGTTCAGAAGCCTTTGGGAGGGGAGGTGAACCGTCTGATAGATCTTCAACGAAGTCTAGCTTCGAATTTGACTGCTAATATTAGTTGTATAACTGTGGGACGGCTGTGGATCAGTGGTAGAGTCGGTCGTCCCTCAACCCCAGGAAGAATAGCTGAGCTCTCTGGTACAGCTAATGGGGATCCTAACAAAAAGACAAACCGGAAGGTCAAGTGTTCAATCCCCAGCTCATGCAGCCCCCTGTCTGATAAGTCCTTGGGCAAGACACTTAACCCCAAATTGCTCCGGCTGCTTCGTCAGCAGCGTGTGAATTTGTATGAATAGGATTAGTTAATACTGATTGGACACTTTACATAGCGGCCTCTGCCATCAATTTGTGAATGGGTAGGTGTCACACCTACCCTGCGGTTTAAAAGCACTTTGAGTAGTCAGAAGACTAGAAAAGAGCTATACAAGCTCAAGTCCATTTACCATTTGCTGTGTGTTTTAGGTTCAGATCAATGGGAAGAAGAACATTAATTAAGATTCATCACATTCCCTACATTTATGTTTTGCAACCAGGAATATACCTTTATAATACTAAAAACATATTTGAGCTCTGAGGCAAAAATGTCAGGGGTAAATGGCCGCCGTGTGAATATGGTCAACAATTGGAAAGATGGTCGATGTAGATAACTTACCTTGCGATTCCAGGTCAAAGTTTGGTAATTTGTCTGCCAGAGGAGTAGCCACGTTTGTGCTCTGTTGAAGGTACCTCAATTCCATCAAGTGCACGCTGTTGCCAACTTTGATCGTTGAGTTTCCTGAGGGATACAAAGCACAAATGTTAGAAACTTTATTTTGATAACCATATCTCAAAAACTCCAATCAGGAAATTGAGGTTTTCTCAAGGATTTTCTTATGTACTTGAAATGTTTGTATCAAAAAGCTTGAAGGTCACTCATCAAAAGTTTGAAGGAGCAGGAGCATAAACAGAACACCACTGATGAACTTCCATATTGAGCTGCCTGATGTTTCAGCTGCAGATGTTACCGGCGCCAGACCTAGGGGAATCTGGACCGGCAGCAAAGGTTACACAGGCTAGGAAGCACTGGGTAGCCTAAAATAAATCTGTGGAATGATAAGAAGACAAACTTTTAGCGTCTTGCTCATGCCAGCTCATTTATTGTCTGAACACAGTCACTTCATCATTACCAACACATTTCATAAAATAATATATTAAACTCATGGACAATACAAATCAAAATAAAACACTGTTTAAAGTCATATAAATTCACACATCTTCAAAGTAGTTTTAAATTAAATACATGTAAACAAATATACAACTGAAAATACAAAAATATGACAAAATAAAATAACATCAGACACATTTACTTGAATTCAAATCCTCTCCTAGTCTCACAATTAACTAAGCTTTACACATTCAGCATAATAAACATGAATTCACAAACATACTTTCCGGCGTGCCTGTACACAAACCTTGTGCAGGAAAATGGCGCAGCTGCGTCAGAGTAGCGTTCAACAATCAACGTGAATGTGAAACTAAGCACAACATCATTATCACATTTACCAGTACTAACAAGCTAATACTTTTATAAAGGTACAAATCACACGTTCCTCTCTTTCTGAACGTTTTCTTTACATTTACTTGAGTCACTTGCACTGCCGAAACTACTCGACTCACTCGGCTCATGAGACGAAACTTAGCACGATGCTACATGTTATGACAAACAGCTACAAACGGAAGCTTACGAACTAAACTGTAGCTCATGTTACAACATGACAACGAAATTAAACTGCATGTACTTTAGATACATAACCAGCTTAAAGATAACAGATAAATAATGAATTTCCACTTCCTGAGTTTTTTGAGACTCGAGTCAAAGTCTGTTGAGTCAAAGTCTGTTTTGTCACCTCGGCAGGGGTCCCATCATGACATTGCCAAGTCATGAAGGTTTGGGATGCAGTAGATCTTTTATGACTATGTTCCCTTTGATTCACTGAAAAAAGGACAAAGACATGGAGGTAAAATCATTAGTGACACTCTTTTAAGTAGAAATGATGTATTATCACTTTAAAAAGAAATACATGTCATCACTCAGCAACACCACTATATATATATATATATATATATATATATGTTGTATATATATATAACACCTAATATACGCTTGAAGCTAAATTAATTTAATTACATTTTAGTCTCAAAAATGTTTGATGACAAACCCGAGGTCAAACAGAGATTTGCAAGTTCATATGTTAAGCATGAAGTTTGAGACTTTTACTTACTTTTCACTTCTTTCTTTCTTCTTCTAGATTGTGAAGGAAACGGCTTTAAAATCTTCAAGCTTGTAGAAATGTTTCCTTAATCTGATGTATCCACGATTTGATCTGACTCACTGTCAATGGAAAAATGCTGTTTTTAGAGACCAAAGACCGTAAATATGACGTCAGAGACGCGCGGGGCTTCTCTGAATTTAGTCCCTTGATCTCTTACGTCACTGTTACGTCACTGATCCGCTACAAATTAATTAACCCTATTTCCTTCTTTGGTAAGTTTTATGCCACGACAGCCAGCCATGGCTACCTGACTGCCTCGACAACTAGCCTAGCTAGGTTTGTTTTTAGCCTGGTGGCTAGGGTGGCCGATTCTTGCTTACCTCCAAACCCGATACTTTCCTGACGAAACTGAGGATATATTCCCACCATGGTCACCTCCTCGTTTATCTCCGAGCTCAGAGCTGAGCTAGCCTCCATCGAGCAGCTCATCTCTGTCCTTCTCCAGCGGCAGACGGACCTTGGCTCCCTTGTAGCCTCGCTAGAGCCTCCTGGTGTTATGAATCTACCAGCGAAGGATAACCACTATGATACCACCAATCCTCCTGGCTGTTCCACCTGGACCTCAGTGGTAAAGGGCAAGAATATAATATCCCTTCCCCTCTAAGACTCCCAAGAGGATACCGCTATTCTGGAACTATCTAACTTCTTTGCTCCTTTGGCCGCTGTGCCAACCTCGCCTTCGCCGCTGCAGAGTCGAGGCTATGCCGAGGGTAATCGTAAAGTTACATCCTCAAAACGACGCAGATCTTCGCACTGCAACTCCAGTTCCAGATCTGGATCTCCATCTGAAAAGCGGGACAAGCGCCCCCGAGTGTGTAGTCCATCACCGAGTGGCAGTGATAGAGCTCCTGCTGCGAAATCCGAATATCCGGCTGCCCCCGCTGCTCCCCGCCATCAACCCTCTGGCCGGGGGACCGGTCTACTGGACCTGCCGATTACTACCAATGCTAGCACGGCTAGTGTAGCACTACAGCTCCAGCCGAAACTCGCCTGCTACAACAGCTGTGTGGTAAGCAACAACCCAGAGCTGTTAATATTAGGTGATTCTATCGTTAGGCATCTAACTCTCCCATGTGCAATCACATACTGTCTATCTGGTGCCAAGGTAGTTGACTTCATTGAGCTCATTCCTCTGCTCATGGACCTGCATGATCCGTCGGTCAAGATTGTTTTAATTCACGTAGGGACGAATGACGTCAAGAAAGTCCAGCAAATTATATGCAGACCTGGAGTCCCTGTGCAACACAGTTGAAGTCTGGGTAGATAGTACTGTCTCATGTCTGGCCGAATTCCAACTATTTCCCAAAAATCTGAACGCTTCAGTCATCTCTTTAGCCTACATCAATGGTTGAAAAACTTTTGTTCTGCAGCAGGTTATGACTTCATCTCGAACTTTGATTATTTTTTTGACCAACTCAAGCCTGTACAGAGCAGATGGGTTACACCCTAATAGCAAGGGAACAAAGCAGCTGACGGATAATTTAATCAAATTCATCGCTTTTAACTCGTTCTGATATGTACCACGGCAAGACCTGATCCAGACCTCAATGTCTCCCACTACTGTATCCAGCCATGACAGTGTGGGTCCTGCCAATGCGTGCTCTGTCATTCAAGCACAGTCTCCAAAACTCTCAAACCATCTCAGACCAGTCCTTTCCACAGCTGACAATTCCAATTATTCTGCACACTCACTAAAAATGACACTCCTTAATGTCAGATCCCTAAACAATAAAACCTTCATTGTCAATGATATTGTTAGATCTCACAATCTTGACTGTATTCTCCTTACTGAGACTTGGCTCGATGACACTGGGAGCAAAGAATTGATTGAAACTTCACCTCCTAATTTTTCATTTTCACACTGTGCCAGACCCAACAAGAAGGGTGGTGGTTTTGCTGCTATTTTCTCAGATATCCTAACATGCAAATCTGTTCTTTTTGGTTCCTACTCTACTTTTGAGTATTTAGCTCTGCAAATAAGATCTGTCCATCCCAGTCTAGTGGTCACAATTTACCGCCCTCCAAGGCTTAAGAAGGGATTTATATCGGAATTTGGTGAGCTATATTATCTAAAATCACTGTTCAGTACGACTCAATCCTTATTTCAGGGGATTTTAACATTCATATTGATAACACCACAAACAATTTTGCTAATCATTTCACTGACTTGTTATCATCTTTTGAGTTCATACAACATATTGATAGGCCTACTCATAATCAGGGCCACACTCTTGACCTGGTTATTTCTAAAGGCCTCGAAATTACTCTAAAGTACACCCTAGACTTGGGATCTCAGATCATTTTTGTGTTTTATTCAATGTTACCAGGGGGGTATTCCATGAAGCAGGATTAAGCAGAATCCTCGCTTATTTCGATAAGTCTGGCTCATTTAAGTGGGAGTTTCGTTCCATCAACGTAGTTTATATGAATCCTCGCTGAGTTACCATGGTAACTTATGCTGGTGAACAAGTCTGCTCCGGACCAGGCTAACTGTCGAACTTAGTTTAGCTGTGTGTCAAAAAATGTCTGACAGGTAGAAACAGACTCATAAAAGACCGTTCCGTCAGGTGAGTTTCCGCGCTCACGTCACTCACGTCATGTTAGAATAATAGAAAAAGATCATAAAACTGAAGTCTCAGCTTTGTTCAAAATCAGTCATGAATAAAACCCTTAATTATATCGCAAAAGTCACACATCTAATGCAACTACACGTGAGGAGATATTAAAAAAGGTAAAACAAACATGATTTTATAAAAAGCCTAATAAATAATTCACACCCTACAAGGACCCGCCCTACTCTGTCTCTGATTGGCTGGTGAAACAAGAGAGACAGGCAGACAGACCAACAATGAGAGAGAGATGCCAGTAAAGCCTGACGTAGGCCTACTGAACTGAAATGGAAATTGAGTGAGATAATTTAATACACAGAGAATGAAAGAAAGAAAGCCACTCTTCTTCTGCCTCCATGGCATCTCCTTTTATTTATTATTTTAAGAAATATTATGACAGTGAAATTGACATTTCATTCCTGACCACTGTGGAGTTTAACATTTAATGTTACACAAACACACGTAGGGCTTATTAACAACCTGAATACTTTGTCATGTGTTGTCTGTTTCCTGTTGGCCTGCAACACTATTTTAAACATACGTCTGATATTATGGAGACAACACATCATATAGTCACACAGCACTCTGCAGAGGGAGGGAGGGGGGGGGGGGGGGGGGTGGGGAAGCACACTCCTGGATGTATAGCCTTTCCACTTATCTGTTTTAAAGAGACAGCCTCTTGTTGGACACTTCTTGTTGGATAATATATTACAACACTTTCACCTTAAAGTATGCACAGACTCAATGTGAATGTGCACCACCTCCATTCAGACACTGCTGTACATTTCCATAGAAATGCTTCTGTGCAGCTGTAACAGAGGTCTGCTCTATATTGGACAGGTCTCATTTTAATCTGTGATTTAAATTGTATACAGGGTTTTATTCCTTTAAGTGTTCATTTGCTTTTGAATGGTGTATGTCTATTTTTTTATTGTAGGCAATACTTAGATTTTGATCTCTGTAGGGGTTTCTTTTTGATGTTTGTGCAGGTAAATGGGCTCTATACATACAGGAAGGGGCGGCAGCAGGTGTTAGGTCTTACAAACTGCTACTGGATGGATCTATCTATCTATCTATCTATCTATCTATCTATCTATCTATCTATCTATCTATCTATCTATCTATCTATCTATCTATCTATCTATCTATCTATCTATCTATCTATCTATCTATCTATCTATCTATCTATCTATCTATCTATCTATCTATCTATCTATCTATCTATCTATCTATCTATCTATCTATCTATCTATCTATCTATCTATCTATCTATCTATCTATCTATCTATCTATCTCAAATACGAAAGTTCAGACAAAGAAGTTTCAATAAAAGATAAAAGAGCACAGAATAATTAAGTCAAATGCACATGAACCTGCAACTTTCATAACTCGCACATTTAGTCCGTCTGAACTTTTCTACCACGCCATCTCTCTGGCTTATTATTACGACGGAGTATTAGGGTCACCTTAAAGAAATAAATAGATAAAAAATTTCGAGATTAAACTCGTACAATTAACGAGAATAAAGTCATAGGCCTACATTTAGCCTACTAGTTTGGGCCTCGAAATTTTAGATTTAGTTTTTCTTTAAGGTTGCCCCTTATCCTCTGTCGTAGGCTATATTATTATTTTCAGTTTGACTTTTTTAGTAAATAAAATCTTTAATTGTTGGAACAGCTCAATCAGCAGCGTTGGTCAGCTGTTGAAACAAACGGCGCTCTAACTCCTCCCCTCTGCGTGACTCATTTGATCGTCTTTTCATTCATCCATTTCATTTAGGCTTCTAGTAAACCTCGGGGGTGCGTGCACAAAGCGAGACTATGCAAGTCCTGTCTTGAGTCAGCCCTGATGAACAAGGCCTGATCCTGCGTTGATGGAACGAACTTGAGCCCTAATTAGGAGATGGGTGTTAGTTTCAGTCTGAATTTTTCAGGTGAGCGCGGCTTTCTCTAGCGACGTTGATGGAATACCCCCCAGGTTTACAAACCAGTACCCTGGCTTAATATATGTTAATAGGCGCTCTCATTTCGACAGACACAATCTGACAGGTTTACTGCTAGGTATACTAGT